>CAMAPF010001060.1:1200000-1788291 GCA_945859915.1 Cuscuta epithymum | reverse complement strand
TCAGTGTAGGAAATGCGCCGTCAACTGGAGTTCGAATCCCTCCTTCGACTGTTTTTTAGTTCCTAAGTTTTACTCCTCTATATACATTTTAAACCTTTAAGATTAGCTTCCCACACCGAAAACTGAGGAGAAGGTACTCATGCTATCAACCTATAAAGCCACTCGTCTCCGTTCTAACCATCGTAGCATAGGACAAAACAGCCCATATGCAAGGTTGGTGATTAAAAGCCTAAGATTACGAGCTGATCTCGAGCGGCTCGCGATCTTTGTGCGAAGCTGTCGAGTCGAACTCGAGTCATAAAATTTAGGCTCGATCGAACTCGAGCCGAGCTCGAGCACGGAAAAAAATTTCGAGCTCGAGTTCGAGCATATGTGAGTTCGGGCTCGGCTCGGCTCGATTACACCCCTACTTCCTAGCAACGGCTAGCCATCCTCTTTGGCTGAAAGAGTGTAATAATTCGTGGTTTGGCCCCCACCCATGTGGGAGGTGACCCATTTAAGCCCCGAAGTGTACATTCGGCTCTGAAAGTTGTATTTCTCGGATTGTTTTAATTATATTTTACTTTATCGGGCCAAATAAAATATAATACTTGTTCTTAATCATTATGGGACCTTATAATGAATACAAATCCCCGACTTTAAATTATAAGTCTTCGAACTTCATTTCGGGCTAATATCTGATAAATTATCGGTACTGGTATTTGGGCTCTGTTTGACCGACCAGTCAACCCAATACCTTTCTTATGGCCCAAACATGAATGTACACCACCATATAACTATTATCTAGACCAAGATGAATATAATATGTGGTCTCGGGTTAACGGGTTACCCCCCACTCCGAGTGTGGGCCCTGCGTGGAATGTACTATTCACACAAAAGAAATAACAAAAAATTTACAACCTCGTAAATTCATTACTCAATACACAATGTCCAATACATAATTTACATAAATGTAAATATATTTGGGGACGGTGTTACAAGTTCACCCCCCCCCCGTATTTGGGATTTCGTCGCCGAAATCAACGTGTCTAATCGAAAAGAAACGGGTATTGCTTCCTCATTGAGACCTAGGTCTCCCAGGTTTCTTCTTCGACTCGATCACTCCTCCAAAGTACCTTCACCATAGGAATCTCCTTGTTCCTAACTTCCTTTAACTGCTGGCCCACTATCTTTACCGGTTCTACTGCATATCGCAAGTCTTCTTGAGTCTCTACCGGTGGTTTCTCAAGAATATGTGACGGGTCTCACACATACTTCTTGAGCATCGATACATAAAACACATCATGAATCTTCTCAAGTTCAGGTGTCAACTTGAGACGGTAAGCCACGACCCCAATCCTTTCAAGGATTTCAAATGGACCAATGTATTGGGGATTAAGCTTTCCCCTCGATACGAATCGGATGATACCTTTCAAGGAGAAATCCTTAGAAAAACTTCATCCCCGACCTCAAACTCCAACGGCCTCCGCTGTTTGTCTGCATAGCCTTTCTGCCGATCATGGGCAGCCTTACGTCTATCACGAATGATTTTCACCTTAGCCTTGGTGATCTCAACGAGTTCTATTCCCTCGAGCATGGCCTCACCAACCTCGTCCCAACACAATGGTGTCCTACACTTCCTCCCGTACAGTGCCTCGTACGGAGGCATGCCAATACTTGCTTGATAACTATTGTTATAGGCAAACTCCACCAAAGCCAGGTGTTTGTCCCAACTCCATTGGAGCCTACCAAAGCACATGCCCTAAGCATGTCTTCCAAAATCTGTATCACCCGCTCAGATTGTCCATCCGTCTGTGGGTGAAAAGCTATGCTAAACTTCAGTTTCGTACCCAATGAAGCTTGAAACTTTGGCCAAAACCTGGTTATGAATCGCGGATCCCTATCCGAGACAATGGATATCGGTTCTCCATGCAATCTCACAATCTCCTCCGTATATAACTTGACCAACCTTTCAAGAGGATAAATAATGTTGATAGGTAAGTGCGCGCTCTTGGCGAGCCTATCAACCACTACCCAAACTGTATCGTAGTTATTCACCGTCTGTGGTAGCCCTACCACGAAGTCCATGGTCACATGTTCCCACTTCCACTCTGGAATGGTAAGTTGCTTGATGTGTACTATTTAGTAGTGCATAAACACCACATTTTAGAATGATTTTACATTATGTTTACTTAGCTTTTGTACAATTACAATGCAATCGATCTTTATCTTTTAAAATTAAAGTAGAATTAGAAGATATTAAGATATTTTGACATGTAAGCAAAAACATGATGAAAGAAGAGGAAGGAGCTTGGGAGCATAAGGAAAGAGCATTGGAGACAAGAGCAAGCTTCATGGAGGACAAAGAAATATGAAAAAATCGGATATGATTTGACCCGGAGATCATAAGAGATCAAATAAAGCAAGTGAACATGGGAAAATCAGATTATGTCTTAGACCCAACCACCTCACTTCTCCTACAAAACCCCCCCTTTCCTTCCTATTTTAGATACCAATTAATCCCCTCTTTCATATACACTTTATTCTTGTAATTTAAATAGTCTTTTGATCTTGGTTTTGCTACTTTGAAGTTTAATGAATTGTAAGTTTTGAGTTATTTTCTTTAATCTTCTTCCTTGAATATTAATTAATTCCTATTCCTATTTCATATTAATATTTTGAGCATTACTTAAAGTATCAACTAGTTTTGTTTCATATATTAATTATTACTAGAATCGATCGATTAATACGTTTGTTATTAATTCGGTCCTTTCACGGTAGTAAACTTGGGTTGTTAATGCATGCGTCTCATGGTTAATAACCGAAGGGGAATTAATTATATTGTTTAAACCGATAAACCGCTTGTGTTGAGGTTATCAATCTCAATCGTTTTCATCTTGAATTTATTGTTACTATCGGGTTAATATACGGCGCGTGTTCTATATTGACTCGGTAGTAAGTTTTATTAATGAACGCATCTCGTTATTAATAACTACTCTCGATGAACTGGATATACTCCTCGATTGAGTATTCGAGAGGAAGATAGTTAAAGATATAACCAGGATCGACGAACATTTCATTAAGTGGATAAAAGCAAAGCCAAGTCTTCATCTCTATTAAGTAAACCACATAAGTCGTTCATCTTCATGTTTAGTTAATTAAACCAAATCAAACTTAACCCCCCCTTTGTTACTAGTTTTATAAAAAGAAAAGTATTCCTTTCCCTGTGGATACAAACCTTACTACATTATACTACGTATTAGTGTTGTATTGATTATTATTTTGAGTGCATACACGACAAAGTGCACATCACCGCAAGTTGATGGGCCGCCCAATTACTCTCTCGCAATGCCTGTCCACATGAAACTCCTCTCCTAATTCTATAGGCCTCCACTTCGTGAAACAAAATCTTCCATTGCCCTTCTCCTTACCTGAGTGAGGTAAGCAATGGCCTCAACCGCATCAGTCTCGAACTAAAAATCACGATAACCAAACTCCACCGCCCAACAAGTTGCAGTGATGACAGCATAGATTTCAGCTTATAAACTCGTCGATGCCACCAGTTTGAAGGAAAAAGCAACTACCATTTCACCTACCTGGTTTCTTAGAATCGCACCACCACCGACATTTTCAGGTATAAATCTAGTTGGATGTTTCACAGGTCATCCTCCCAGCCTTAAGGCAGTCCACGAATTGAAACAGAAAAGGGGAGTCAATTGCATCGCACGGCCCCACTATAAGGCCTGAGTTATATTTAAATTTCAAACAGAAGAAGATAGATTGAAAGTGCTGACTGAGGGACCATATACTCAATTTTTGGAAAGCTGCTTATGCTGAAGATACTTTCTGATGAATTCTCATTTGATGAGTGAGGTTGCGTCCATGGTCGGGGTTCTGCTAACCACGGAAAAATTACCCATGAAAGAACTAACCACAATTTTGCTAGAGTATTAATAGAAGTTGATGTTTCCAAACCGCCGCCGATTTCATTTTCCATTCGTCTACCATCCCAGAAGTTTTTTAAGCAAATTGTGGTGTACGAAACTTTTCCTAATTTTTGCTTTCATTGCAAAGTATATGGCCATCACCCATTTATTTGCAATAAGTTAGCAGAGAAAGAAAAGAAGATTTCTAAGAATAAAGAGGACTTAGAAGTTGTTCTCTTCACCTGATCTGAGTGTTTCTGATCTGAATTTTTTAAGTTCTGATCTGATCTGAATTTAATAATAATAATAATAATAATAATAATATCAATAATAATAGTAATTATAATAGTAATTACGATCAATAACAACAACAATAATAATAAATTAATAATAATAATAATATTAATAATAATTATAATTATAATAATTATTATTATTATAATTATTATTATAACAAAAGGGATACATCATGTTTGAACTTTTCTGATCTGATGTGAATGTTCCTGATCTGATCTGAATGTTCCTGATCTGATCTGAATGTTTCTGATCTGATCTGAATGTTTCTGATCTGATCCGAATGTTTCTGATCTGATCTGAATGATTCTGATCTGATCTTATCTGAATTTTTCTGATCTGATCTGATCTGAATTTTTCTGATCTGATTTGATCTGACCTGAATAAAATAAGAATAAGCAATAAGTAATACTACCTCCGTCCCGGTAGACTTTGCCAAGTGCAAGTTAGGTGAGTTATAAGAATAATAAAAACTGTGTGGTTGAAATTTGTGCAGAGGAGAGAGAAATGTGCAGAACCACAAATTAGTTGCTTTAACAGGAAAGTGACAAAGTTTTTTGGGACAAGTGAAAAGTAAAGTTGGCAAAATCCAATGAGACGGAGGGAGTAAAATTAAGACGAACAAAACAACTTCTTAGTTGAAACAACTCATGAGAAGGAGGCTGGGACCTTATTACGTACACAAGAGGGAAAAAGTGAGGAAGAGATCCAAGCCATAGAGCCGGAAAGCACAGAGACTGTAGGAGAAACATTGGAGGCAATTGAAGCTACCTTGGACCAGTCGAAAGGTCCACATTCTGCACACAAGAAATCCAATGAACTTGCTCTTATCCCCGAGGACCTCCCGTTGCTAACCAGAAGTGGTTCAAAAACGCTTCAGGATGATGAAGACTTTTTTATCTATCCGATCTACTCAAACTATGAATCACCCAACAAGCTAGTGACTGGACTCCAACGCTAAAAGTCAGCACATCCAGAGGCAAAAACGTACCCTCCCTATCTTCAAAGGGCCATTCTGTTTCACAATAAACACAACTGGTCGCTTTCAACACTTGTTGGTGTGCCTGCAAATTTTAATTGCTAACTCTTCATTTTAAGCATTGTCTTTATACTTTTCATTATGTACTCTAAATTATGTATTTTAATCATTTTAATAATAAATTCAAAAAGTGCTCCCTGAAAAAAAATCTAGCATCGGTGTTTAATTTGAGGTTGTGCTTAGGTTTAATCCAACAAATCATTCTAATAGATGTGCCAGAGAGTCTAAAATTTTTGGGAATCATCTGCTCCTCGAATAGAACCTCACCAATAGTACAAAGTTTAAGCCTAGAAAGGCTAGCAGACCACGCCTGTGTATACAATTTTATCTGAGTAATTATCAGGTTAAAAGATGGAATCCTATCCATAGAACCCCATACGAGCTTGGAGTAGATTTTCCAAACAAACCAACAAATAACTCCTGGAAGGTTATGCTTAAACAGATCACTCAGAGTCTTACTCCCAGCTTTAAACCACCAACTCATAAGAAGATGAGGAATAGAGGTGTAGGTGTCATCTCTAGGAACTCCCAAAATTGCTATAAAGTAATCCGAGACTGGTTTCACCACATCACAATTATATAGCAAATGATCCATAGAGTCATTCTGCCTTTTGCATAATGGACACATAGATGGATAAAGCACTTGCTGAAGTCTAGATAGTCTATCAGTGACAGGAAGGATACCATGAAGAATGATTTCACAAGGGAAGTTGAGAGAGTCTTGCTGAGTATTGTAAGGATTTCAGCCCATAGTTAAATAATATGGTGTGGGCTTGTTATGTTTGTAAAGCCCAATACCTGTATACTTGCTCAATTGTATCCGGGTATATAACCCAGTTTGTTAAGAAGCCAAGGTCTGGCCGCAATAATGAAATTAAACAAAAGCGGAGGAGAAATCAAAAAGAAAAAGAGATGGAGCTAGGTTACCCTTCGATTGAGGCAAACGGATTGACGAACGCGACCGGAATTCAACAACAACTGATAGAACTCAAGAAAGGCCAGAATGGCAGAGATCAAAGAGTTTCGAGTAGCAGCTTATTTGCCTCAAGGATCAGCAAGATCACTGGCGCTACATATAACTAACTGTATATCGGTGAAGTGTAGAACGAATATGGCCAAGCCGGTTGGCTTTATAGAAGGCCTTGAGATTGAATAGAGTTAAGTTTAAAATATTAAAGGAGAGACATTCCATCCGTTCATATCTGGCCTCCTCGGTTCCTCCATGCTCTCAAAAGCAATTCATCGAGTAATATGACTCCCTACATCAATCTAGCTCTCAAGAGCTAATGTGGCCATACACCTTTTACTTTTGTTGTACGTAATAATTTATTATGAATCGTATGGGATGATGGATTTGTGGTCCAAATGTCCAAGACTTCTTCTCGTGACTCCCCTCGGCAACTTGTCTCAAAAAGAAAAAGCAACCTCTTGTGACTTCTTATTACTTCTCTCGTTCCATTTGTCTTTATCGAAGAGGACATGAGGTTAAAGAGGTCGAGTTGAGGTTAAAATAGTAAAAGAGAGGCATTCCATGCCAGCTGGTTAACACCCCATCAAAGAACATGCTCGACACCATACCCTCGCCCATACTTGATCACCTCAATTCCTCCATCCTCTCAAAAGCAATTCATCGAGCACAACGGACTCTCTACACCAATCTTGCTTTCCTATTAAATTATGGATAAAGTTTTGATGGAAACTGTTAAAAATGTTGGAATTAGTCCAAACTATTCCTAAAATTATGGGCATTACCCATGATCCTATTTCATTGTTTAGTTGGTTAGCTTTTCTTTCCTATTTTTTAGAATAGTGCAGCGCTGTTGTTAATGTACGTGCAGTTCCTTATCATTAAAACAAAGCAATATACTTCAATTCAGTTTGCACCACAAAGTGTTTGCTTTATTGTCTGACTTAGAATATATCCTGGGCAGCAAACTAAACTTGGTATCAGAGCCTCGGTGGTGAAGTGAATGCCCAAAGACATGCCCCGGAACTCAACCATGGACGGTTGTAAAAACAAAAAAGGAGCAGTCAGTCTCCAGTACCCGATGCTTGCAATAAAAAAACTACACTACATGGACTATCAAGATGAAAGTGTTCATGCAAGCCCAAGGAGTTTGGGATGCCATTGAACCGGCTGATCCGAAAGCAGAAGTAGAGGTTCAGAAGGACAAAATGGCCATGGCGGCCATATACCAGGGCATTCCAGAAGAGACGTTGTTGTCACTGGCAGAAAAGAAAATCGCGAGGGAGGCATGATATGCTCTTCAGACGATATGCATGGGCGCGGAACGCGTAAAGGATGCAAAGATTCAGACCTTCAAGTCGGAGTTTGAAATGCTTAGAATGAAGGAATTGGAGTCCATTGGTGATTTTCCTATCAAACTACACAAAATCGCCACCAACATTCGGACTTTGGGAGACAACTTCGAGGAGGCGTGTGTCGTTAAGAAGTTGCTCAGGGCTGTCCCAACCACTGTTCAAAAAATCGGCCTAGGCGGACCGATTAATCGGCCTAGGCGGCCCTAACCGTAGAGGCCTAGTCAGCCAAAAAATCGGTCTAGTCGGCCGAAAAATCGGCCTAGTCGGCCGCCTAGGCGCTAGGCGCCCCTCAACCGCCCGACTAGCGCCTAGTGAGTTTTAGAACAATGGTCCCAACAAAATATCTTTAGATTGCTTCAACAATTGAGCAATTTGGAGACAACGAGACCATGACCGTTGAAGAGGCTGTTGGCAGGCTCAAGTGTTACGAAGAGAGGATTCGTGGACATGAAAAGATTGAGGCCAACCAGCTCTTGCTCACCCAAGAGGAGTGGCTCGCAAGGTCAAAAAAGGGAAGCAATGGGGAGTCTTCTTCAGCTCCTAAGACTCGCGGTAACAACGGTGGAAACATTTGTGGCCCGGGGCAGTAACAATACCTTTAAGCCGGAGGCAGAAAGCAACCGGCACTCAAGTGGTGGTCGTGATAAAAGCAATAAAAAATGTTTTAATTGTGATATCTACGGTCACTACGCCTCAAAATGTCGAAAGCCTCAACCTGAGAACAACCGGGAAGCAAATCTAATTCAGATTCAAGATGATGAGCATGAACTCCTTCTATCCATGTGCAGCGGGAGGCATGCAACGTGGTTTGTTAAACGAAAAAGGTGGTCCCAAGTTAACAGAGAAATAACTTGGTCTGTTTTACCAAGAAAGTCAATTTTGCAAATCAATTTGGGACGGAGGTAGTGCTACGTACATAAATTTTAAAAAAATCCTATTTGATTCCATTAATACACGGCTGGTGGATGTGAACTTTACTATTGTTTAATTCTGATATGATTTGTGCTGGTCTATTTTTGTCGAGTCTAGTTTTGTCTGAATTTTTCAATATGATCTGGTAATTTTAGTCGACTTTAGCACGTTTTTGTCCATTTTTGTCGGTCGGTTTTGGATCATATTTGAATTGTTTAAAATCTGTTAAACGATAAGGTGGTCCCAAATTGATTTAAAAAAATGAGATTCAGAAACACTAATAGTAAACCTAAACAGAGAAATAAGCAATTATCAAATAAATACAATAAAGGAATAAATAAATAAATAAATAAATAAACAAACAAACAAACAAACAAACAAACAAACAAACAAACAAACAAACAAACAAACAAACAAACAAACAAACAAACAAACAAACAAACAAACAAACAAACAAACAAACAAACAAACAAACAAACAAACAAACAAACAAACAAACAAACAAACAAACAAACAAACAAACAAACAAACAAACAAACAAACAAACAAACAAACAAACAAACAAACAAACAAACAAACAAACAAACAAACAAACAAACAAACAAACAAACAAACAAACAAACAAACAAACAAACAAACAAACAAACAAACAAACAAACAAACAAACAAACAAACAAACAAACAAACAAACAAACAAACAAACAAACAAACAAACAAACAAACAAACAAACAAACAAACAAACAAACAAACAAACAAACAAACAAACAAACAAACAAACAAACAAACAAACAAACAAACAAACAAACAAACAAACAAACAAACAAACAAACAAACAAACAAACAAACAAACAAACAAACAAACAAACAAACAAACAAACAAACAAACAAACAAACAAACAAACAAACAAACAAACAAACAAACAAACAAACAAACAAACAAACAAACAAACAAACAAACAAACAAACAAACAAACAAACAAACAAACAAACAAACAAACAAACAAACAAACAAACAAACAAACAAACAAACAAACAAACAAACAAACAAACAAACAAACAAACAAACAAACAAACAAACAAACAAACAAACAAACAAACAAACAAACAAATAAATAAATAAATAAAAAAATAAATAAATAAATAAATAAAAATAAATAAATAAATAAATAAATAAATAAAAATAAATAAAAATAAATAAATAAATAAAAGCCTAATCAACTAATTAGCAATTAAACGGAAAAAATTAACAAACTTACCGTAAGGGGAGGCAAACCGCAGAGAAGGCAGAAGAGTTGAGAGCATGTGGCCGTGAGACTCTAAGACAAAGGGGTTGTCCGTTGAGCCAGTGAGCTGCCCCTGAGGGCTGTCCACCGTCGCTCCCTAGGTTGGCTACTCGGTTTCATAGCTTGTTTTTTACTCACTTCACTCGCTTGAATTTGTCCACATCGAAATGTAAAGCATTTGTCATCAAAAAACAAGAACTTACTTGGTCATCTGATTTGCCGTAGATCAGAATTTGATGGGGTTTGGAAATGTGGTATGACTTGCCATAGAACAGACAGATTGAGCAGTTGAATAGTCGTCATCGCTGGGACCACCATTCCATAGGGGCCCAAAAGAGATGGAGGTTAATCTTGGAGTCCAGCAAACGAGTTAAAGAACGCGACTGAAAAAAGCAACCGTTCAAACTCAGATAGCGCTAACAGATCGAACAAAGGCTTAATTGAATATATCTTATGAACTGAATGAAATTTCCTAACCGTCGACTTTATGTATAAGATGATTGGACGTGATGGATGGGTCATTTAAAACTGACCATTAAAGATATATACGCAACTATAGATATATACACGTAATTAAAAAAAGAAAGAAGAAGCGCATTGGGATCGGCAAATATCGCATCCTACAGCCATAAATAACCAAGCACCCTACCTGGTGGCCAAATCCAAGCAGAGAAACTAGATCCAGTTAAGTTAAGATATGATGCATATGGGATTATCGAGAATGATATGCATGAAAAGATGTCATTATCGTTGTCTCATCATTATTTTATGTGTCACTTATTAAATCCTAAACCCTTCACAACAAAGGGTTTAGGATTTAGGGTTTAGGGTTTAAGATCACTGAATACGAAGTAAGAAATTATGAAACTTAGGACATGTTTACTTCACGGGTTATTAAACGGTATTTATTAAGACTCGCGTTAATAAGAGGCGCATAAAATAATGATGAGACAGCGATAATGACATCTTTTCATGCATACTTGAAACTTAGAACATGTTTACTTCACGGGTTATTAAACGGTATTTATTAAGACCGAAGGATGCGATATTTGTCAATCCCAATGCGCTGCTTCTTTCTTCTTCTTAATTACGTGTATATATTTATAGTTAAATATGTAAATGTCTCTTTAATTATCAATTTTAAATGACCTATCCATCACATCCAATCATCCTATATATAAAGTCAACGGACAGGAAATTTCATTCAGTTCATCAGATATTCAATTAAGTCTTTGCTTGATCTCCTAGCGATATCGGAGTTTGATCAATTGTTGTTTCCAGTCGCGTTCTTCAACTCATTTGCCAGACTCCAAGGGTAATCTCCATCTTTTTTTGTTTTTAATAATGTTTTCTAGTCTGATATTTTGTTTTTTACTGCGGATGTCCTTAGCTCTCCATTTTTTCCTCTTATTTTTGACTTACATTTTTCTTGCCTCCATTCCTAAGTGATAATTTTCTTTTCTTATTTCAATTTTTTAATATAATATTATTACCCAATATTACGTCCTTGCATCAGTGTTCTAAAAGGCGGCCAGAGGCGCCACAAAGGCGCGCCTAGGCGCCAGGCGTATTGAAAACGCCTCGCCTACCTATTAGGCGTGCTAAAAGGCGGCCCAATTAATATTCTAAGTAAAATTTGACTACTAGCCCATGTGGGAAAGCTGAAGACCCGGGTGGATTGAGTCCGTTTAAGGCAGCCTTCATTGTGAGCAATGTGTGAATCGTTGAGGAGGAGCAGTATATAGGTTAAGGAGAAGGGCGAATGGCTGAAATCCTCCGGTGTGGGAAATCCATTATCCATAACTAAAAAGTAAGGCACATTACAACTTGCTCCGGACAACCTCATGGCTAATACTCCCTATTACTCCGGTGTGGGAGTACTAGTTTTTTTTGGAAGAACTCCCTATTGCAGTATTACTACTTATTTTAGTTATTTACGAAAGATTATTTTATTTTATTTACGTAAGATACAGACACACTAACACACATACAACAATAAATATAGCAGCTACAATTTGGAACAATTAATGTATTATTTGTAAAATCAAAATTACTATTATTATTATTATTATTATTATTATTATTATTATTTTGACTCTGCTTTTTAGAAAGAGACTTTGTGTTATTATACTTTCTGTTATATTGGTATTATTATCATTTTTATCACCACCCTAGTTTTCCAAATCTAGTTTTTCAACAATAAGGATGTTTTAATTGGATTGATTTTTAACCTAAATTAGATTAGGCCGACTAGACCAAATTAAATTTGAATAGATCAGCTAATAGCAGACTAGATTAGTCCGACCAGAGTTCAACAGTGATAAAATAAATGCAAACAACAATGGGAAATGGGTTTCTTAGAACATTAGAAATGTAACTTTATTAGAAATCCAGAAAATAATGACGTTATTTCATAATATTATGTAATACTAAATTTATATTCTTATTAATGATTGTAGAAAATTTGATATTATGATGAAAATATCAAAACGCCTTTTCACGCCTACGCCTCGCCTAAACCCGCCTAGGCCTCAAAGGCTTCAGGCTCGGTCGTGCCGCCTCGACACGCCTTACGCCTTTTAGAACATTGCCTTGCATATTACGTACGTAGTATTTTATTTTGTTTTGTTATGCTACTATTTTTAGAATAATACTTTTACTACGTATGTTTAATTGATTTTATGCATACGTTTTTTGTGCTACCGAGCGGAACAATTGTAGCATGCTTATTTAATCACATTTTTATTTAAAAAAGATTTCAATTTGTCATTTATATGTACTAAATGACTTATAATCTACCTCCTACTTAAGTAAAGGACAATAACATAGGTTTTTTATGGAGAATCGAAAAAATTGATAGTTATGAATAGGGCAAATAAAACGTAAAGATCTAGATGTAGAAAATTAGAACAAGTAGGATAAACAACTTAAGGAAAACAAAGGAGTAAAGGTACAATATAGAGGAATTAGATTGGTTAAAGGTGACAACTCCGGTATCCATTTAAAAAATGAGGTACCGTACCTGTCATTGACTTGATTGGTCCAAATCATTACTCCGTATATCATTCTTAATAAAGATTTAAATAATTCAATTATATCATTCTTATTGGTCCACGTGGACAAAAGTATGATACCTTAAGCGTAACATAAAATTTGATTAAATATTAAAGACTCGTATTAAATACGAAGTATTATACACTCTAGTATTAAGAAAGGTTTGATTACTTAGTTTGAAATTTACTACTCCGTATTAGTTTATACTACGTAAGTTATACGGAGTATTCTAGGGAGTATATAGTAATATATTACTCCATATATACAACGTTCACTAAATGTAATATAAGTTCTACTACGTATTTCTTTAATCTTTATTTCATATCGATCTCGATACAACTATATGAATGTAGCTATACTACGGAGTAGTTACCAATAAATAAAAGCAAACGGAATAATTAATGAGATTGCCCATAAATTGATAGCGACATATATATCATCAGCTCGTAAATACTCCACTACTCAAGCAGCTCCCATCCCATATTCCCATGCATGCAGTATACTCCCTACGTATTTAAAAGTTCCCTACACTTTTCTTTTGAGAATGTATTTAAAAGTTCACTACACTTTCTTTTTTTGGTAAGTTTTTCTTTTAAAAATACTCAATTACCCTTATATTTTCTACTTTTTATCCTCTCTTTCCTACGTTTTCACATTCTCTCCTACTTTTTGTATACTATTCATTACCTTTACTATTCTACCTTAAATCTTGTGTCATAACCAAACGTTGCGATCTTTGAAATACAGAGGGAGTATATGAGTACTACGTCTCTCTATCAGTTTAAATGGGGAAGATGGAGGTTCATTACAAGAAAAGACTAACACCTTCTCTCACTGATATCCTATGCTCACAAGGTGTAACTATGTTGCTTGGGCCATAAAAATGGAGGTGTTTATGAAGGCTCAAGGGGTATGGGATGCCATTGAGACTGAAGGGACGGTTGAAACATACAAGGATAAAATGGCTTTAGCAGCCATCTATCAAGGGATTAACGAGGACATTTTGCTGCAATTGGGAGCCAAGAATACTACCAAGGAAGCATGGAACATACTTAAGACCATGCATCAAGGGGCTGCGAGGGTAAGAGATTTTGAGGCCCTAAAGATGTCAGACGGTGACAACATTGATGAATACTCTAATAAACTACAAATCATTGTAAGTAAACTGAGAGGGCTAGGAAACAAGGTGGAGAAAGAAGTAGTAGCCATGAAATTGATGAGGTCAACTTCGTCAAAGTTCCTACAGATAGCTTCCACTATATAAGAGTTTGGTGATCTAAAAAACAAGACTTGTGAAGATGTTGTTGGTTCACTCAAGGCATTTGAAGAAAGGACTCATTATTATGGATCAAGGGAAGATGAGACTGTCTTACTCACTCATGCAGAGTGGAAAGCAAGAGAAGAATCCAAATACTTGGGGAACCCTAGAGGCTAGAGATCAAAGAAGCACTAGGGGTGGAAGAGGAAGAGGACATGGAAGAGGTAGAGGAAGCGGTAGCTCTTACAGTAAAGAGGAAGAACCACAACAGAAGAGGAAGTTTGATAAGTCAAAAAGTAAAGTGTTATGCCCATGGAAAAATGGGACATTTTGCCTCAGAATGTCCAGAAGAAGAGAAGGGAAATCAAGTAAACTTGATTGAGAAGGAAGAGCCAGAAGAACCAGCATTGTTGATGATAAAAACCTATGAATTGGCTAGCTCTCAGATCTCAACCAACAAAGGGGTAATGCAAGAGAACACAAAGAAAGGGTCAGAGTGGTTCCTTGACACTGGTGCCAACAATCATATGACAAAAGATAAGGATTGCTTCACAGATATTGATCATTCCATTCATGGAAATGATATAGAAAAAATATCTTACAAAATCAGGCCAATGGAGTAATAAACTAATACTCGTAATATACAAATCGTACGAAGTAGTTCTTTCCATTGAATGGCATTGAACATGTTAAGTAAATTGACGTGACATTTTCACATATATTTCACTCTAATTAAATATGTATATCCAATGCCCATGTCTTACCCTATACGCATGTGATCATTCTATGTACAGACGAAAGTATTTTGGAGATTAAAAAGGGAACAAATCATTACCAGCCACATGCATACCCATCCTTACAAATTTTACATTTTTATTTACCTTTTTTCTTTTGCAGATATCAATCGTATAAAATGCCACGATATGATGACTTTTCCATTTTGGTGGAAAAACAAGACGATTAATTGGTGGATACAATGCATGGAAACATATATACTTTGGGAAGGTGTGAAATAAAGAGATGTTTTTTCTCACGGTGCTACAAATGATTTTCAAAGGGTAAAAAGCATGCCAAAGATTAGAATACCTCGATCAACAGCATAGAGGAAAAATAGGTAAAAATTGAGTAATCAAGATAAATAGCTATAGTTTACCATTGTACTTAACTCTTTTACCTAAAATGAGGAAACAGTAGAGAAATACGGAGTAGTTAGTTTCCATAAAGAAAGTAATTATTCTGCATCCATGATCCATGTGGTGCAAGTTATGGGACATAAGCAAGCGGTATATAGAAGTAACAAGCGATATGCCTTTATCAAATAAAGTTGATCAATTTAAGTTTGCAAAATCGGAAAGTTTATCTCAAATAACTATAGCTTTTAAATATTAATTGATAAACTCAATTAGTCAATATACAAGGACAGAGGAGTTATACGCTTGCCCCAACCACTTTAACCTGTCATTGCTGTCTCCGTCACTGTGTTTGTCCCATAACTTGCATCACATGGATCATGGATGCAGAATAATTTCTTTCTTTCTTTATGGAAACTAAGTATTTCTCTAGTGTTTACTCATTTTATGTAAAAGAATCTAAGAAAAATGGTAAACTCTAGTTAATTACCTTGATTACATCCTTTTTAACTATTTCCTCCATGTTGTTGATCGGGCTTTTCTAATCTCTCGCATGCTTTTTACCTTTGAGCTTCATTTGTAGTATCAGAAGGAAAAACGTCTCTTTATTTCACACCTTCCCAAAGTACATATATTCCCATGCATTGCATCCACTAATTAAGTATCACGAAGCATGGCATCATGATTGATATCTGCAACAGAAAAAAAAAAAAAAGTAAACCAAAATATAAAATCTTCAACTGGGATAGGTATGCATGTGGCTCGTGATGATTTGTTCCCTTTTAATCCCCACGGCCCTTTCATCTTTACATAGAAATAGTGAAAGACCACATGCGTATATTGTAAGGCGTGGGCTGCATATACATATTTAATTGGAGTAAAATATGTGTGAAAATGTCACGACAATTTACTTAACATGTTCATTGTCATTCAATGAAAAGAACAACTAAGTACGATTTGTATATTATTAGTTTATTACTACTTCCATCACCTTCATGATTCATCCCAAATTGATATTCAAAGTTAACTTTTTAATTTGTCAAATATTTTTATTTTATTCACTTTATTAGTATATCAGTTTTTAATTATATTCTAAATGTTAGAACTAAAGCGGTTGTCTCTAGGGTTTTGCCAAGGTGCATTTCCGGTCGTGGTCTTCGATCACGGTGTCTGGCAGGTGACGAGACTAGACATGAGTCTAGTAGGCTAGAATTGCAGAGGGATTGCGAATTTGAATACGGCTCAAGGCATGACAGATATCGTTCAAACTCATAGACCGAACATTAGTTTCCTTATGGAAATGAAAACATGTTGCCAACAAGCCAAGGATATGTTACGAGCTCAAGAGTTTCCACAATTCGTGGGGGTGGATAGCGATGGGAACAGTGGTGGACTGGAGCTAGGTTGGAACGACGATGTTGAAGTGTCGATTACGGCAATGAATCCAAACTATGTGGATTGTGAGGTACGACTGGCGATTGGGGAATCTCCATGGTAGTTGGCATGCTACTAAGCTTTCTCGAAGACAATGCGGCGACGTGAGGTGTGAGATATGTTGCGAGGATTGGCGAAGAACAACAATCTTCCTTAGATGATAATTGGGGATTTTAATAATATTCTTTAAGAGTCCGAGAAGAAAGGCAGAATCCCTAATCCCGATTGGAGGATGAGGGGATTTCGAGAAGCAGTGATTGGTAGTGGGTGGCGTGATTTTCCATTCCAAGGTTATCAGTGGAACTAGGATCGAGGCAAAGGAACATCATATTGGGTAGAAGAAAAATTGGACCATATTCTGATTAACGATGATTGGTGGGACAACTTTATGGAAGCTCAGGCAGGATCGATTGAAGCCCCAGTTAGTGATCATATAGCTCTCTGGATGAAGATATGTCTGGCTATTCATGGATGGAGGCCGATAAGTTTTAAATTTGAAAACATGTGGCTGAGGGAAGATGAATGTCGGTAAGTAGTGCTGAGTAGCTGCAATGCAGGGGAAAAAATATATGTAAGTAACTCTATTTTTTTTTGCAGAAAAGAATTGTTAAGGTGGGACAAATGCAGGACAAAAGGATTACAAGACCAAATCGAGGCGTGTACAAAGCTCGCGAGTTTGTGGGGGCGCACGGACAGTTGGAGCACCGGGGAATTTCTCGGAGTTTAGTTGGTTATTCAGACGCTAATGGAGAAAGAACATTAATATTTGAAGCAAAGGGCGAAGGAATTCTGGTTAAACGAATGACATACTAATTCCCACTTTTTCCCACTTTTTCCATAACGCGGTGAAACAGAGACGGAGGAGGAATAAGTTGGAGGGGTTGCCGGCTGCCGATGGCTCGAGTACTTTTTATCGGATAAAAAGTTAAAAACAACTTATCTCTTCAAAAGTTTTTTTTGGAAAAAAGTTTTAACGGAGCGGGGGTTGGGCGGACGGTAGAAAAGACCACACCGTACAGTTCTTATCTCCATGACTCCAATCCTCCGTGTCACCAGATTCACCACAGCATAAAAATATTCTTAATTAGGTATTTGATAATTTCGTATTTAAGTTTCTTACAAAGGAATATCCGGTCCTCAACTCCCTGTAATCCCTCTGTTTAGCTTTAAAATCTGTATACATATATATAATCACCTGAATTGATTTGAGATTTAATAACAATTGAACTGTGATTTCAAAGTAAACTTTCTCTTCGTATTTGTAGGAAGAAATATATAAAACATAATCAAGCAATTATTTAGGGCAACCCATATACCTACTCTAGAGAATGATCGAGCAGTCTCTATATTAAAAGAGGAAGGAAGAATATGTATGAAAGCTTATTTACAGGGCAACGCACACTTGATTAAAAAATACTCTTTTAGTTGCAACATTGGACTTTTTGCACTATTCACATGTTCTACTTTGATTACATTTTATTAATTGATGTATAATAAATTAAATATTTAAAAAATATTGTTACATTCTTCTCATTCTAAATTTTCAAAATATGAATTTTTTAATTTTTTTACTGATAAGAAATAAAAGATATTAATGGTCAAACGTGTGCATTGGCAAACGTGAAATGTTAACTGTTGCAATTAAAAAGGGATGGAGGAAGTAGTTTAGTAATTACTAATTATCCGTTTGTGGGAGCAGAGGCTCTAAATGGAGACGCTTGACCTTGTAACGTTGTCAATAAGTTACTTTTTATCGGCTTCAGCTAGGTGTAGCCTCCCACTCAAACAGTATCATTTTTCTATTAATGGGCTGGATTTTAAAAATTCCAGCTCTTTATGAGCTGAAAACGCACGCCAAACATAGCATTTGGCAATGGAGCCGCAGTGACGATGCCACTGATTGCGGCTCCATAGCTGCCCATCGGGGTATGGTTGCAGTTCTTTCGCGGAATTTCTCCCTAGGTTGGCTACTCGGTTTCGTAGCTTGTTTTGTACTCACTTCACTCGCTTGAATTTGTCCACATCGAAATGTAAAGCATTTGTCGTCAAATTAAAGAACAAGAACTTACTTGGTCATCCGATTTGCCGTAGATCAGAATTTGATGGGGTTTGGAAATGTGGTATGACTTGAGCGGTTGAATAGTCATCGCTGGGACCACCGTTCCATAGGGCTACACTACTCCAGCTGCTCTGTGATTCCAGCTGCAGGTGGAGGGCAAATGCAGAAATCTCCATTTCTTTGGATCATTTTAGGCTGAATTTATGAAATTGATAGAATATTTGGAATGGTTTTGGGAAGATCTCACTGCTCAAAGCCCTCAATTATTTATGAACATCACATTATGAATTTCTAGGAATCCAAAGCACATCATTTAAAGAGAAGAGAGGTTGAGTTGGTGGGGAAATGGTGTAGAATTGAATGGGAAAGTGTGCATCCGTTCCAAAAGTACGGAGTTACCCATCTTCCAAAAGTTAAAGCCTTTCCAATTCGCACAAATTCCCAAAGCTTTTTCTAAATGGAACGGTCAGAGTATGCCGGCCATGCCCGAATCTAAATTTCTCACTCCAAATTTAATTCTCTTCTCTCATTGGTCAATGGAGCTGCACACGGATCATCATCTTCTCATGCTCTACTCTCGTTGGTTTAAATATTGAAATATTACTCGAAATAGGATTAAAAAAGTTTGAAAATTCTAAAATAGGACTGTCATGTATTTATTCCCAAAATAGGACTAATTACTGTCATGTTTTGGCAGTACCAGACTTCAAACATGACAGTATTTTCCAAACATGACAGTAAATACTCCTATTTTGGGAATAAAAAGCATGACAGTCCTATTTTGGAATTTCCAAACTGTTTTAGTCCTATTTTGGGAACTTTCCCTTAAATATTGGATGCGAATTGTAGTTATGTACTCCATGTAGTTATGTACTCCATCCGTCCTGGAAAATTGTTCTCATTTTCCTTTTTGGGCTGTCCCAAAAAATTATTTCATTTTCTCATTTTGGAAAGTTTTTTGTGGATACAATTCATTTACCTTTTTCTTACTCAACCACAACTCTACATTTCCACTTTATTCTCACTTTCTTAAATTCCGTTCCAAGTCAATGCGGGAACAATTTTCCGGGACGGATGGAACATAAAATAGGAGCATCAAATGGGGCCTATTATCAACTACGTGTAAAATGATTAAGGCTATATACAATGAAGGGAAACGGTCAAATAAGACCTCCTACTATGTATGGAATGTCAATTAAGTCTATGTACTTTGAAAACACCCAATTTAACCCTTGAACTCCAAAAAACCGCTCAATTGAGCCCTTTTAACCGGTTACCATCATGTTTCCCGGTTGGCGGGCCACGTGGCTTTTCCTCTTTCTTTTTCCCCTTACTTTTCTCTTTCCTTTTTCCTTTCTCTTTCTTCCTCGTCTCTTTCTTCGCAACTTCATTTCCCCCTCTTTTTTCTTTAGGGCTCCAGCTGCCCCTTTTCTTTCTCTTTGTGGTCTCCTCTCAGAAATTGTATGCAATTAACTAGTGGAAGACGAGGGTAAATGGAGGATGGCAACGTTGATGGTTACACTCCGGCGAATTTTCACGCCTCTACTTCTCTGTTCAGACGGAGACTTTGAGAGGGTGACATTGGTGAACTTGTCGTAGATCGGAGCGGCTGTGAGTACGATAGACGGCGACAACATCTGCGCTGCTCGAACGGAATATCTCTTTTCCTCTGTTCGTTTCTTCTTTTGTCGGGTAGATTCTGCTACGACAAGATTTCGGCGACCCTGAGGATGGCTCCAATAGTGTAGACGGCGGCAGTGGCCTTCGTCTCTGCTCAATTCCCGGCGAGGTTGCCCCTTGTTTGTTCCCTGACCGGGGTGAAGTTGCTCCGACAAATGGGAGTGGTCTGGGTACAAGAAAGAAGGAAGAAACGAAAGGTGTTGGAGGCGTACAATTCTTGAGGAAGAAAGAAAAGAAATAGAAAAAGGAAAGAGAAAACTAAAGGTAATAAGAAAGAGGAAATGCCATGTATGCCGCCACGTGGCCCGCCAATCGGGAAACGGGATGGTAATCGGGTAAAAGGGCTCAATTGAGCGGTTTTTAGAGTTCGAGGGTTAAATTGGGTGTTTTCAAAGTACATGGACTTAATTGACTTTTCGTATATAGTATGAGGGCTTATTTGACAGTTTTCCCTATAATGAATGATTAATCGTAATATCGTTTAGGCCCATATTATAAGGATGGGTTTCCAAATACTTTATTGGGTCATCTTATTAGATATAAGAGCCAAATACAATGTAAAGAAACATTCATATCCCTTCTAGACCAAATAAGGAAGGTCGGGCAACCCAAGTGTTTATTCTTAGGCCCAACCTACTAAAAATAGTAAGTATTCAAAGAATGGTGTCCTAGGCCCACTCGAGGGTATCCCACACGGCTTGTAGCCCAAAAATATACTCCCTCTGTCCCGTAAAGATGTCTCACTTTCCTTTTTTGGACGTCCCAAAAAGAAGTTCATCTTTCCCTAAATAGAAAGTTATCCTACATTAAAACAGTGTCAAACAATGCCAAACAGTACCAAACAGTCCTGAAACAGTGTCAAAACAGTGTCAAAACAGTAAAATTTGCCCCCTGTCAAAACAATGTAGGTCAAACTGGGAACAACTTTGTGGGACGGAGGGAGTAAATACAAAGGTCACAAATAAGTGAAAAGATTATTAGAGAGGAATAAAAACTCTTATGGTTCTATCTTTGGCATTATTGAGCTAAATAATGGGAGTATGGTTTCCTTCTATATTTTTCATCATACAAATTATTAGGATTATCCCACAAATAATAGAGATCAATAATATGATTTATAAAGTTGACTTGGTCTAAATAAATTAGAATAAGTACAAAAAGACATCACATGACAAAAAGACAAAACAATAGAACCCATTATTCATTCCACTTTTGGGAGTATTAAGAGACATTTGATCCCAAATCAACGGGGACCATTTGGGAAGAATCCCATACAACTTGGAGACCTGCAAACAGTGGAGAATGGTCAGTTATCACCATTTGGGCATACCAACTTGTGAAAGAGAATCAAACACCACACATGAGACAAAACTATGGCCCATACATGTGTGGTTATAATGTTTTGATTATTTAATCTCCCATCCTATTATCTCGACCCTTAGACTATTAGTAGTGGTTGCAGATTAGGAGTCAAAAGATTAAAATTGGAAATTTTATACTCTTATTTGTGTGTAGTGGGGGATTAAAAGGGGGAGTCAAAATAGAAAGGGAGAGTGGAGGAGTGTAAATATATAGGGTTGGGTTGACAGGATAAAAGAAAAGGAAAAGGGAAAAAGAAGGAAAGGCGGTTGGTGGCTCATGCGTTCTGCTGATGTTGTGGTGATGCCACACAGATGTCATTAAAACCCCAATTAATTTTAAACTCTTATAACTTTTTTATTTGTTCCCCAAATTTTTCAAAAAATATATCAAAATTCATGAATTTTTATGATCTTTTATGTGTCATCAATATGTAATATATAAAATGAAAAACAAATTTGAAATTATAACTGTTGAAGTTTTTCTTGAACCAAAAAAGTATGAAATACAATTTTTTAATTCATTGAGCTTTCACAAATACTAACTGAATATTTCATAATCGAATTTTATTTGAACTAAGTTCATTTATTTGTTAACCCAAATCCGTTTAATAAAATAGTGATTTTTTTTTACTTCGAAATGTGTATTTTTTATTTCATAAGTATTCAGGGAAAAAATCAAAATGATAATATTACTTATAAATAATTTAATTAATGTTTTACTAAATTGATATGTAAAAAATATGCAGAGTGTATTTTATTGACGGCCACGGATGCAGGGAAAAACAATATTGACGGAGTCTAAACACTGTTTTCATATGGACAGAGTCCAAATTTAACAATTTGGACTCTTCACCACTACAAATGGTCTTACAGCTCATTTCACTCCTTAGGAAGGCCTAAGAGATTGACTTTTAGGTGGAGGAATAGCCACACGAAGTATGGGGGGCTGCACATAGAGAAAATGACCAAAGGGAACCTATTACGTACTATGCTTGCACAACTTGCGAGAGTTTTTTGTCTCTCCCATTATTTGAGATACACTCATCCATTTTGAGTGGTTGAGGTGTCCATGGATAGCTCTTGAAGAGTACTTTCACCATATATTCGTTTCTGGAGAAGAAAGAGTCGTTATACAGACCGAGAGAGGGGCAAAGTGAACTGATGTCTGCTAACGCGCGCAGTGAGAGTGTTGGTTTTGTTCACCTCATATCTTGAGAACCACTTATTCAAGTTGGGTGTTTGTGGTGTCTTTGGAAAGGTATTGAATAGAGCGTTCATAAAATATGCTATTCTTGAGAATTGGAGGAGTTTACATCCCAAAAAGGACGGATATACATCGAGGTAAGAATCTAGATTCCAAAACTATATACACTAGTAGAATTTCACTCTTTCCCTACACCTTTCTTGCCTACAAAATTAAATTTGTGAACATAGATCTTCTTTGGCCACAAATTGAATGCTTTGTAGGGATTTTTGGTTTCCTACGAATTTAGTATTCTCCACAAACATTATTCATCGTCAAAGACTCTCTATCCCTTCAAAATTATATTTTGTAGAAAAAGTTTTTTCCGGACAAACATTATTTGTAGCCAAATACTCCGTACACTTTTTCGATCTGTTTTTGAAATTATAACAAATTCAGTATATTTATATGTTATCAAATATATTAATACTATTATGATGAATTGATGATGTGTATCCTAACCTTAACATATACATCGTATAAATTATTAGGTATATGTACATTCAAAAAGACACTATAGATGATGCTTGAGTTAATGTTTATATATAAATCAGATCAAATCCTTACAAAATTCGGAAAATAGTAAATGTTCACAATTATTTAACGGGGGCCTTAGATAATATGAATTAAATACTCCGTAGTTTTTATTATTAAAATGTATTCATACAGTACGTTTATCGATGCACTTAAGAAAACTGCTAAAAACTAAGCGCTAATGAAGTTTTATTTATTTGGCTCTAAATTGTGAAAAATTCCCTTTTTAATTTTATTTTACCCTAAAAACCTGTTCCCGCTATTACTAAATCTCACAGATCTACGACTGACGAGTCATTTTCACAATGAAGCTCATCGGGTGTCGGGATATGGAAGTCCCGGATATCGTCTCACGGGATGGTGTATATGGAAAATTAAGTGTGCAATCAATCTAGTAATCCAACATGTAAGCTAGCCAAATCGAAATATGTTTAGTTTGAGAGAACAACTAAATTGCAATGGAGATAGATAACAAAACAAACTAAAAGGGAAGCGGGGGCATACAAGGAACAACCTATGATTAAGGATAAGAGGTCAAAATGGGGATACTTGGGAATATACCATGCAACAAAGGGATAGGTACAAGTTCCCTTGCCACTCTCATGGTCAAAGGGGTGCTAAGGGCTCTTATTGGCTATTCTCATGGACCAATAACAATCCAAAGTCATGCAAAGAAGATCAACCAACAATTTATTCCCCTACTTTCTCCCATTCTCATGGAGAGGGGTAGTGTGTGTGTGAATGTGTCAAAAGGAACCATACAAGTCTCCTTGAGGATCCAAAACATCATCTAAGAACATTGTGGCCATCAAAGTCTTAGAAATTCAAATAAGCATTTTCACAAACACATTGTGTGCATAATATATTTCTCAAGTTCCCCCCAATTAAACCCCAAAACCTAACATATCACATTGGTTGGATGTTCCTCAAACACCCCCAATCCCTAATCCAACTACTCACTTATGCTAGATTTCATGTTCATAAAGCATATGCAACACAAAGTCATGAAATGAAGCAATAAGAGAAAATGAATGAGATTAGGGATTTAATGCAATATAAGATATTAAATGCAAGAAGAACAAGTATTTGATGTAAATAAACCTTAAGAATTCAATACACAAGAGTTTAAGGAAGCTTACAACCAAAACTAGGGTTAGCAAGAGAATTCTCGTCCAAAAACTCTGAAAATTCGAACAAGGGTTGCTATTTATACAAATGGGGAAACGGGGGAACGCCGAGAAGGAACGGCGTTCCCTCTAGGCATTCCTACCCTTACAAAATCAAACAATCCGCTGGCAGAGAGTTCGACGCTGGGAGGAACGCAATCGGGACGTCGTTCTCTCAGGATCGCTTATAGGAATGTCGTTCCCTGCCAGCGTTCCCACACCTGGGACTTTGAATTGACAATCTAGTGTACAATACGGGGGAACGCTGGGTAGAACGTCGTTCCCTATGGCGTTCCCAAGGCTGCCTTCCCCGAAACACCTCCGACATCTTCATTTCTTGCTTCCTTGTGCTCCGCTTGGTTTCGGGGGTCTTCAAATCATTCATTTATGCTCCCAAGACTCTTCAAAATGCTCGGTTTTCACCCCTACGAAGCTCAAATCCTTCCCATGGTTCCTACAACCAAAATATTGCACAAGTTTAACCAACATGGGGGAAAAAATCTTCAAATACTAACAAACAAAGACCATATTAATGAGAAAGTATTGGGTGTTTTCACACCTATCAACGACACAAGAAATCAGCCTGCCCTAATCGTGCTCTTCAGATTCCTTATTCTCCTTCAATCGGAAAGATTTCGCCGCAGTGACATACTTTGGTAACTTAGGGATCTTGCCGGAGGGTCTGTTTGTCGGCCTTGGATTCTCCCTTTCGCTGTTATTCTTCGTCGTTCTTCAAGGTGATCTGTGTTCTTTCTCTTTTCTTGTTGTTTAAGTTCTTGTTATGGGTATTACTGTGTGAGGGTTTCTTCGCAGGTTTTATCTTATTGACGATGACGAGTATCTGGTGCCAACCACCGGTGACCACCACAAATCACCCAAGAACACCATTCCCATCTGAATCCCCTCACCCAAGAACGTCTACTCCCGAATTCATCTAAGCCCGAGATCTCCAGCCACGAAATTGACCAACCCCCGAGATCCCTTAACCCGAAATCCCCTGACCCTGAGGGAGCTTAACAAACTTAGGGGTCTAAGTTGCTATTGGTGCCCAGAACTAATCTCTTTCCTTCCACAGGGTATTGAGCTTACTTTGGTAGCAAACGCCAACCTGCAGGTTTCATGCTCGGTTAACCGCCGCCCTTGATTTATTAATCTACTGAAGTTTATGTGCTTATTACTTTTTTGTTTAGTGTAATTCATTTAGATGCATGGAGACCTCTAAAGCATTATTACTTTTGTAGCAAACACCCTTAATTCCTACTATACCAAATTGCTTTCCAGGTTACTATTACTCCGTATTATTTAATCACTGCTATGCTTATACAATTTTTTTTCCAGTTTTTAATTAATTGTATCTTTTTAAGATATAACAAATTACTTTGCTTTTTGTTTGTATTATAGATATATAACAAATTATGTTTCAGAGTATACACTTTTCTGTCTGGTGCTTTGATGGCATATATGTGTATGTGTTTGTCTTAGACTTTCCTTCTATTTTGTCTATTCAAATACTACTGGATGTATTCAAGCACTTCATCTGAATAAATCTTTAGATGAGAGTACAGATATATAAATGGATCAAGTACAATCTAAAATACCACAAAGTATAAATGTATTTTGCCCTAGACAGAGATTGACAACAAGGAATGTACTCCATTCATTCGCAACCGCATCTTTTTCTCCCGAATGTTCATGTATTCTTTCTTTTGATTTTCTGCTTGATTTAATATTATTATTTGTTGCCTCCTTATTGAGTATAAACTCAGTGATATACTAATTGTATCTTTATATACAAAGTCTTTGTTGAAGATTGTATTATGTTGATATGGGAAAATTATAAGTTGCTCAAAGCCTCAAACAAGTTTTATGCATTTTTCTGCCACACAAAGTTGTGCATGAACAGGATGAGTTGAGTTTAATTATGTTCTATTAGAGCAATAGTCTTCATTAAGAAAACATTATTTTGAAGGAACTAAAGTGTTTCCAGACTTCCAACTCTAATATTTTATGAGTTTGCTTGAACCTCTTATTATTTTCTTGCTTTAGTTTATAGAACGGTGGACAAGTTGGGAGAGTAACCAATTTGTTAGTGTCCTAACTATTTGAAATATTTATGATCATTTCTGTAATATGGTCTTCTTATTCTTACTTATCATATGACCTAATTAATACTCTCTATTTAAGATATGTATACATTCATGAATTTGATCTTCCAATTATCATTTGAAATCAATGCAGCCAGCGTGTTTGACAAAAGTCTTAAACCAAAGCAAGACTCAAATCAGTTACAGGTTTTGAACTTCAACTAGAGGTTAATGATGCATAAAACACTTTTAGTAACAAACTGCATTTTAAGGTCAACATACAATGGTCTATTTGAACTTAGTTGTTGATTTATATATTCTCAATGCATGCTAGACTATGTTTCATGCGAGTTATCTGATGAACTATATGTTCTATAATGAATGCTTATAACCTTAAGTTATCTGACGAGTTTTTCAATTTGTATACCTAACAAAAGTTACCTAATCTATTTTGTACTTCAGTTTGTATACTCTCAGTGCACCCAAATACTCCATAATTGAGAATCGCTTCGTAGATGGCTGTGCTGCTAGCTACAAAAGTATTTGCCATGACTTGAGTTGAGATAGAGTGATGGAAGAGCAAGCATTAAATGGGTCTAGAGTGGAGATAATGTGATGACAAAGGAAAAACACACATGCCTCAAGTGTTGATACAGTGGGGACCAGTGATAGAGCAAAGGTTACCCAAAACCTGAATGTTTTGGACCAACCGTTCCAATACATCAGGGCTTCACGAGCTTCACATACTTCACTAACACATTGTTCACAAACTTGAGATGAAATTGATCATCTTGATGAAAAGCAATGAAGAGGAGTACATGCTTTAGGAGATATAAAATGTTTATAGTTGAAATAATATTTTTAGATTTTTTCTTATAATTGTGATCAATGTAAATTTTTTAATATTACTCTGCTATCATCACTTTTTTTTTTACTTTTTAGCAACGTGTGTAACTCTTATTTTACTTTTATACAAGTTTTCGGGAGTATGTATATATATGGCTTTGATGAATTACGATACTGATAAAGATTAGTTATGTTGGCATGAATGTTGTTTAGTCTACAGATTAATACTTATTGTAAGGAATAAATGTAATTAGATTTTGATGATGCTATAGGATTAGAAAGTTAGAGTACCCCCAATTAGATTTTATGTATTAGAATTTTCTTTTGTAAGTATTAGTGTAGTCGACGATCAGAGTTGCTCTGCTTTGGATCAGATCAGAAGTGCATCAGAATTGCTCCATGAGAGTTGCTGATAAATTTGGACATCTGATAGCCGATGAGAGTTACAGATCAGAGGTACTCATCAGCGGACCTATCAAAGTCAGAGTTAGAGTTCAGTCAGAGATCAGAAAGCCATCAGAACTCAACTCATCAGAAATCCATCAGAACTCAGAAAGACATCAGAATCCAACACATCAGAAGAGCCTGATCAGAACCCGACTAACACTGAGAAGATTTCAAGCAACATCCAACAGCTATGAATCCAACGGGTAAAAACATCCAACGGCTAGAAGACTGTGCATGAAAGGAAAGCATTTAATGCACATTAAATGAGCCTGATACGCTGAAGGATTGATTGCAAATGATTGACCAAGGAATCCGGGAAGATATATTATAAAAATAGAAACCTTCCAAAACGGCGGTCAAGTCAACAGTACGCGCATTCAATGCAGTTGTCTCCTCCTCCAACGGGCAGACAACCCCAGTATATAAGCTACTCACCGAAGAACAGGAAAACAACACTTCGCAGAACTTTTGCTCCATTCATTACTCTGAACATACTTCTTGAGATTCAACCTTCATAACACTCTACAAGAAAAGTCCTACGTTGGGAAGATTCAAACTTGATAAGTCCGTATTTAGACACGCATTTGATGCGTGTCCGGGTCGGATTTTGATGAGTTTCTCGGCTTTAAGGCGTTACAAGTCTCAAATTTGGCTCAAGTTGTGTTTAGCAGGCGTTGGATCGAGTTTCGTTGCATTTGGAGTTGATTTGAAGAAGTTAGAGTCCGGCAATCGGCGCGAAAGAGACAATCGGGAGGAGATAGAGAGCATTCAAGGAAGAATTGAGAGATTTGGAGGTCACCAGGTGATTCACGGCGAAATTTTGATGAAGAAAGAGCATTGGGATCGACCTCGTTTGAATCCGGGCACGTTTGGAGCAAGAAAACGAGAAAACGGAGCGAAAAAGTCAGACGCACGGTCGTGCGTCTGGGACGCACGATCGTGCGTCCATTACGGAACCACGATGAGGCGTCTGCCTGCTACGCACGATCGTGCGTAGGCAGGGACGCACGATCGTGCGTAGCCCCGTGACACGCGCGGGAAAATCCTATTTCGGCCCAAATTCGGTTTTTTCCCCCTTTTTCTATAAATAAGGCCTCCCTAACCCTTTTTGGGGGTTACGAACATTACGGAGAGGCCTAGGGACGAATTTACTTGCGTTTTTACGATTGTTTACTCCAAGACCCTGGGATTATTTGTAAGTTCATCTTTTTAATTAATGACAATTATTTCTATTCATCCCAATTCTGTTGATTCTTCAATTATGAATTGTGAGTAGTTTAATTAGGGATTTGGGGTTGATGAAGGGGTTAATCATGATTGATGGCTAGATTCTTGTCGGTTTAATTGCATGAATGCCGTTTAATTTGTATATGAATAATTTAATTGATATCTCTTGTAACCTAGATGGCCACTAGAATTACAATTGCTTATAGAATAAATTAAGAGAGATCTAATTTATTCTAGGACACATTCACACACACTTAATCGTTCGCTAAGAGATTAGTAGCGATTAAGGGGCCGTAAGCTCGTTCGTTTTGGCAATAATTTAGGATCTTGTCGCATGAGAGATCAGCCTGGACCCCTAAATTATTGTACTCTACGCCGCGAGAGCGGTAAGAACTTAGTAATGATTAGCTAGGCTCAATTAAATCAAATTCATGTAATTAGGCCTGATCTGCCAGAGATCTGGTTACCCCGGAATCAATTCCTGTTCCCTTCGTCGTTAATTGAGAAGAAACCAATCTTTTATTTTCATCGCTCATTAGCATTAGTTTTATTTTTAATTCAACCAACCAATCTCGCACAATTGCACTTTTATTTTATTTATTTCTTTTTAATCGCTGAACTTAGTTAATCTTTATTTCCCTTTTGTCCGTCCCTGTGGAGACGATACTCGTACTTTACACCACTTTTCTACAACTATTTTAAGTGCGAGAAAACACACATCAGTTTTTGGCGCCGTTGCCGGGGACGGTGTCGAATTTAAGGGTTAATTAATTTTAGCGACTTGTTTTTAGTTTTTCGTAGGATTTTTGTTTACTAACCTTGCAGGTCAGATCTGTTTATGCATACACGCTCTAAGAAGGGAGAATCACTAGTCCCTCTTAATCCTGAGATCGAGAAGCGAGCTAAGCAGAACCGCAAGGCCTTAAGAGAACAGAAAGCAACCATGGATCAACCATCCGCATCTGGAATAGCTGGGACGTCTGAGGTCCAAACCACTTCTGGTAATCTGGATTTTTATGTCAATACCTCTCCCCAGTCTTCACAAGAAAATTCACCTAGAGCTTATCCGGGGTATCAAAATCTTCGTACCCCATTCTTCCCCCAAAATCAGTCCACTCCACAACTAAATCTTCCACCACTCTATCAGCTCTTTCAAAATACTTCTATTGCTCCCGAAACCACTTTTCAAAACCAAACCTTTGGGATGCAAGGTCTAGGGCAAACCAATCCAGTCTTTCAGCCCAGACAGAACCAACCGCCAGTCACACAAAATCCACCCCCTGCTCAGCCACAATATCAACAATTCCATCAAACCCAACCTCAGCCAAATATCATCCGTCCACAACCCATTCGACCCCAACCAGTTCATCAGCCGAGATATCGAGCTCCTCCTTACCACAACTATGTTCCACATGACAATCCACTCTATCAAGGAGAGAGCATTGCAGACTTCCTAGCCCCCGAGATCACAGAGTATGACAGCATTCAGGTACCGGGAATTACTGCACCCCGTTACGAGATCAAGCCGGCGGTGATCAATATGGTCCTAAATAATCAGTTTGGAGGGAGCCCTACGGAAGATCCAGTGGCACACATTACCAAATTCCTGAGGATGTGCCAGACTTTCAAGATTCCTGGGCTAGATGATGATCAGGTACGGATGCTATTATTCCCTTTCTCTTTGAGGGATGACGCGCAGAGGTGGTTGGATAGCAATCCACATCACCACATTCAGACTTGGGATCAGCTGCACAAGGCCTTCATCAAAGAATACTTCCCAACATCAAAGGCCATAAAGTTGAAGAAGCAGCTACAGGAATTTAAGCAAGGTTCTTTGGAGACACTAGCTGAGGCGTGGAAGAGATTCAAGGTGCTGAGAAGAGCTTGCCCTCAAGGCAAGATGACTGATTGCGAGGTTCTATCTTGTTTTTATAGTGGACTAAACAATGAAGGAAAGATGATGCTTGATGCTTCGGGAGGTGGAGCTTTTCCTCAGTTGCCATCTGAGGTTGCGGAAGAATTAGTGGAGAAGATTGTGACCAATAATGCTTCATGGTACAGTTCTCGGGACACACCTCACCAGAAGGCCCCGGGATTGTACGAGATCAGTGAGAATTCTGCCCTTTCAGCAAGGGTAGATGCTTTGACCAGTTTGATTCAGAAGCTTGCTACTACAGTGGAAGACAATCAAAAGAAGACGGAACTTGCTCTCTCGGTGCTCAGTGTGAATATGGTAGCCCCCATTCCTATTAGTCCCTCTTGTTCTATGTGTGGGGGACTCCATTCGCCACATGAATGCACAATGATGGCACACTCGGCAGCCCCTGGAGTAGAGCAAGTGGATGCGATGTATTATCAGCGACAGGGTTACTATAATCAGCCCTACGGACAGCAGCAGCAAGGGCAGTACGGGCAGGGAAATCAGCAGCAGTCTAGAAACTATAATCAGCCCCAGATACCTCAAGGCCAGCAACAAGCTCCTCAGCCGGCGCAAGGAAGCTTTAGAAAGGAGACTGAGCAAAAATTTTCTAGCTTGGAAGAAGTGCTCAACAAATTAGCACAAAATCAGCTGAAAGCCGACTCAAGGATGCAAATGTTTGAGGCAAGGATGCAGAGCATGGAGACTCACATGGGGCAGATCTCAAAGGCTTTATCTGAGAGGCCTCAGGGATCCCTCCCTAGTAATACCGAACCAAATCCCAGAGAACATGTTCAGGCTGTGACCTTGAGGAGCGGAAAAGAGCTAGAACCTGCTGCCATAACAAAGAAGCCCAATGAAGTTCAAGTTAAACCGGCTGCCCGGGAGGAAGAGAAGGAGAAAGATGAGGGAAGAGAGGTGGCGGCTGCACCAAAACAGTCCGTTCCGGTCAAGAATTACACCCCACCTCTCCCCTATCCGGCGCGATTGACTAGGAAGAACGATAGTGACCAGTTTGGTAAGTTTCTGCATCTCATGAAACAAGTGCAGATTAACTTACCATTCGTGGATGCACTAGCTCAGATGCCGAAGTACGCGAAGTTTATGAAGGATTTGCTCACGAACAAGAGGAGGCTGGAAGAAGCGTCTACTGTGACGCTTAATGAGGAGTGCTCAGCGGTGATACGGACAGATCTGCCGAAGAAGCTTAAGGATCCAGGTTCTTTTACTATTCCCTGCTTTATAGGAGATCTTACTTTTGATATGAAAAGCTGATTTGGGTTCTTTTACTATTCCCTGCTTTATAGGAGATCTTTTACTATGCCCTGGCTGATTTGGGTGCAAGCATTAATCTGATGCCTCTTGCTTTATATGAAAAGCTTGCACTCGGTCCACTTAAACCTACACGTATGTGCATTCAGTTGGCTGATCGTTCAGTCAAATATCCCCAAGGGATTATTGAAGACGTGTTGGTTAAAGTGGACAAATTTATTTTTCCGGTAGACTTTGTTATTTTGGACATGGATCAGGATCGGGAAGTACCATTGATTTTGGGCAGACCATTCTTGGCAACTGCCCGTGCACTTATTGATGTTGGAGACGGTAAGCTTGTCCTCCGCGTTGGGGATGAGTCTGCCACCTTTGATATGTCCAAAATAATGAAGAGGCCCTGTCAAGATAGTGGTGAGTGTTTTTACATGGATGTGGTTGATTCTTTGGTGGAGGATTGCATTCCTAACATGCTTTCTGATGAAGCCTTCTTTGATCTTCTTTTGGATGATAGTTTGTCAGCAGAGGATCTTGAGCTCCTCCCCAGTTTTGATTGTCTTATGCTTGATGGGGAGGAGGACTCAAGTGATGCTAGTGATGTGAAGGGGAAAGAAGATGACTTAGACAAGGTGGAGAAGGAAGACTGTCAGACTGATTCTTCTATTGTTACTCCTTCTCCATTAAATCTAAAGCCTCTTCCCTCCCACCTTGAGTATGCGTTTCTAGATAATAGTTCTGACCTCCCTGTTATTCTTGCATCCGGGCTTGAGCCATCCCAAAAATCTGCATGTCTTGACTTACTTTGTGAACAAAGGGAAGCTCTAGCCCGGAAACTTTCTGACATGAAAGGAATCAGTCCTGTTTTCTGCACTCATAAAATTTTGATGGAAGATAATGCTAAACCGGTAGTGCAGCCACAAAGGAGACTGAATCCTAATATGCAGGAGGTAGTCAGGGAGGAAGTCATCCGTCTGTTAGATGTAGGGATTATTTATCCAATTTCAGACAGCCCTTGGGTCAGCCCGACTCAGGTGGTTCCCAAGAAAGGGGGGATGACTGTGGTTAGGAATGAGAAAGATGAGTTGATTGCTACACGTACGGTCACCGGATGGCGGGTTTGCATTGATTACCGAAGGCTGAATGCCGCCACCCGGAAAGACCACTTCCCCCTCCCCTTCATTGATCAGATTTTAGAGAGGCTAGCAGAGCATAAGTTTTACTGTTTCCTTGACGGGATGTCGGGATACTTCCAGATCCCCATAGCCCCCGAGGATCAGGATAAGACCACTTTTACATGTCCATTCGGTACCTTTGCTTATCGGAGGATGGCGTTTGGATTATGTAATGCCCCTGCTACCTTTATGAGATGCATGCTTGCTATTTTTGGGGATTTCATCGGGAAGTTTATGGAGGTTTTCATGGATGACTTTTCTGTATATGGTGATACTTTTGATGAGTGCTTAGAGAACTTGAAGAAAGTCCTGGTTAGGTGTCGAGAGGTGAATTTGGTACTTAACTGGGAGAAGTGCCACTTCATGGTTAGTAAGGGAGTGGTCCTAGGGCATAAGATTTCAAGTAGGGGGATAGAGGTTGATCCGGCTAAGGTTGATGTGATTTCTAAACTACCTCCCCCTACTTCGGTCCGTGCCATTAGGAGTTTTCTAGGCCACGCAGGTTTTTACCGTAGGTTCATCCAGGACTTTTCTAAGATAGCCAGACCCATGACTAAGCTCCTTGAGAAGGATGCACCGTTTGACTTCTCAAAGGAGTGTTTAGAGGCTTTTGAGTGTTTGAAGGAGAAACTGGTCAAGGCACCGGTGGTAGTAGCTCCTGACTGGTCTTTGCCTTTTGAGATTATGTGTGATGCTAGTGATTTTGCAGTAGGAGCCGTTCTTGGACAGCGTCGAGAGAAACATTTTCAGCCTATTTCTTATGCTTCAAAGACTCTCGATAGTGCCCAAGAAAACTACACTACCACCGAGAAAGAATTGCTTGCTGTTGTGTTTGCTCTTGACAAGTTTCGTCCTTATTTGATTTTGTCTAAGGTAGTGATATTCACCGATCATTCTGCTCTTAAATATTTGATGCAAAAAGTGGATGCTAAGCCTAGATTGATTCGGTGGATATTACTACTCCAGGAGTTTGATATTGAGATTAGGGATAAGAAAGGGGCTGAGAATTTAGCGGCTGATCACTTGAGTAGGTTAGAAAACCCCTTTCTTGATTCCTTGAGTGAGAGAGATATTGAGGGTACTTTTCCTGATGAAAGACTGTTGAGGATCGTTGATGAGGTGCCTTGGTTTTCTGACATCGCCAACTATCTTGTTGGGGGTGTTGTTCCTTCTGATTATACACCTCATCAACGACGGAAATTTTTTGCTGATTTGAAATATTATTTTTGGGAGGAACCATATTTGTTTCGTATTTGTGCAGATCAGGTTGTTAGAAGATGTGTTCCCCTGAGTGAAGGAGTTGAGATTCTCAAACATTGTCACTCCGGACCGACTGGGGGACACTATTCTTTTAACCGGACAGCTCGTAAGGTGTTGGAATGTGGTTTCTTCTGGCCCACTTTGTTTAAAGATGCTCTAACGTTTGTGCAGGAATGTGACAGGTGTCAACGCACCGGGCCGGTTACCAAGAGGGATGAGATGCCCCAAAATTTTATATTGGCTTGTGAGGTATTTGACGTTTGGGGCATTGACTTCATGGGGCCGTTCCCGGGTTCTAAAGGTAATAAATTCATTCTGGTTGCTGTGGATTATGTCTCCAAGTGGGTTGAGGCTGAAGCTCTACCCACTAATGATGCTAGAGTTGTGATTCGTTTTCTGAAGAAATTGTTTTCTAGATTTGGAGTGCCACGAGTTTTGATAAGTGACAGGGGAACCCACTTTAGGAATGATCCCATGACTCGCCTTCTGGCAAAGTACGGGGTCACTCATAAAGGGGGCGTCCCTTATCACCCTCAAACTAGTGGCCAAGTTGAGAACTCGAATAGGGACATTAAGACTATCCTTGAAAAGACCGTTGAGACCCATAGGAAGGATTGGTCTGATAAGCTAGATGATGCGCTGTGGGCACTGCGTACAGCGTATAAGACACCCATTGGCACTACTCCGTTTCACTTGGTTTATGGGAAGGCATGCCACCTTCCGGTAGAGATAGAGCATAAGGCCTACTGGGCCTTGAAAATGTTGAATAAGGATTTGTCTTTGGCGGGTCGTGAACGGCTTTGGAAGCTCAATGAGTTGGATGAGTGGAGGCTTATGGCCTATGAGAACTCTAAAATTAGTAAGGAGCGTACCAAAGCCTATCATGATCGGCACATTAAGCAAGGAAAAGAGTTTTGTAAGGGGGATCAAGTTCTGCTATTCAATCCCCGAATGAAGATTTTTAAAGGAAAGTTGAAGTCTAGGTGGTCCGGTCCTTTTGTAGTGAGCGAAGTTTTTCCATATGGAACTGTTGAGATAGATCATCCTGAGAAGGGCCGTTTTAAAGTTAACGGCCATCATTTGAAGAAATATTACGGAGGACCGTTAGAACGCGAGCGTGAGGTGACCTTTGTCACAAATTTGGAGAGATGAGTGCGTAGTGGCGTCGGGCAAACGACGTTAAAAATAGCGCTTCTCGGGAGGCAACCCGAGCTTAATTTGTTTTTGTTTAGTTTAGTGTTGTTGCTTTTCAAAAAAACCCACAAAAAAAAAAAAAATATTTTTTTACTGTTCGTGCGGACGCACGGTCGTGCGTCTGGGACGCACGCCGTGCGTCAAAGAAAGAAACGCGGGGGAGGCTACTGCCATCGACGCACGATTGTGCGTCCCCCCTTACGCACGATCGTGCGTAACTTCTGAAGCGAGAAGGTGCGTCTGCCATCGACGCACGATCGTGCGTCGCCCCCTACGCACGGTCGTGCGTCCCAAATTTCCAAAAAACACCCCTTTTCAAAACATAACCCAAAAACCATATCATCCCTCATCCCCCCTCCCCTGCGCGACCACCGAACCGAGAAGCCTCCCCTGCGACCGCCCAGCAGCCACGACCACCACCCAGCCGCCGACACCGCCGCTCACCACCGCGACCGCCGCGTCCGCCGCGACCGCCGCACCACCAACCACCGACCGCCTCCCTTTTCTTTCTCTCTTCTCCAAGGTATCTCCTTCTTCTCTTTTCTTCCCCTTTCTCCATTAATGGAGGTTTCTCCAAGCTTTTCTAGAAATCCAAATTCTTATGCTCTAAAATTAGGGATTCACATCCACATGATTAAATTGAAGCTTGTGATGATGATTTTGATATTCTATGATTGATGAATTTATTTATTTTGATTGAAATCCCTAATTTTAGAGCTAATTTAGCCAATATAGGGTTGAAAATTGATGAATGTGAGATAAATTTGGGGTTTTTTGTGCTCCTTGCTTCAATTAAGGAATGAATTGTTGATTATGATGTTGAATACTTGTTGTTAAGTTCAATTGAGCATAAATCCCCAAATTTTAGGCCAAACATGTCCAATTTGAGAATTGAGAGTTCTTCCCCTAATCTAATATCTCTTTAATTCTTTTGGGAGGAACTCCATTCTTAACACTTGTTTTGATAAGGATTCTTGCTTGTGACCTTGTTTATACCGTGTGTCGTTGAAATATTTGACTTTACTTCAAAGAAATTTTCTTTGATAAAAATTCAAAAGTTTCAACTATTCTGGTTAAACTTGGATTTGTTGATAATTATGTTGATGCTCTTGAATGACTGATTACTGACGGGGTTATTACTTTTGATTTGGAGTTTTATTCTAATACTTGGAAGCCCCGTTGGAATGGTTGTTGTTGTTGTTGAATTGTCTTGACAGATGCCACCAAAGAAGCGAACCAAGAATGTTGGAACCAGCTCTAGTCGGGCTACAGGTCCCCGATATCAGCCTCAATTCCCGAAGGACGAACAAATGATCACATACCTCGATTTGCTGAAAAAGGAGGTGGGCACGTTTCATTATCCTGATGAGCCCACCTTGACAGCCGCTGGGCTTCATGATGAGGTGATGACGCTACTCCGTCGGGGATGGTGGCAACACCTTTTCTTTGGCATCCGAGAGACCACATACAAAGAAGTAACTTGCGAAGTGTTGGCCACAATTAAGGTGCCTCGATCTATCCGTTTCTCCGATAACCACCGACCCCTAATTAAGTTCCGGGCTTTCAATGAGGACCATGCCATATCCATTTACAACATCCAGTGGCACCTAGGTTTTACCCGGATTGAGGATAGAGCAGAGACTGAAGCAGGCTTGACTGATTTTCCACGAGATGTAGATCGCCAGAAGTTTTGGGAGAGCATTTCTAGAGACGGCGGCACTTATGACCCCCGGGACACCCCTAGCACCTTGTTGTATCCACGGGCGTACAGAGTTATCCATTCCCTCCTTTCATCCACCATCACTGGGAGGGCCGAGGTAGCAGGCAAGGTCTCCACTACAGATCTTTTGTGCCTTTATTGCATGATCCACAACAAGCTACCACACATGGGTGCTATCATTGCCGGCCTCTTCCACCGTCAGTCTACCTACAAGATCAAGGCTATCTTTTCTGGACCCTACATCACCTGCCTTCTGCGTGGGATGGGTTACGGCGACCACTTTGTAAACATGGATGAGAGTTCTTATTATGCGCTGTTGACTAAGCTTCCAGAGCTAAACACCGGAGTGGCCAGAAGGAGGCGCCTAGCAGAGCAGCCCGTTGAGGGAGAGCAGAGAGTACCGCATCAGGCAGGGATCCATATTCAGGAGGGCGGCGCAGCTGGCCACGTTGATGATGATGATGAGGAGCACCACACTGAGGGGGGAGGAGCTGCTATGGACCATGATGCTGCTCATTCTATTCCTGTCATGCCACCTGCTTTTCAGGATGCTTTTTCGAGTTGGCATGAGGAGCAGAGGGCCTATCATGTCGAGTGGAGGGAGAGTCAGCAGCGCCATCACAGGTCACTTTTTGAGAGTCAGCAGCGTTTCTTTGCCGATGTTCAGGCAGAGCGACAGAGACAGCAGGAGCTTTATCGACAGATGAGGGCGGACCAGCAGGCATTCTTTCAGGAGGTCCGGTCAGAGAGGCAGGCTTACCACAGAGAGCTCCAGCGGACCATTCACGAGGACATTACGACCGGGTTTTCCAACCTGCGCGTACAGTACGCGGAGTTGGACACTCGTGTCACATCCTTAGAGTCCAGCTGGAGTTCGTTCTTCGATGCACAGCAGCCACCGCCACCTCCGGAGCAGTAGTGATTTAGTAGATTGTTCGCCATTAGCCTCTGTTCTCTGATTTTTGTTGGATGACTGTATCTATACTTTCACACTCACTCACTCACTCACGTTACTCTTTACTCTTTCTCCGTATTTCTTGGATTTTGTTTGTGTTTTGATGATTGCAGCTTACTAGTCCCGTGGATGAAATTGCCGAGTTCATTTCACACAGTTGAGTTCTACTCCAACCATCGCATAGGGAAGTTACTTTGGTTCTTATTTTTGTGATTATGACTTGAGTTAATGTTAAGCACGCGTGACCCTATCCTCTTTACCCCCCTTGTGCATAGTGCATTTTTGGTCATCGAGGACGATGCCAAAGTTTAAGTGTGGGGGAGTGAATTGGGCATTCGGGCAGTGGTTGTTACATGCGATTTGTTAGAGTTAGCATGCGCAGGTGTTAGTTGTATATTCAGGGGAAATTCATGCAAAATTTTTGAAAATTTTTCTTTAAACTGTGTCTTTGTGAACTGGCTAGCGTTTTGACTATGCTTTTAGGACATCCTTGAAGTGTTTAGGCTTAAATTGCTTGCATGATAATCTGGTTGTTGAAAGGATGAAGGCATTAGTCACCCATGTAATGAATCAACAGTTTTCCCATTGACCTGAATAAAGTCCTTTAGGAGAAGCCATTTTGAGCCTGACTGTTCTTTGTTTACCCAATTAATTGAGCTCAATAGCCAAATGGCCTGTGTTCCTTACCCGTGAATATTTCTGACTTAGTCCTGATGTTTAGGGAATTAAGGGATTAATTTGATAAGTTTAGGGAATTTGTGTAGGAGCCATTTTTGGCACTGTTCCTATGCCCCAAATGGGGTAAGAGCAGTCACTCTTTAGGAACTTGATACTTTCGAGGATTGCATTGTAGGCATGGATTCACTTTTAAATTAATGAACTTTAATTGCTATTTTTCCTTGGTGAGGCCGAGATTAGAATGGGGTAATGTCTAGTGAGAATCCGAAAGGTGAAAAATTAATATAGCTAGACCTCTTACTTTGCGAAAAAGAGAATGGGAACCCAGGTCAAAAAGCGTAAGATGAGACTTGGGTATCTTTCGAAAGAAACGGCGTTCTCGTGCCAACATGACAAGGAAAACTAAACTTAAATTAATGAACTTGGAGGCTATCTCAAAATTTAGCTTTAGTCCTCCGCGTACTTCAAGTATACGTCAAAGCACAAATGTGCCGAGACGGTTTAGCTTAGTTGTACACCATGTCTACTCTTTGCATAGGTTTAAATGATTGTTCCTAAATTGTGGCCTACTGAGTTCCTTGACCCTAAGAATAGCCCTGAAGTTCCTGAATGCATTGAGTCTTTGTTAGAATATTCCGATCTCTCAAAATAAAGGGACTATTATTATTATCCATCCATTATCACCTTCACAAGTCCTTCTGATCAATAACTAGTTTATTTGTGTATGCTGTCATTACTTTGAGGATGTTGTGAATAATTGTGTCAAATAGTTTAGCTTGAGTACAAAGGCGTAGTTTAGGGAAGGATTTTCTTGATTTAAACTGTCTGTCCTGTGAATATCCCTTTAACTACATGTGTATGCTAACTATTTTAAATTCCGTGTGGTGATTATCGTAAGTCCCGATGTTCGATTTGCTTGAGGACAAGCAAAAGCTTAAGTGTGGGGGAGTCTGATAAGTCCGTATTTAGACACGCATTTGATGCGTGTCCGGGTCGGATTTTGATGAGTTTCTCGGCTTTAAGGCGTTACAAGTCTCAAATTTGGCTCAAGTTGTGTTTAGCAGGCGTTGGATCGAGTTTCGTTGCATTTGGAGTTGATTTGAAGAAGTTAGAGTCCGGCAATCGGCGCGAAAGAGACAATCGGGAGGAGATAGAGAGCATTCAAGGAAGAATTGAGAGATTTGGAGGTCACCAGGTGATTCACGGCGAAATTTTGATGAAGAAAGAGCATTGGGATCGACCTCGTTTGAATCCGGGCACGTTTGGAGCAAGAAAACGAGAAAACGGAGCGAAAAAGTCAGACGCACGGTCGTGCGTCTGGGACGCACGATCGTGCGTCCATTACGGAACCACGATGAGGCGTCTGCCTGCTACGCACGATCGTGCGTAGGCAGGGACGCACGATCGTGCGTAGCCCCGTGACACGCGCGGGAAAATCCTATTTCGGCCCAAATTCGGTTTTTTCCCCCTTTTTCTATAAATAAGGCCTCCCTAACCCTTTTTGGGGGTTACGAACATTACGGAGAGGCCTAGGGACGAATTTACTTGCGTTTTTACGATTGTTTACTCCAAGACCCTGGGATTATTTGTAAGTTCATCTTTTTAATTAATGACAATTATTTCTATTCATCCCAATTCTGTTGATTCTTCAATTATGAATTGTGAGTAGTTTAATTAGGGATTTGGGGTTGATGAAGGGGTTAATCATGATTGATGGCTAGATTCTTGTCGGTTTAATTGCATGAATGCCGTTTAATTTGTGTATGAATAATTTAATTGATATCTCTTGTAACCTAGATGGCCACTAGAATTACAATTGCTTATAGAATAAATTAAGAGAGATCTAATTTATTCTAGGACACATTCACACACACTTAATCGTTCGCTAAGAGATTAGTAGCGATTAAGGGGCCGTAAGCTCGTTCGTTTTGGCAATAATTTAGGATCTTGTCGCATGAGAGATCAGCCTGGACCCCTAAATTATTGTACTCTACGCCGCGAGAGCGGTAAGAACTTAGTAATGATTAGCTAGGCTCAATTAAATCAAATTCATGTAATTAGGCCTGATCTGCCAGAGATCTGGTTACCCCGGAATCAATTCCTGTTCCCTTCGTCGTTAATTGAGAAGAAACCAATCTTTTATTTTCATCGCTCATTAGCATTAGTTTTATTTTTAATTCAACCAACCAATCTCGCACAATTGCACTTTTATTTTATTTATTTCTTTTTAATCGCTGAACTTAGTTAATCTTTATTTCCCTTTTGTCCGTCCCTGTGGAGACGATACTCGTACTTTACACCACTTTTCTACAACTATTTTAAGTGCGAGAAAACACACATCAAAACTCTAAATCTTTTATCCCCAACAACGAGCAAAGTTCATCCTGTTCTTCAACTCTTCAAGAACTTCATCAAACATTATTTGTGACGAAGCAAGTTGGAGGAAAAACTTTGTGTTTTTCAAAGGATCTTCTGCAAAGAAGGGCGTCCAAGTAACTGCAGTAGTGAAGTGGTGATACTTCCGGGAAGCTGAGTGAAAGGACCAGTCATCAGGAAGCAGGACTGCATCCCGGGTGACAACTAGGCTTGAAGAAGGCGTGGAGAACTTCTTAAGTGCTAGGGATTAGCTTTGTAACCGATTAACTTCAAAGCTAGTGGACTAGAGGAACGCGTTGTTCCTTGAACCACTATAAAATATCCGGTGTCATTTACTTTACTGCAATTTTTATTTCTGCACTTAGGATTTTAACTGTTAACTCTGAGACTTGGAATCTGTGTTCAGCAGATCTTGTTTTCAGAGTTATCAGAGAGGCATTTGCCTTAGTGTTTGTTTGAGGCTACCCGGAACTCTTATCCGCTGCAAAGACCAGTTCTGATCATCAGAACTTGACCATCTCTGACGAGTCAACTCTGACTTAGAGAAAAAGTTGAAAAACTTGAACCAGTCTATTCACCCCCCCCTCTAGACTGATTACCAACTCAAACGGGACCAACAAGTGGTATCAGAGCCTCCTTGTTCTTGTAATCTTTTAGGTTACTCTCTGAACAAAGATCCACCTGTTCTTAGCCTCTTTATTTATTATAATGGATAATTCTCTTGCAAAGCATCTTATGTTCACAGATCAGAAGTATGATGATTGGAAGATCAGAATGAAGGCACATCTATGTGCCCTTCATGATGAAATGTGGGAAGTCTTGGAAAATGGCCCCTTTATCCAGTTCATGAAGATCAATCCTGCTCACTCCATTGATAACTCTCAGCCCCAGATGATTGAGAAAGCCCGGTCAGAATGGACCAAGGAAGAGAAAAGGCAGTACAATCTAGATAACATAGCCAAGGACATCCTTTACAAGGCTATTGATGAAAGATACTTCAACAGAATCAAGAAGTGCAAAACTGCCAAAGAAATCTGGGACAAGCTAGATGAGATTGGAGCAGGAGATGAGCAAGAAAGAGATAACAAGCTGACCATTGCAATGAAGAAGTTTGATGACTTCAAACTTCTGCCAGAAGAATGCATTGCTAAGATGCATGAGAGACTGCTGATTCTCATCAGTGAGATTTCTGAGCTAGGAAAGGAGCTCACCATCAAGGAGGTCAATATGAAGATCCTCAGGGGACTGCCTTCAGCTTGGAAGATGAAGGTGATTGCAGTCCAGGAAAGCAAGAACATCAAGACTTATGCCACTGAGAAACTCATCTCTGATCTCAAGGCTTATGAGTTTGAGATGCATGAAGAGAAGGAAGAAGTTCCTGATGAGAGGACTACCACTGCTCTCACTGCCAGCACTTCAAAGGTAAGTGACTTTGACCCTTCTACTCTTTTATCTGATGAGTATATGGCTGCTTTTGCCAGGAAGTTTAAGAAGTTTATGAAGAAAGATGGAAGGAGTCCATCTTCCATCAGAAGACCACATCAGAAGACCAAATCTTCTGAAAGCAATGGAGAGTACCTCTGCTACAACTGCAGACAACCTGGGCACTTCAAAGCAAACTGCCCCTATCCAAGAGTGTCCAAGAAGCAAGGACATGAAGAAGAAAAGAAACCAGATGATCAACACAGAAGAAGAAGAGCATTTGTCTCAGAACAAGCTGAGAGAGATCCACTCTCTGAATCAGAGTCCAGTTCAGACTCCGACTCTGATGAAGCATTCTGCTGCTTGGATGCAGAAACTGAAGACCTTTGCCTCATGGCACAATCAGATGATGAGGAACAGTGTGCTGGAGCTATCTCAGAACAAGAATGGTATATTGATAGTGGAAGCTCCAGACACATGACAGGTGACAAGAGTTGCCTATCAGAGTTCCAGAAAATCAATGGACCCAGAGTCACTTTCGGTGGAAATGACAAGGAAGGGCAAACAAAAGGAAGAGGGAAGCTGATCAAGAACCAGATAATCATTGAAGATGTCTCATATGTCAAAGGTCTGAAGTTCAACTTGCTGAGTGCTAGCCAATTCTGTGACAAAGGCTACACAGTTGAATTCACCAAGACCTTATGCTATGTCAAGCATGAGACAACCAAAGAAGTGGTTCTTACAGCCAAAAGAAGGAAGAACATCTATGTTGTTGACTGGCAAACAGCAAAAGATGGAACCTGTCTGATAGCAAAGGACAATTCAAAGCTAAGCTGGGACTGGCACAAGAAGCTTAGCCACCTGAATTTCAAAACCATCAACAAACTGGCAAGGGAACACATTGTAGATGGTCTGCCTGACATTGTCTATAAGAAGGAGACTCTCTGCAGTGCTTGTCAGAAAGGCAAACAAGTAAAGACCTCATTCAAACCCATAGCTGGAGATCTTTCCACTTGTCCTCTAAATCTGATCCACATGGATTTATTTGGACCAGTTGAAACTCCCAGTGTTGGTGGAAAAAGATATACTCTTGTTATGGTTGATGATTACTCAAGATATACTTGGACTGTGTTTCTGACCAAGAAAAATGAAACACTCCAAAAGCTGCCATCTCTGCTAAAGCAACTTCAAACTGAGAAGAACATGAAGGTCAGGACAATCAGATCTGACAGAGGAACTGAATTTGTCAACAAAGTGATCAAGGACTTCTGTGATCAGAATGGCACTTTTCATCAACTTTCTGCTGCCAGAACACCCCAACAAAATGGTGTTGCAGAAAGAAGGAACAGAACTCTGAAAGAAGCTGCAAGAACTATGATTGCAGAATCAGGCCTGCCCATCAGATACTGGGCTGAAGCTATCAACACTGCATGCTACACTCAGAATAGAAGCATGATCCACAAGAATCATGAGAAGACCCCCTACGAGCTGTGGAAAGGAAGAAAACCAAACATCAGCTACTTCCATGTGTTTGGATGCAAGTGCTACATTCTAAACAATGGAAAGGAGAACCTGAAAGTATTTCAAGAAAAAGCTGATGAAGGTGTATTCTTAGGCTACTCAAGCTCAAGCAAAGCTTATAGAATACTCAACAGAAGATCTCTACAAGTTGAAGAATCCATTCATGTCAAATTTGATGATGGTACCTCTGCAGAAGAATTATCAGAAACCTTGCAGAAAATCAACCTTGAAGACAAGGGTTCAGAACCCTCAGAAGAGATCACCAACAATCCTATATTCTCAACTCCTCCTGCCAATCCAATTCTGATAGACAAAGATGAAGATGAAGATGAAGATGAACCATCAGAGTTGCCTAGACAGCAACTATCAGAACCTGATCTAACTTGGTTAAGAGACCATCCTCCTAATCAAGTGATTGGTCAAGTTACCAGTGGAGTAAGGACCAGATCTGCATCTAGAAGAGAAGCCATGTTCACCTGCTACATATCTCAAATGGAACCAATGAGTGTAGAAGAAGCTCTAGAAGATTCAGACTGGATCAATGCAATGCAAGAAGAGCTGACACAGTTTGAAAGGAATGAAGTGTGGAAACTTGTTCCCAGACCAAAGCATCAGAATGTCATTGGAACCAAGTGGGTATTCAAGAACAAAGCAGATGAAGAAGGCAACATTGTAAGGAATAAAGCAAGGCTTGTTGCAAAGGGATACTGTCAAGAAGAAGGCATAGATTTTGATGAGACCTTTGCACCTGTAGCAAGACTGGAAGCAATCAGGATATTCCTAGCCTATGCTGCTTACAACGACATCAAAGTATACCAGATGGATGTCAAGAGTGCATTTCTGAATGGAGAACTTGAAGAGGAAGTCTATGTTGAACAACCTCCAGGTTTTGTCATTCCTACTCAATCCTCTTGTGTCTACAAGCTCAGAAAGGCCCTTTATGGTCTTAAGCAAGCTCCCAGAGCTTGGTATGACACATTGTCCCTATTCTTAGTAAACCATGGGTTTACTAAAGGAAAGGTGGACAAGACTCTTTTTCAAATTTCTGTTGCTAATCATATTCTGTTAGTGCAAATTTATGTTGATGATATTATATTTGGAAGCACTAATCCAGAATTATGCAAGAAATTCTCTCAAGTTATGCAGAAGAAGTTTGAAATGAGCATGATGGGAGAACTCAGTTATTTCCTTGGATTGCAAGTCAAACAAGTTCCAGAAGGCATCTTTATCAACCAAGGAAAGTACACCAGAGATCTCATCAAGAAGTTTGGAATTGATGGAAAAACTTCAGTCAAAATTCCTATGAATGCATCCCAAGGAATTGGACCAGATGATGAAGGAAAGGATGTTGATGCTACAACATATAGAGGAATCATTGGATCTCTCCTCTATCTAACTGCAAGCAGACCAGACATAGCTTTTGCAGTAGGAATCTGTGCCAGATACCAATCAAAGCCCAAGGAGAGCCATCTAGTTGCTGCTAAGAAGATTATCAGATATATCAAGGGAAATCCAAATGCAGGCCTATGGTATCCCAAGGGAGGTAATTTTGAACTAATTGGTTATTCTGATTCAGACTTTGCAGGTTGCAGATTGGACAGGAAGAGTACTTCTGGTCACTGTCAATTGCTAGGAGGGAGACTTGTCTCCTGGTTTAGCAAGAAGCAGAATTCAATCTCAACTAGCACTGCTGAAGCTGAGTACATTGCTGCTGGAAGCTGCTGTGCTCAATTACTCTGGATGAAGCAACAACTCAAGGATTATGGAGTGCAAGCAAAGGATATCAAGCTGCTATGCGACAACACAAGTGCCATTGCCATCACTCAGAATCCTGTGCTGCATTCAAGAACCAATCATATTGAGATCAGACATCACTTCATTAGAGATCATGTGGAGAAGAAGCACATCTCAATTGAGCATGTACCAACTGAAGACCAGCTTGCAGATATCTTAACCAAACCTCTCTCTGAGGCAAGGTTTAACAAGTTGAGAGAAGAATTGGGAATGATGGATGATCTTCCCAGAGATACATGAATCAGAGTTGCAGAAGTATCAGATGTGGATTCATCAGAACACCCCATCTCTGATACCCGAGATCTTATCCATCAGAAACTTGAATCAGAATTGCGAATATCAGACTCGCAAAAGTCAAGGTTGCAGAAAGGATCAGACTTGGTATGCATCAGAGGTCCCCGTATCAGAACTTCTCTATCTCTGATACAAGGGCTAATATTTATCAGAGTGGCTGTGGACTTAGAAAAATTTTCTAAATTTCGGGCGAGACTATTCAATAAACTGGATTTTACCTTTTTACCCCCGGTAGTTATTACCATTTTTGGAAAACGGCTTTCCGCCCGCATTCCATTAAATACGACCTCGAAACCGCAAATTATATCAAACGTCCACTAACCCGAACACATATATACTCAGTATGTAAACCTAAACCGCCATTGCATCTCATCTCTCTTCGTATTCAAGCTCTCAGAACTCTCAAACCTTCAATATCTCAGAAATTCTCAATCCCTATTCAAAATGAAGTTCATCAACATCACTGATCTCTCTGAATCGGAAGCCAAGGCGCTTGTGGCTAACATTGCCACCGGAATGAAGGTTGACATGTCCTCACTACCTTTGTTGGCAGAAAACCAGAAAACAATGAAGGCGGTCATTGCAGGAATGAATGATTCCCAGCTAACAAAAATTGTGGCTCATCCTTATGAGCATTTCAGTACCCTTGATGTGGCTGAGTTCTACCTCAACGCCCACATCACCGGCGACGCCATTCATTCTCAGGTACAAGGGAAAAGCCTGAAAATCGATGCAGATGCCCTCAACGAGTTCTTCAACATCGAACTCGATTCACAAGATGAAGATACACCCACTCTCATCGACCTGGAGTCAGTTGATGTCTCTGTGCAGACATTCGTTGAAACCTACTGCCGGACAGATGTCACCGGAGTGGATAAACTATATATGAAGAAGAACTTGCTCAAGAAGGATTTTGAGCGCTTGATGAGCATCATGCACAAATGCTTATGGTGTAAAACAAGCTCTACTGACCAGATGAACAACGCCAACTCAAAGGCCCTCTATGCAGTCCATCATGGGATGAACATCAATTGGGGGAAGGTTTTGTACAAATCCCTCACTGAAACAGTGGAGAAGAAAGACAAGAAAACAGGCCTATTCACCACAAAGATGGGCCATGGTCTTCTTCTCTCCAAGGCTATTGCTAGTCAAGGAGTGGTTCTCAAAAATCCCTCAACAGTTGATCATTCCAAGACCATCTTCCTCACCTCATCTCCCAAGGTGCATGTAGCTATTGCTGCAGAATTAAAGAAAACCAACAAGCAAGAGCAACTGAGGGAGAAACCAGCCCCTACGGTTGAAGTTGATGATGAACAGCCCAAGGCCAAGAAGAAGAAGGTTCAGAAGAAGCCTAAAAACTTGTCTAAGAACAATGCATCAGAAGAGGATGCATCAGAACCAGATGCCTCTGTTGTGGCTCCCAAGGTCACCCCTATCAAGAAGATGAGACAAAAGAGAAGAAGGAAAGCTATGATTCAGAGTGATTCTGATGCTCCTACTTCTCCTATCAGAATAAAGAAGAAGCAGATGCCCAACTCTCCCCCAAGGGAATCAGAGGTTCAGGGGGAACCAGCACCAGAGCTGGCTACTGCACTAGTAATCTCTGATGGTCAGGGGGAACCTGAATCAGAGATCCAACCCATCTCTACACCAAATCAGCACATCATCTTAACTCCACCAGAGCATCTCACCACTCAAATCCCAGAACTGGATCCTCTTGCTGCCCTAGAAAGACAATTTCAAAGGGTACTCACTTGGAGGAAATGGAGGATGGGACCTCTGCAACAGATTCTTGCTCAGGCTGCTACTTATGAATCTGAGGAAGTTGAAGTCCTCAAATGGGCAGATACTGATGATGTCTCTTTATGCTTCGACCTTCAATTCCTACAATCTGTTCTTGAGAAGAAGAAGGCAAGCTACAAAGGCAAGAAGAAACTGACTGCTACCTCATCAGAGGATCATGTCAAACCCTTATCAGAACACGAGGTTCCCATATTTGAAGAATGGCTAATGGAAAAGAAGAAGAAGGAATCACTGATCAAGATGAAACCCATTCCAGGTGCAGAAGGTGAACCCTCTACTGCAAATGATGTGTCTCTGGCCATGATGAATCTAATCAGAGAATGGAGAGCCTCACAGTCTGCAGAAACAGTTATTGAGGTAACCCCTAACTCTCCTTCTCCACCTCTTCAAATTACACCAGAACCCCATACCTCACCTCCCAAATCTCCATCCCCTACACCCACAACACCTGACTACACTCCACCACCTTCACCTCAACCTCCTTCACACTCACCAACTCCATCACCTAAACCTCAGAAGTCACCTTCTCCATCACCCAAGAAACCCTCACCTAAACAACCTTCACCCTGTAAACTATTTACACCCATCAGAGACCGATCCCCTTCACCCCCTCCCTCTCCACAACATCAGAGAATCCCTAACACTCATCACACTTCTCCCCATCAGCAACCCAATCTTCAGAACTCTCCACCAGCTCCTCCACAGCAATCCTCTACTCCTCCAAAGCAAGTTCAATCTCTTCTCCAGGACAATGCCCCTAGTCCCTCCCTCATGGCAACCTTAGAGCAGGCTGGACAGCAAATAGCCAAAGGCATGGAAAAGATCCTAGATGCTGAGTATGAAACGGATATACATCTCACCAGAGTCAGTGAACATCTCACCAAAGGCATCAATATGCTACTAAAGCATGTGGGAATCATTGCAACAGCCTTTGAGGTCCACAAGGATAAAACTGCAGAGAGTCTGGGAAACATTGCTAAGGAAGTGGATGGGATCACTGCTGTCCTCTTTCATCACTCCAAGGCCATTGAAGAGCAGGATAAAGCAATCAAAGACATCTCTGACTCTATTGATGATCTCCAGTGGTCCTCTGACAAAGCTCGTGAAGAGATTCAGGCTGTAGAAGAACTGAGCAAAGACAATAAAGAACTCTCCATCAAGTTGATCAATAGTGGAAAGGACAGAGATCACAAGTTGACTCTCCTTGAAACTACTACAAAAGATATCCAGTCTGCAGTGGACAAACAGAAGGAAATCATTGAGGGTCTGGCCTCTGTAACCCAGACTCTGCCAAGTGCCCTTGAGGTCATTAAGGAGAACCAGGCAACAGAATTCTCAAAAATCGGACTCCTACTTGGTGATCTTGCTGATGCCAAAAAGGGGGAAGATACCAGAGATTCTGCTAGAGCCATCAGAGCTGCAGAAGGATCAAGCGCCAGAGCTCTGACTCCCATCTCTGGTACCCCTGATCCTGCTATATACTTTGAGAAGACCAGGCAGAAGCAGATTGCTGCTGGTATTCATAGACCAACTCCTCCAAGATCAAAGAAAGGAAAGAAGTCAGCCTCCACTTTCACTCTTGCTCCATGGCTTAAAAGTGATCTAGCTAAACCTGATGCTGCTCAATTTCAAGAAATGAAGAAGCACATGACACCTCTCCAACAGGAAAATCTTATTCTGGACAGAGATGGGACAATAATCATAAACCATGGTGGCTCCATGCAAGAAGCATCAGACTGGTGGCACATGAAAGTGATCCCTGGCAAAGACTTCTCTGAAGCCATCAGAAATTATCTTGATTGCAAGCTTGAACCTGCCTGGTCAGAATGTCAGAATCCAAGGAACCTAGCCTCCATCAGAGCAAAGGTAAATGCTGATCTGAAAGAAATTGAAGCAAAGGAAGCTGAACTAGAAGAGGAAGATATCTAAACCCTATCCTCTTGTTGCTTTACATATACTCTTAATAAAATAACCAGCTTGCCTCTATTTTGCATGGCAATTTCAAATTATTTCTCTCTGATTATTTATGCTCTGATACCAATTGTGTTATTCCTTATTTGATTATTGCGTGATTGATTGTATCTTACTCTTGCTATTTTCCTATGCTAAGTGCCCACCAAGATTTGTAATGAAAGTTGTTAACTTTATTTTTTTTTGGTGAAAGGCACTTCTCTGGAAATAGTTTAAAGAGTTTTGGCATCATCAAAAAGGGGGAAATTGTAAGGAATAAATGTAATTAGATTTTGATGATGCTATAGGATTAGAAAGTTAGAGTACCCCCAATTAGATTTTATGTATTAGAATTTTCTTTTGTAAGTATTAGTGTAGTCGACGATCAGAGTTGCTCTGCTTTGGATCAGATCAGAAGTGCATCAGAATTGCTCCATGAGAGTTGCTGATAAATTTGGACATCTGATAGCCGATGAGAGTTACAGATCAGAGGTACTCATCAGCGGACCTATCAAAGTCAGAGTTAGAGTTCAGTCAGAGATCAGAAAGCCATCAGAACTCAACTCATCAGAAATCCATCAGAACTCAGAAAGACATCAGAATCCAACACATCAGAAGAGCCTGATCAGAACCCGACTAACACTGAGAAGATTTCAAGCAACATCCAACAGCTATGAATCCAACGGGTAAAAACATCCAACGGCTAGAAGACTGTGCATGAAAGGAAAGCATTTAATGCACATTAAATGAGCCTGATACGCTGAAGGATTGATTGCAAATGATTGACCAAGGAATCCGGGAAGATATATTATAAAAATAGAAACCTTCCAAAACGGCGGTCAAGTCAACAGTACGCGCATTCAATGCAGTTGTCTCCTCCTCCAACGGGCAGACAACCCCAGTATATAAGCTACTCACCGAAGAACAGGAAAACAACACTTCGCAGAACTTTTGCTCCATTCATTACTCTGAACATACTTCTTGAGATTCAACCTTCATAACACTCTACAAGAAAAGTCCTACGTTGGGAAGATTCAAACTCTAAATCTTTTATCCCCAACAACGAGCAAAGTTCATCCTGTTCTTCAACTCTTCAAGAACTTCATCAAACATTATTTGTGACGAAGCAAGTTGGAGGAAAAACTTTGTGTTTTTCAAAGGATCTTCTGCAAAGAAGGGCGTCCAAGTAACTGCAGTAGTGAAGTGGTGATACTTCCGGGAAGCTGAGTGAAAGGACCAGTCATCAGGAAGCAGGACTGCATCCCGGGTGACAACTAGGCTTGAAGAAGGCGTGGAGAACTTCTTAAGTGCTAGGGATTAGCTTTGTAACCGATTAACTTCAAAGCTAGTGGAACAGTGGACTAGAGGAACGCGTTGTTCCTTGAACCACTATAAAATATCCCGGTGTCATTTACTTTACTGCAATTTTTATTTCTGTACTTAGGATTTTAACTGTTAACTCTGAGACTTGGAATCTGTGTTCAGCAGATCTTGTTTTCAGAGTTATCAGAGAGGCATTTGCCTTAGTGTTTGTTTGAGGCTACCCGGAACTCTTATCCGCTGCAAAGACCAGTTCTGATCATCAGAACTTGACCATCTCTGACGAGTCAACTCTGACTTAGAGAAAAAGTTGAAAAACTTGAACCAGTCTATTCACCCCCCCCCCCTCTAGACTGATTACCAACTCAAACGGGACCAACACTTATGCACATGCGTCGTGTTTGTGGTCAGAAGTATTTGTGTGCTCTCAACTTTACCTACAATTAAATTTTGTCGGAACAAATAACATGTCTCCATGAATATATTTGCGACAAAAAAGTTTACTCTACAAATTTATTTTGTATGGTTAACATTTGTCTTCTTAAGTTTGACCATACAAAGTCTCAATCTTTGTGGGCTAAGTTCTTTCCCTTCGAGCTTTGCCCTACAAATATGCCTACAAATTAACTTTGTCGGGAAAGAATTTAGACTACGAAAAATGATCTTTGCATACAAATATCATATGTAGGAAAAAAGTGATTGTCTTGTAGTGTATGTATCTGATTCTAGTGATTGTTACTCCTATTTCTTGAGCTCCTCTCAACCAAATTGAACGTGTAATATGTCAATGGAAACCTCTAAAAACTTAGTTTCTGGAAAGGTGCATCTTGGGAAGAGAATATAATAGGAAGGGCTCCAAATCAACGAAGACAGACCCAAACTTGCAAAATAGTTTTTTCTCTTTAAGGTAAGTTTGAACCTTAAAGCTTCCAATTCATGATCTAAATCATATGAACGACTGGGAAGGATATAATGCACAACTATAAGCCTGGAAAATGTTCTTGGGGATCTTATTTCATGGTCTTAATTAAAGGTTAGATAATAACCTATGATGAACCTTGAAAAGTTATGGATTGTACTCACCCAAAAACACCTCTTTAAGAGGGCTGTTTTCGTAACTTTTGATAGGGAACGAACCTACACTTGGAAGAGGTTGTATAGAATCCGATTTTTATGTGTAATACTCCCTCTATCCCATTGGACTTTGCCAACTTCTCCTTTTTTGTTGCCCCAAAAAACTTTACCACTTTCCTATTAAAGTAACTAATTTGTGGTTCTGCACATTTCTCTCTCCTCTACACAAATCTCAACCACACGGTTTTTACTATTCTTATTTCTCACCTACTTTGCACTTGGCAAAGTCCATCGGGACGGAGGTAGTATGTATTATGGCATGCTAGTTGGACAACTATGAAGCTTGTTGATAAAATATACTTTTTACCTCATATAATGAAGATTGTATGAAGGTCCCAAGGGATATTTTGTGTATTGAGATAAATTATGATTATATAGGAAAGTCACTGTGAATTGGCTAAATGACCATGAATGGAGAACTTGATTTGTTTTAAGATTTATCTGACTATCTAACGGATTTGTTACGATCATAATTGACGCTCCTAAATCTAGCATGGCCTTCAAAAACGTAGTACCTCCTAACTTACAAGGTATAGTGAACATGCCCGGGTCATTTTATTTCTTTGGAAGTTTCTTTTGAAAAAACCGCCGAAACACGTTCACTAACTTGGACTTTTCGTTTTCCATTGAGTCTATGTTTCCTTTTTATTGTACATAACTCTTTAAAAAAATTTGCAAATCGAGGGACACCTTTTATTAAGTTAAAGAGAGGGATATTTACCTCATATTTAGAGAATGTCTCATAGATGTCCTTATCTTTCTCCACCCTTCGTGTTTCCCTTAGAGCCTCGGGAAACGGTGCTTCAACTTCATGGATTATCGGTGTGACACCTGAAAAATTTAAATATAAAAATAATAATTAAATGAAATGAAAATAAACAAGATATGATTAATGTGTTATAAAAAATATATATATACTATATATATGTACGTAGTACGTTTAACCCATTACATACGTCATACTAAACACTAATAATCAATTAATAATAATAACGTTAATATGGAGTACGGGTAATAGTTAATACATATACTATGTACGTTCAATAATAATACTTCTATTAAACACGTGCAATAATAATAAATTAAAAAGAATACTGAAAAGACAAATAAGGAAACACTTTTAAGAGGAGAGATTTTCAAGGTACGAAACGAAGAGTCTGGAATTAACGGACGAAGCCAATGAAAAGGGAAGTCTAGAATTTTCTTCACACGTGTATATATATCCCAGAGACCGATGATCGCTACACACCAAAACCAAAAGCAGGCCAACGTATTAAAACCCTAATCAAACTTTCTAAGTCGCAAGAGAAGGGTCGACGGAGGTGTTCAAGCTGCCGCCATGAGACTGGAGTGCCGCTTTAGAATCGGCACCTGCAGACTGCCTCCACCGCCCGAAATGGCGCACCGCCACCAGACTGCCTGTCACGCCCCAGACCGCGTCTGTGCCACGTGGACAACCGTCGTACAACCCAATAAGAATAACCGCAGTTCATCCTTACCGAATTGCACAAGACGTCCGATAGATACATATGCCAAAACCGATTAGTAAACATACATAACCACATCAACATACAATCAAACACATAGCGGAATATAAGTGTTTTAATAAGAACCCACACAAGGGTAAAACAAGAGCTCGCAGGCTCCATTAATTTATAAGTCAAAATAGTTCCATGAGCATTATTTAATTATTTAAAAATGGAACGAGAGGAAGCACGAACCACGTCTTCTCTCCATCGATCTCCCGAGCAACGGGTGCAGGAAGTAAGCTCTAGCTTCAACCTGAAAGGGTGGTTCCCCCGAGGGATCAGTACTACAGAAAAGTACTGGTGAGGGCAAACTGTATGTAATGTAACTAACGTTTCTCACGTGAGACCCTCAAAATAGGGTGATAGTATAATTATGGGCATAACTCTTAGCTACCCCTTTTCAAAACAAAATGTATACATATATACATATGAGTAAAATATCTGGCCCGTGGGCCCATTTGTCTTTCAAATCATTTAGGCATAACAGCCTTATTAAATTCACCCTTCCCATGTCTTACCCTCGAGTGGAGTCACCCGCAGGCTGACTCACCCGATATCAAAATATAATTACTGTGGGGGCCCTTCGGACTCCCATATCACGGACATGGTTTAAATCAATTCCTAGACCAAGGAAAATATCCTATCGGAAACTCGTTCCCGATCAAGCACGTTTAATCATTTAAAATCATTACCTTGAGGTTCACCTACCTCGAGGACTAACCGTCCTTACAATCATAGTTTACATTCCCGGGGCTAACCCCGCCTTGAGGAGTACGCATACACCCTCATCCTACGTGTAATTTGCTGGAGGTTAACACACCTCAAGGACTACACGGGCCCTTGTTACCTATGTGCAATTTGATGGAGGATACCACACCTCAAGGACTGCACTTGCCCTTGTTACCTATGTGTAATTTGCTGGAGGATACCACACCTCAAGGACTACACGGGCCCTTGTTACCTATATGCAATTTGATGGAGGATACCACACCTCAAGGACTGCATTTGCCCTTGTTACCTATGTGTAATTTGCTGGAGGTTAACACACCTCAAGGACTACACGGGCCCTTGTTACCTATATGCAATTTGATGGAGGTTAACACACCTCAAGGACTGCATTTGCCCTTGTTACCTATGTGTAATTTGCTGGAGGTTAACACACCTCAAGGACTACACGGGCCCTTGTTACCTATATGCAATTTGATGGAGGTTAACACACCTCAAGGACTGCATTTGCCCTTGTTACCTATGTGTAATTTGCTGGAGGTTAACACACCTCAAGGACTACACGGGCCCTTGTTAACATTTGAGTATAAAGGACTCCTCCTGGTCCTACAGAGTTTTACCCAACCTTACTCGGTCCCGGGTATTCACCCGCCATGTATAATCTACCACGTACCTCGCCCGGTCGTGGTCTATAATTTCTTTACTAACGACTAGTCCAAGTCTTAGCGTTTAAACCGTATTTGAAGCCTTAGCAACCAATGTGGACGGGTCCCACCCGAACGACCCACGTTAACCTGCTCAAAACTGCCTGTTTTGGGCCTAGTCCAATACCCGGTCGGGTATCCAATCTCACCCGGTCGGGTAGGTCGGGGCAGAAGCCCCTGGAACTGATTTTACTTGAGACCCGGTCGGGTCCATACCCTTACCCGGTCGGGTCTAGTAAGACAGTGGCTTCTGGAGCCATTTTTAATCAATACCCGGTCGGGTATGTACCCATACCCGGTCGGGTATCACCTTTGCCTCGGCGGTCAACGCCCGTTTGACCGCCCAAACGGAGTCCGATTAACGCGAAATTTTATACGCATGTACTCCTTGACGTCCTTGATCCAAAAATACCAATTTGGATCCTTGGAGCATTGTACATAATAAGTTATCACATTTTTAATCATCAAACATACAAAACATGCCTTTCAACTATGTTTTATATACAACCATGGCATAAACCAATACTTGATTAACTTTAGTCATTCCATAAAATATATACTTGATTACTTTAGGTAATCTCATGCCTCAATCAAAAGTTATAAAGCATATAGCCGTCTTCTCATAACTATTAATAAGTACTTCATACTTATTAATCATTTATATATTTCATTCTAGTTTATTCTTCAAACTAGATTTAATTTAATGACACATATGATTATGTACTTAAATCCTTCAAGAATACCATCTTGAATTACCTTAACCAAATCATCCATGATTATCGTTCATCAAAATATTAATAATTCTTTTACTCATTAATCATGCCATTTTCACATAACTTATGCTCATTATAGCTAATCACATGTTTAACACTTTTAAACATTTCTATACATATTCACATGCTAGATTACTCTAGTCATCTCATACATAGTCCATGTATGCATTTTTTTATACATTTGACAATAATATATTCATGATTAATCCACAAATAAATCTCTTATTCATTAATCATGTAATATTTCCATAATTCATAATTAATATGGATAATCACAAGTTCACATATCTTTTCATATATTCATGTACTACATTACTCTAGTTAGTTTCATGCATGGTCCAAATATACCTTCTTATATATTTGAGAAAAATATATTCATGATTAATTAATAAATTAATCTATTTTTTTCATTAGCCATACTCACCATGACTAATCATGCATTTTAATACATTTAATCATTTCTCAAATCATGGTTATGATTTTATTTAGGTAACCTCACGTTTCGAACCAAGAGTTACAAGACACATAGTCGTCCACTCACCTTGAAATGACGCTAACGAGCTTTTATCCTCTTTGTTTGAACTCCGGCGACCTTTGAATTTTCCGGCAAAAACTCCAGTGGCTCCGGCGACTTTCCGGCCACTCCTAGATTCCTTGAGAAGTATAGAATACATTGGTAAAATTCCTAACAAGGTTTGACAACCAAAAGTGGTATAAACGTCAAAACCTTCCGAGAAGGTGTTTTCCGGTGAACCGGTCTTACTCCGGTCATAACTCCATTCATGGTTAAACTTAACCCTCCAAACCCTCATACTACACCTCTATAAGTGTAGAACAAGCTTATGGGTTCATCATATGATTTATAAAATCATATGAGATAAAATGAAAGAGGGAAAAATAATAATGAAATCATTACCTTGTTTTCTCCCTAAGTTTTCTTTACTTTCTCCACTCTTTCTTCTTCCTTGATCATCCTTCTTGCTTGAGCTTGGTTAGAGGTTATGGAGGTAAGAGGTTGTAGACCTCCTCTTGCTGTTTTGTGTGGTATGGCCGAACTAATGGGATGAGGATGGGGTGAGGAGGCTCTTTTGTCTCAATTGTACAATGAATGTGGGAGTGAGGTCCACTCAATGTCCTTTTGATGCCAAACCATTCAAATCACATACAATGCATCCCTCCATCACCCTCCATCCCACATCTCGGCTGTTTGGTTGCATAATTACGTGGGGTGGCCCCCACCCATGTGGGAGGTCATCCCAATGTGTCTCGAAATGTACATTCGGTCCCGAAAGTTGTATTTTCCGGACTGTTTTAATTAAATTTTATTTTATCGGGTCAAGTAAAATATATATCATTCTTCCAATTAATATTGGACTCTAAAATGAATATATATTACCCAACTTCAATTTAGTGGTCCCCGGAATTTATTTCGGGCTGTTATCTGATTAATTAGCTATACCGATAATGGGACCTTGTTTGATCGAAAGGCCAACTTTATGGCTCAACATTAATTTACACCATCATATAAATATTATCTAAACCAAGATGAATATAATATGTGGTTTCATATTTGGTGACACTTTAATAAAATGTTACACTTATTTTAAAGTGGTCCGAACTGTATGAACAAATAAAATCTTATCTGTTTATTCTCATACAAAATATCTCCAAGGTAGGGTCCTCCAAAAGTACCCACCTCTAACATGTCAAGTTGCTCATTATTATCCATCATCCCATGTTTTGGGTTCTTAAAATATTTATATTCCTTCTGTTATTAATTCGTAGCCTTCCCAATTATTATCAGTCCGATAATTAAAGACTCACAATTATTGAATAGTGACACCGGCTCGCTTGGCCGTCTAGTTGTCATTCTTTATATTACCGGGGTCCAGGAACCATCCATACTATCATAATAGTATCATTTTGATAAACATTAATATTTTATAAACTCGAAATATCATGAGTGGTCCCCACGTCTAAATTAATAACCCTTTATTAATTTAGGACAAAATTTTACTTTCTCATTTATCGAGACTACTCTTAGTCTTGATTTACCTTCTTTAACCAAGTACTTTACGAAAAAATTTTATCTGGGTAAAATTCGGGTCCGGTGTTACAAGTTCACCCCCCCTTACAGGAATTTCGTCCCCGAAATTGGCGTCTTAACCTTGAGAAATACTTCCCCCTTCATTAATTGAAGCTGACCATCTTCAACATCATAATAATTTTTTTTTTTTTGAAATGAAGGGTTTAAATAAATACGGAGTATTACCTTATGTCATTGTCATTCCCACAAATAGCTTCTGTCATTCATCGCCTTCACGAGCGAGTTCTCCCCTGATTGGTGGATGGTAAAACATTTGAAGCAATCCCTGTTGGGTTTGCAACCTCCGTGACTCCCCTGTGGGCCCCCAAGGCTCCTCCCCGTACACGTTGAGGACAAAGAGCCTTTATGTGGCCCGTTTCCCCACAAAAGTAGCATCTAGATGGTTCTAGACATATCCCGTGGTGCCTCCGCCTACAAATCTCACATTTGGGCGCTCCCGTGCCCCGAGTGCTTGAGCTTTGACTTACCCAGTCCTTGCTCCCTTTTGAAAATGGAACTAACTTGCTAGAGTCCCCCTCGCTTTGAAAGTCATACTTCCTCTCTCGTCGCAGAGGATGATTGATCATCTGATCCCTTTCTTGTGCTTCCTTAGCACCCCTTGCTTGCCTTTCCTCCCAAAGCTCCTCCCCCTGGAGACCCTGGGCTACTACTTGACTAAAAGTCATGTTGAATTGATAGGTCGCCCTTTCGCGTACCTCCAAATTCAGTGCATTCCAAAAATGGTTCGCCATTCGATCCTCATTGGCGGCATATTCAGGCAAGAACCTTGCCAAATGTCGGAACCTTTGTTCCAATTGCTTCACCGTAAACTCATTGCCCTGTTTGAGATTTGTATATTCCCTCCTCTTTCGATTAACTTCGAAAGAGGTATAAAACTGTTCATAGAATGATTGCTCGAAGTTGTCCCACGTGACAACCCCGTCAAACTTACCCTTGATGCCTTCCCACCAAGTAGAAGCTAAACCTTCCAACAATCTAGTGGCTACCCTTAACTTCCGTTCAGGAACCACTTGCATGTCATCGGCTGCATCATTTAACCTTTTTATCCACTCGGCTGCTTCCGAGATATCCCCCGTCCCATCAAACGGTTTGCACCCCAAGGCCCTAGCCTCTTTGAGGTACTTTGAGATCTTAATGAATGGTCTTTCGGCATCGGAATCTCTGACTGTCCTAACCTGTGCTCTATGAGCACCCCGACCCCTCCTGCGAGAGGTCTCGTCTCTGACATGTCCCACCTGGGATATCTGTCGTTGTCTTTCCCTTTCACGCTGGTACCATCGGTACATCTCACTAATCTGGTCAGGAGGAATACTATGTATATCTTCTCCACTATTTTCCTCAAAAGAAGTTTCATCTGACTCGCTATCAGGGTGATAAGTTGAGTCATCCTCCGAGTTCCACGACTCGAATTCTGTCACATTGTGATCAGCCATCGCGGCTCGTGTTCGTGGGCCTTGGTTGCCCATACCTTGCCTTTTACGCAACCTTGATATCCCCCGATTGGCTTGCCCGGGTATCCCCGGTGCATGCCCTCTCGGATTTCCTCGAACCGTCCTATCTCTACCACCCCTTCCTGAAAGAATATGTTGGAATGAGTCTTTGGACTCGTTTGAATGTCAATTGACAGAAACGTACTCAAGACACAACTTGGCTCAAGTCACTGCCATACCAATTGTTAAGGGGCCCATCTTAACAACCAGAGACCTTGCAACTCGATAACCAAATGCTCTTAAAGTACAAAACTTATGCTCATGGTTTTTCATTGAAAACTGTTTTGATAGAAACTATGTTGAGAGGTTAACTATATAGTTTAGAAATCGTTTGGCTCTGATACCACTTAATTGTCACGCCCCAGACCGCGTCTGTGCCACGTGGACAACCGTCGTACAACCCAATAAGAATAACCGCAGTTCATCCTTACCGAATTGCACAAGACGTCCGATAGATACATATGCCAAAACCGATTAGTAAACATACATAACCACATCAACATACAATCAAACACATAGCGGAATATAAGTGTTTTAATAAGAACCCACACAAGGGTAAAACAAGAGCTCGCAGGCTCCATTAATTTATAAGTCAAAATAGTTCCATGAGCATTATTTAATTATTTAAAAATGGAACGAGAGGAAGCACGAACCACGTCTTCTCTCCATCGATCTCCCGAGCAACGGGTGCAGGAAGTAAGCTCTAGCTTCAACCTGAAAGGGTGGTTCCCCCGAGGGATCAGTACTACAGAAAAGTACTGGTGAGGGCAAACTGTATGTAATGTAACTAACGTTTCTCACGTGAGACCCTCAAAATAGGGTGATAGTATAATTATGGGCATAACTCTTAGCTACCCCTTTTCAAAACAAAATGTATACATATATACATATGAGTAAAATATCTGGCCCGTGGGCCCATTTGTCTTTCAAATCATTTAGGCATAACAGCCTTATTAAATTCACCCTTCCCATGTCTTACCCTCGAGTGGAGTCACCCGCAGGCTGACTCACCCGATATCAAAATATAATTACTGTGGGGGCCCTTCGGACTCCCATATCACGGACATGGTTTAAATCAATTCCTAGACCAAGGAAAATATCCTATCGGAAACTCGTTCCCGATCAAGCACGTTTAATCATTTAAAATCATTACCTTGAGGTTCACCTACCTCGAGGACTAACCGTCCTTACAATCATAGTTTACATTCCCGGGGCTAACCCCGCCTTGAGGAGTACGCATACACCCTCATCCTACGTGTAATTTGCTGGAGGTTAACACACCTCAAGGACTACACGGGCCCTTGTTACCTATGTGCAATTTGATGGAGGATACCACACCTCAAGGACTGCACTTGCCCTTGTTACCTATGTGTAATTTGCTGGAGGATACCACACCTCAAGGACTACACGGGCCCTTGTTACCTATATGCAATTTGATGGAGGATACCACACCTCAAGGACTGCATTTGCCCTTGTTACCTATGTGTAATTTGCTGGAGGTTAACACACCTCAAGGACTACACGGGCCCTTGTTACCTATATGCAATTTGATGGAGGTTAACACACCTCAAGGACTGCATTTGCCCTTGTTACCTATGTGTAATTTGCTGGAGGTTAACACAACTCAAGGACTACACGGGCCCTTGTTACCTATATGCAATTTGATGGAGGTTAACACACCTCAAGGACTGCATTTGCCCTTGTTACCTATGTGTAATTTGCTGGAGGTTAACACACCTCAAGGACTACACGGGCCCTTGTTAACATTTGAGTATAAAGGACTCCTCCTGGTCCTACAGAGTTTTACCCAACCTTACTCGGTCCCGGGTATTCACCCGCCATGTATAATCTACCACGTACCTCGCCCGGTCGTGGTCTATAATTTCTTTACTAACGACTAGTCCAAGTCTTAGCGTTTAAACCGTATTTGAAGCCTTAGCAACCAATGTGGACGGGTCCCACCCGAACGACCCACGTTAACCTGCTCAAAACTGCCTGTTTTGGGCCTAGTCCAATACCCGGTCGGGTATCCAATCTCACCCGGTCGGGTAGGTCGGGGCAGAAGCCCCTGGAACTGATTTTACTTGAGACCCGGTCGGGTCCATACCCTTACCCGGTCGGGTCTAGTAAGACAGTGGCTTCTGGAGCCATTTTTAATCAATACCCGGTCGGGTATGTACCCATACCCGGTCGGGTATCACCTTTGCCTCGGCGGTCAACGCCCGTTTGACCGCCCAAACGGAGTCCGATTAACGCGAAATTTTATACGCATGTACTCCTTGACGTCCTTGATCCAAAAATACCAATTTGGATCCTTGGAGCATTGTACATAATAAGTTATCACATTTTTAATCATCAAACATACAAAACATGCCTTTCAACTATGTTTTATATACAACCATGGCATAAACCAATACTTGATTAACTTTAGTCATTCCATAAAATATATACTTGATTACTTTAGGTAATCTCATGCCTCAATCAAAAGTTATAAAGCATATAGCCGTCTTCTCATAACTATTAATAAGTACTTCATACTTATTAATCATTTATATATTTCATTCTAGTTTATTCTTCAAACTAGATTTAATTTAATGACACATATGATTATGTACTTAAATCCTTCAAGAATACCATCTTGAATTACCTTAACCAAATCATCCATGATTATCGTTCATCAAAATATTAATAATTCTTTTACTCATTAATCATGCCATTTTCACATAACTTATGCTCATTATAGCTAATCACATGTTTAACACTTTTAAACATTTCTATACATATTCACATGCTAGATTACTCTAGTCATCTCATACATAGTCCATGTGTGCATTTTTTTATGCATTTGACAATAATATATTCATGATTAATCCACAAATAAATCTCTTATTCATTAATCATGTAATATTTCCATAATTCATAATTAATATGGATAATCACAAGTTCACATATCTTTTCATATATTCATGTACTACATTACTCTAGTTAGTTTCATGCATGGTCCAAATATACCTTCTTATATATTTGAGAAAAATATATTCATGATTAATTAATAAATTAATCTATTTTTTTCATTAGCCATACTCACCATGACTAATCATGCATTTTAATACATTTAATCATTTCTCAAATCATGGTTATGATTTTATTTAGGTAACCTCACGTTTCGAACCAAGAGTTACAAGACACATAGTCGTCCACTCACCTTGAAATGACGCTAACGAGCTTTTATCCTCTTTGTTTGAACTCCGGCGACCTTTGAATTTTCCGGCAAAAACTCCAGTGGCTCCGGCGACTTTCCGGCCACTCCTAGATTCCTTGAGAAGTATAGAATACATTGGTAAAATTCCTAACAAGGTTTGACAACCAAAAGTGGTATAAACGTCAAAACCTTCCGAGAAGGTGTTTTCCGGTGAACCGGTCTTACTCCGGTCATAACTCCATTCATGGTTAAACTTAACCCTCCAAACCCTCATACTACACCTCTATAAGTGTAGAACAAGCTTATGGGTTCATCATATGATTTATAAAATCATATGAGATAAAATGAAAGAGGGAAAAATAATAATGAAATCATTACCTTGTTTTCTCCCTAAGTTTTCTTTACTTTCTCCACTCTTTCTTCTTCCTTGATCATCCTTCTTGCTTGAGCTTGGTTAGAGGTTATGGAGGTAAGAGGTTGTAGACCTCCTCTTGCTGTTTTGTGTGGTATGGCCGAACTAATGGGATGAGGATGGGGTGAGGAGGCTCTTTTGTCTCAATTGTACAATGAATGTGGGAGTGAGGTCCACTCAATGTCCTTTTGATGCCAAACCATTCAAATCACATACAATGCATCCCTCCATCACCCTCCATCCCACATCTCGGCTGTTTGGTTGCATAATTACGTGGGGTGGCCCCCACCCATGTGGGAGGTCATCCCAATGTGTCTCGAAATGTACATTCGGTCCCGAAAGTTGTATTTTCCGGACTGTTTTAATTAAATTTTATTTTATCGGGTCAAGTAAAATATATATCATTCTTCCAATTAATATTGGACTCTAAAATGAATATATATTACCCAACTTCAATTTAGTGGTCCCCGGAATTTATTTCGGGCTGTTATCTGATTAATTAGCTATACCGATAATGGGACCTTGTTTGATCGAAAGGCCAACTTTATGGCTCAACATTAATTTACACCATCATATAAATATTATCTAAACCAAGATGAATATAATATGTGGTTTCATATTTGGTGACACTTTAATAAAATGTTACACTTATTTTAAAGTGGTCCGAACTGTATGAACAAATAAAATCTTATCTGTTTATTCTCATACAAAATATCTCCAAGGTAGGGTCCTCCAAAAGTACCCACCTCTAACATGTCAAGTTGCTCATTATTATCCATCATCCCATGTTTTGGGTTCTTAAAATATTTATATTCCTTCTGTTATTAATTCGTAGCCTTCCCAATTATTATCAGTCCGATAATTAAAGACTCACAATTATTGAATAGTGACACCGGCTCGCTTGGCCGTCTAGTTGTCATTCTTTATATTACCGGGGTCCAGGAACCATCCATACTATCATAATAGTATCATTTTGATAAACATTAATATTTTATAAACTCGAAATATCATGAGTGGTCCCCACGTCTAAATTAATAACCCTTTATTAATTTAGGACAAAATTTTACTTTCTCATTTATCGAGACTACTCTTAGTCTTGATTTACCTTCTTTAACCAAGTACTTTACGAAAAAATTTTATCTGGGTAAAATTCGGGTCCGGTGTTACACTGCCGCCGGAGCCGGAGGCACCATTCGAAGGAAGGTAGCGAAGCTGACAAACTGAACGCCGGTTCCCATTCACGTAGACAATGAACAAAAACTCCGTAAGATCTGCCCTGCAGTGCCGTAGTATAGTATAATATCTATGGGCTAATTATAACAATAATTAGTAATAATCTAATAATAATTAATAATAATAATAATAGTAATTAACTGGAATAAAAAGATAATGAGAATGATTAAACTAAAATGGACTAATGGGAATATTTGGATTTCTCATAATGAGTTATAACGAACTCACTATTTTTAAACTGTTACTACTTACTTTTAGTTAATTTGTCACTTTAATTAAGAAATACGAATTCGCTTGACTCAAATAATAGTTGGATAATTTAACCCGGCTATAATAAAATGGATTAAGTGAATCATTTGGAATACTATTGAGATTAATCGAATCATAAGAAGGGTAGATTATAAATAAAGGGAAGAAGAAATTTTACTAGGATATTGATTTTTGAATTTCGATAGAAGGTGACTTGGTTGAGGAGCAAGGTAGAAGAATTGACTAGGAGTATTTGGATTTCAGGTAAGTTCCATCGTACCCAAAATTATACCCTTTTGCTTCGTAATTACTTCGAATGTTTTGTGTGCATTTTAGAATTATATTTATGTAAATGTTATCCTATAGAATTTTTTATACTTGATATGTTGGGTTGTAATCATTGAATATGTATATGAGTTATTGTATATGATTTTGGGTGATTTTGTAATAGTAACTATGTTGATACGATTGTTGGAGTTTGATAAATTAAAATGGAGACTTTAGTGTATTTTGAAAAATATGAGTTTTGATGGATTTTGAGAAAACAAAGAAAAATAAATATTTTCGTAAAGAGTGGGCATCACGGGAGAAATCCGTGGTGTCGGTTTTCCACGTCCCTTAAAATGTGGAGGATGATTAGGTCTACTACTACTCAATTCTTGTTGGTATTGGTTTGAGGTGAATTGATGGTCGGTAGAAAACATCCCGGTTTTTGAGTACTAGTGGTAGTAGTAGCTCCTAATCATTCAATTTTTGAGGTGGGGTAGTTGGTAGAAAACATCCTGACTACCTGGATCAACTTACTAACCCGGAGGGCTTGGAATACCTTTAGGGGGTGTGCACACTTAAGGTAGTTGTTTCCGTTTCCATTGAGCAGTTGTGGTACCGGCAAAAGTCCCGGGGTGGCCGTACATAACAACGGACCACCGGGCTCAACCAAAGTGTTGAGCACCGCCCTTCTAAATTACTAGGAAGTTAGTGAAAAGTGATTTTTGAGAAGTTCAAAGAGAAGAACATTTTATGCAAGTTTGGTACTTTTGGAATTAATATATGATGTATGAGTTATGTGATTTGATTTTTGTATAAATTGTGTTCTAGTGGAGAATGTTTGGTGTTTTAAGTCTTTGGTATTTTTGGACGTATTATGGTTTAAGGGTTATTTGAGGGATTTTGTATGAATACCGTTTTACTTATGGTTTTGAAAATATTTTTCTCCAAAGTGTTTTACAAAAATATATATATGTATCAAATTATATTATTTTACGGGGTTGGATGGAACTTACTTAGCATTGTTGCTAATTTTTGTTTTATTTTGTTTTCTTTTTGTACATGGTTTTATACAGGTGATGATTTGACGAAGTTGTTGATTTTGAGAGAGCCTCCGCTAGAAAACGTAGTTGCAGTAATCAATGTAGTTAATTTACTAGATCTAAATAATCATTTTGCAGTTTGAGTATTTTTTTTTTTTAGCCTGTGCACTCGGTTAAGAGAGAATCGAGTGTGGCGGTAACGCCCCTATTTCCCTTTGAATATTTTTCCGCTGTAAAACTCTGATGTTTTCGAATAAAAGTTATTTCTTTTATAAGTAAATCATTCTTTAAATATATACTTTGGGTGGGAAATTGGATGGGATGTGAGTTTCTTCTTCCTCCGATTGAGCTTTCTCCACAAGCTCTTCTTCCTCACCAATGTGGCTTCTTTCTTTTTCATTGGCAATGACCAACTCTTTGCCACTCCTTAATGTCACAGCATGGGCTTGTTGTCTAGGATTCGACTCTGTTTGAGATGGAAGCTTTGCCGAATCCTTGGCCTCAAGTCTACTTACCGCACTTGAGATTTGGCCCATTTGGGTCTCAAGGTTCGGGATGCTAGACTTGGTCTCATGTTGAAATTGAACCATGTTTTGTTGCATGGTTGAGACATTATGTAATACCCGAGATTAATTTAAGAGGATTAATAGTACTACTCATACCAACAGAGGTGCATCTCCTTTTAACGGAACTCATTACCTAAGAACTCCAAAGTTAAGCGTGCTTGCTCGGGAGTAGTCTTGGGATGGGTGACCCCCTGGGAAGTTTCTCAGGGCGTGCACGAGTGAGGACAAAGTGCGCGGAAAAGGTTAGTGGCGGTTTGTGAGGACAGTACTAGAGGTCTGGAGTAACTACCCCGGGTCCTGCGGGGCCGGGGTGTTACAGGTGGTATCAGAGCAACCCTGCGACAGAGTACTGATCCGTTGGATATCGGGCAGACACTTAGCAGGGGAAAAGATTCTGGGGTTTGATTGAGATTGGTTTGAGGGCGCAACGAGGACGTTGCGATCCTAATTGGGGACAAAGTGCGCGGAAAAGGCTAGTGGCGGTTTGTGAGGACAGTACTAGAGGTCTGGAGTAACTACCCCGGGTCCTGCGGGGCCGGGGTGTTACACATTAGAGGTGAGTGTTCGGATCATGTCTTTGGTGGACATATTTGAGCTTTGGCCTTGGGGTTTAGAGTACGGTTGTTTTTTAGGAAATTGATTTTGTGGAGGGTTGTTTTGTTGTGGGTTCCCTTGAGGATTCCCAAACCTCAAATTGGGGTGATCTTAAAACCCGGGGTGATAAGTGCCCGCCTGATATCTAACGTATTAGCACACTGTTGCAGGTTGCTCTGATACCACCTGTAAAGGGAATAAATGTACGATTGTCATAAATTGGATTAAATTGAAAGGGGTTAAGTAATAGAATACAGATTGTTAAAATATGGACTAGTTAACCATTGGACCGAACTAAGTGATACTAATACATTAACTTGAGGTTTCTAAAATAAAGTGGTTATTCATGAAAGTGGTTAATTAATAATTAATTGATAACCTAAATTTCAATGATAGGATAAGGGGGGAAATCGGATAAATTATTAAGAATAGAATAAGTGACTAATTTTGTCATCTTAATTAAAAAGGTGATAACTTAGAGAGCGGAATAGAGGAGAACTAGGAGCATCAAGATTAATGTAAGTTTCTCTGTCGATCCAAAATTGTTTTCTTCATATTATATGATTATTATGTGTTGTGTGATTAAAGTGTGAATTTGAATGTGTACTATTTGGGGTGACTAAATCTATTGTTATTGAGATATACAAATTATGTATCTTTCGGGTATTACATATTTTTAATACCATTGTGACTGTTGCAAAGAATTTGAGAAATATTAAAGATGTATTTTGGGATTTAATCCATAGCTAGTATGACTTTGGAGTGAATTTTTATGAAGAATTGTGGAGTATTTATGAATGTGAATATTTGGTGGATGTATCTATTACATAGATATTTTTGGTGATTACGGAGATAAATAATTTTCCAAGAATGAATAATGTTTTTATAATGATTATTGACATCTCGAGAGAAACACGAGGTGTGGATAGTTAGAGCTATATGCCACGGGTTTAGTTTAGGTTTCAGTTGATTTTTGGTGGCGGGAGAAATCCCGGTAAATTTTGGTGGCGGGAGCAATCCAGGTAAATTTTGGTGGCGGGAGCAATCCAGGTATTTCTTTTGAGGACTTGAAAAGTTCTTTGGTGGCTGCGGTAGTAGTTTCTAATTACCTGGGTATCTAACCCATTGTGAGGTAGGGGGACGTTGTCCGAACTACTTGGACTTCTTAGTTCTTACTACTCGGGGGGCTTCGAATCCCTTTTAGGGGGGTGCACACACTAAAGGGTGAAGTTCAGTTTCCAATTGGTGGTCGGTGGGAGCCGGAATTCCAGGATCAGTCGTACACAACAACGACTCATTGGGCTCGAGCAATCTCGAGTTTCGCCCATCTTAATAGAATCTAAGAGTGATATTGATTTGGAAAAGGTGATATTTTTGCTACAAAGTTACTCTTGAAAAGTGATACTTCTTTTGAGATGTGAATTGTTTGAAGGTTATAAATATTATTACTTGAGATTGTAAAATATTATTATGATTTGAATAATACTTTTGTGGGAAGTAAATGGAATTTTTTTAAGCTATATTATAGTACAAAAAAACTAGGCTAAAGGGTCAAATAGGCCCTTGAACTGACTTAAAGTGTTTAATTAGCCCCTTATATAGGAGGTTCTGCCCGGCCGTTGCTAATTGGGGCGGTTCCCTTTGGAAATTTTTGATGAAATGTTTTGAGAATCTTCTTCATTAAGTCTAGTTTACCCATACCAAATTTCAGCTAAAAATTCAACCAGGAAGGCAGTCAAATGATTTTCCGAAATGTACTGCGCTATTTAACTTCGCAGTTATCTTCAGAAACTCATTTGACTGCCTTTCCGGTTGAATTTTTAGCTGAAATTTGGTATGAGTAAACTAGACTTAATGAAGAAGATGCTCAAAAAATTTCATCAAAACATTCCACCGGGAACTACCCCAATTGGTGACGGCCGGGAAGAACCTCCTATATAAGAGGCTAATTGAACACTTTAAGTCAGTTCAAGGGCCTATTTGACCCTTTAGCCAAAAAACTATTTTCGACAAACCCGATTATTTTAAGAGGTTGGGTGGTACTTACTTAGCTCTAAAGCTAATTTTTGTTTCTTTTTCTTTGTTTTGTTTTCTGCACTCTATTTGTGCAGGTGATAATGCCCATGTTGATTGACGATTGCTTGATCCCCGAGAGCGGTTTAGATATGCTTTAGTTGAACTTAGACGAGATTAAACACTTTACTTATGTTTTGAAAACTTGTTTTAGTTTGTTTTGTTTGGGATTGCCTGTGCACTCGGCTGCGTGTGGCCGGGTGTGGCGGTAACACTCCATTTCCCTTTTAATTGTTACCTCCGCTGCAAACTCTTTCCGATTTCGAATAAATGAATGAAATTTTCTCTCTTTTAAATGTATTTTTGGGTGGAAAATTTGGGGGTGTTACAACCTCGACCTCACCCCTACGAGTATGGGGTGAGTTGTGGGGGAGTAGGGGTAAAGGGTAAGGTCGTGGTAAGGGTAGGGATAGGGGTCAAGGGTGTGGAATTGGGGGTAGGGTGTTGGTAGGGGTGGGGTACGGGTTAATGCAAGTAACGGACTGAGTCGGCTCTCGTTAATGCAGCTGTTGATTTGTTGAAGTTTATTGTGGTCGGGGTCGGGGAAGTGAACTCGTAGGTGTAGTTCGAATAGCTAAGGCCGTCGCCGAAGCTGTACACTTTTTCCCCGGTGTAAAACCGGTATGTCCGGCCGGGAAACCCCATGGACTCGTTAGCTCGCATTCTCATATCAGTCATTGGGATTTGCGTGTAATAGTTGGGGTACCATGTAACTGGCAATCTTCCACCTGACATTTAAAGTATTCAAAAGAATTGTTATGTTATCATTCTCCTTATGTAAAGTGGGCAATGTGTATAAATAAAGCAATTGCCATTTCATAGAAATGCCAATAACATTGTTATGTGGTCATTTTCCTTGTGCTACAGAAAAGACTGATAGACGTATTTCACTAGCATTTTTATGTGATCATAAGAAAATACTCCAAATAAGGAAAACTTTTTACTCTTTTTTTCCCCGGTGAAAACGACCAAATTTGTGGGACAAATTCAGGGGAAAATTCAAAATTGGAAAACTTTTTACTCTCTATTCAAAAGAATAACTCCATTTAGGTTTAATTACCGGGATTGTTGTGACCAAAAATGGGGGTGATTTACCGAAACACGGGAAAAGGGGGGAAGGGTTGCCAAAACACGGGGATTTTCCGAGGGTTTACCAAAACAAGGGAGTCGGAACTCCCAATTCCGACCAGGGATTAGGGTTTCGAAAAACACCCCAAACCTCTAGTCGGATTTGGCAATTCCGGCTAGAGTTTTTTTTTCGAATTTATAAAGTTTTGGTTTTGAGTTGTAAACAATAAATGTTTTAGAGCTAAATTCTACCCTTTCCAAATTTAAAAGTTTTTTTAGATTTGTGCATTATTTTTGAAAATGAAAACTTAGCATTTTAATTTTTTAGTAACAAAACAATTGATTGTTTTATATTGTTTTTTTATTTTGTTTTAATTGCAATTTTGTAATTTTAAGTGAATTTTTTTTTGTAATTTTAATAAAAGTGAACAAAACAAATGTAGTTTTCAATGTAATTTATTAATGAATAGACAGTACATACAATAATAAATTTAATACAACATCTAAAGTTGTGTACTCGGCCCTGCTCCGTCCCCACCGCCAGTGTTCCAAGCCCCCGTTGTGTCTCCATAGTAAAAAGACGAATTCAGAAATGACTCAACATAATCATCAGGTTGTATGGACCACTGATAAGAATCATAACACGGCGGTGGTTGATCAAATGACCCACCTTGATGCGTTGAGAATTGAGGGGGTGGTTGATCAAATGAGACACCCTGTGTTGAGAATTGAGGGGGCGCTTGTGAATCCTCACCCCCATCTTCACGTTCATGTGAATCATCCTCTTCGTCACTTCCACCTGCATCTTCATCTTTGTAACACCCCCAAATTTCCCGCCCAAAAACATTGATATGATTGAAATAAAACTTTTATTTATTGATAATAAAATTTAAAGAGTACAACGGAAGTCTAAATAGGGAAATGGGTGTTACCGCCACATCCGGTCATCTCTCAACCGGATGCACAGGCAACTAAAACAAAACAATAAAACTAAATAAATAAATGTTTATTCCAAGACTAAATTTAACTAAGGCAACTTCTAACTCGCTCTCAGGCGCATGCATTCAGCAGTCAACATAACCATCATCACCTGCACAAATATCGTGCAGAAACAAAACAAAGAAAGAAAACAAAAATTGATACGTAGAGTTATTAGGAGTATTACTAATATTACTTCGCATGAATTATTATGTACCCGTATACATTAGTACAAGCACATTTGGGTGTGAAAAGTTTGACTCTAACTTTTTACTTTTGTGTGTATTTGAAGTATTTTCATATATTATATTAAGTTATTAACCAATACTTTTGAAAAGATAATTGTCACTTTTAATATTTTTGTCATACGTGTAACCATTATCTGTTTCAAAAATTATCACTTTCATAATTATCGTAAAATGTTACTTCCATCATTGCAATGTTTTTATCTGACTACAACGTCTTAAATTTTGAAAGTTTCTTTATTTCACTTGATTATTAAAATTTCACTTTTGTGATAATTTATCTGACTAGGAACATTATTTATTTTTATTTGATAATAATTTTCGAGGTGTCACAATCTTCATAGTGGAATATTCCCCGGTGGAGCATATCTTCATCACCTACATCCACGGCCATCTGCCGTAATCGTTTTTGACAATCCTCATAACTCGCGCGGTCGGCTAAGAGCTGATACACCTCGTGAACGCCTTGCTTCTACATAAAAATGTAACAAGTGTAAATAATATGACACGATATATGGTAGCGAATATGGTATGTATTAAAAAACTTACCACAATACCCCAATCGTGTGCTGTTGGGGTGTAGCCTGTCGTGGGCACATTGTGAGAAGGGTTCTGGACACGTGTCATACCATGCTTCTTGTACCAGTTTCGGTACCTTTGAGTTGCTTCGAGGGACATATATCGATCATAATCAAGAACGTATATATTATGTTGTATGTCCGCCCACATCGTCAAGGCACCGATCACTATGTTGGAACGAGATCCGTGATGATCAGTACCCGGCAAAGGAGCATTCGGAATGTCTTGCCTTATACCGAACTGCCGAAGGAATCGATCCGGGTAATGCATTTCGGCCATATTGCAAAATATGAGCATGACTCTAGCCGACCAAAGCGGAGCATCATTAAGGATGAGAGGCAGGAGCATCTCGGACGCGTAGGGAGTGAAATCAAACTGTAAAAAGTTTAATTTGCAATTTAAAAACTAGAAAAAATAGTGTATTTTAAGGCTGAATAATACGGTTGAAGTAAAAAATTTATGTACTACCTGACTCTCAGTCATGCGGTCTAGGTCATCCCGGTACAAGCGTATGCAATGTCTTGGGGATCCCTTATATGACTTGGGGACGATCCACCTACATTTATTGATTACCGATATGAAGTTAAAAAATGTAACGTCATGTAAAGCATTCTCAATTATTAAGATGTAATTGACAACATACTTGCACCCATATGGAAGATGGCCATGTTGAATGACCTGAAGTGCTGAGGGACGGACCATCGAAATCCTCGACCAAGCCCAAATATGTAACAAGTGCATACAACCGCCAACTTGTTTGGTTTCCCACATCGCGCCGTTGCACAAGTTATGGTAGAGGTACCCGAGAACCGCTGATCCCCAACTCCAGCGACGGGCTAAAGCCAAGTCACCCTGCAAGACCTCCAAAAAGTACAATCGTATTCTTGCCCCACTCGTGTCAGGGAACAAAAACCCTCCAAGCAATTGCCATATTAGAGTCCTGGTGTGTTGGGTGACCTCTTCGTCTGTACTGTCATCTACGATCCGGTGACGGGTAACAGCACTCATAGTGATATCACTCGTGCGCATATCAGTCTGTAGAGGAGTGAAACCACACGACTGAGTGCACAGGTCGATCCACTGATCCTTACCCCTAATGGTTGGACCACTGAGGGGCATACCCCGAATGGGCAAACCAAGGATCACCGCCACATCTTGTAGACTAATGCCGACCTCACCGAATGGAAGATGGAAAGTATGTGTCTCCGGTTAGGCCGAACGAACGGATAGGATTAGGATTGAAAGAAATGTGTTTCTCTAGTCGGTTGAGTTAGGTAGAAATAAAGTGTATTGAATATTTAAGGTTGCCGACACCTTAAATTTTATCTGATAAAATTTATCTGATTATATTTATCTGATGAAATTTGATCTTATTGAATTTATCTTATTAAACTTTATCTGATAAAATTTATCTGATTATATTTATGTGATGAAATTTCATCTTTTTCAAATTATCTTATTAAATTTTATCTGATAAAATTTATCTGGTTATATTTATCTGAATACATTTTATCTTATTGAAATTATCTTGTTAAATTTTATCTGATTAATTTTATCTGTTTAATTTTATCTGATCATCCCGAGCCGTGACAGGATCCTCCCTACAACTGTGATGGGGTTGATATTTTTTGACTTTCCACTTTGTTGAAGTCATACCTGCTGCTGCTTGGATATGCCAAGTGCAAATGGTCGGGTTTATGCAAACCGCCTTCCAGGACCGTGCCCTTTTGTCAACCGATTGGAATTGACGAAACTGACGAATGTTTTCTCTCGCCACCGCTTCTTTGGGTGCATCATATGACGGGTAAACTGCGCCGATTTCGATCCTTTCAGGCTCAGAATCTAGCTCATATGATTCTTCGGGTAGCTCTAAATTGCCCCAGGTGGTGTCTACTTCATCGTCTGCATCATCCCTCGTGGATGAATCCACATCACCACAAAAACCTTGTTCATAATCTGGGTCGTCCGACTCTTCACCTGAGTCTGCATGAATTTAGATTTTTTAATTATAAAACAGTTTTTTGAATTAAACTCCCCCCTAGTCGGAATTGCTCTATTCGACAGGAAGATTTTTTAATTTTTTTACATTTTAATTCAACAACAGTTATAATTGGATTCAATACACTAGTAAAGATAAATGAAATAATGAATTTGTACACATATGGTTTGGAGAGAATAATGAATTTGGTAGATGCGGTGGATGCGAGAAATATAAAGGAAATATTAAGTATAATATGCACTAACTTAAAATTCCAATTTCACAAATCTAAATTAAAAGCAATTACAAAATACAAAATTAACTTCTCCTACACTCCTAAAACCAAAATTTAAGGACAATTCTAAATTAAACACTCTCTCTAACTCTGAACTATTTTATAGCTAAATTTAACTCTAAAATTCAAATTTAACAATCTAAATTAAAAAATTTGCAAATTACTAAATCTACTACGTCTACACTCCTAAAAACCTAATTAACACAAATTATAAGTTAGCGATCTATGTATAGCTTTTTTAACGACGTGATACTATCTCCGTCTAAATCAATATCGTAAATATATAATTAATATAAGTAATATATAAATCACATATAAGTAATTAGGTACGCATAATATTATTATAAAGATATTAAATTGAACCGTTATTAATTAGCCTAATTATGCATAATATTAGTATTATTTAATATATTATACTACAAATAATATATACTTGTATGATAGGATAAGTATATAATTCACTAACTAATACATATATTACTAATATCAGTGATATATACTCATTAACTCATTATGCCAATTTAACTAATATTTACGAATTACTAAATTAACTACTTCTACACTCTTAAAATGATAACAAATAAAATCAAATCATTGTAAATTCTACTTAAATTGAACAATACATACCGGGAGATTCATAGTTCTGAAACGTTTGGCGGTTGTTCCTCCGACCATATATTGATGATGGGCCTTCCTCTCCGGGAATTCCGTGGAACTCCAAATTTTGTGGCGGGGTCGCTGAAGCTTCCACGTAAATGTGCAACTCCTCATACTCATTTGTAGCGATCCGGAAAAAATGACGCCATGTCCGCTCATCGTGAATGGGCCATAATCTAGAAGCAACATATACTGAATTCTTATACTTTGGCAATTTTCCGTGAATTAATTTAATTTCGGAAAATCCGTCGCCTCTAACATGATTTAGAACTTTCTCATGTATAGTAGTATAATCATCTCCTTCACTAACCCATAGTACCGCCCTAGGAGGTATGGAGTACTCTATTTCATCATCTTTTTGAGATGTAGAGCCATTCCAATGAACCATAACAACAATATTGCCCTCGCTAGACATTTTTATATATGGTATATATTATAAATATAATATGAGAGGGGAATGCTAAACAAAAAAAATTATGAATATATTAAAGTGTTTTTGGGTGAATATGGTATGTGCGGATGGTATGTTAAGAAAGAAAGAAGTGTTTTTGGAGTGTGTTTGTAAATTTTGAAAAGAAATAAACGGTTTTTATAGAGTTATTAAGATAGGAGTTTGGTGAAATACTCGAACCAAAACTAAACACGTCTCCTACCCCTGGTCGGATTCCCCAATTCCGACGTACGTACAGTATTGGATTCTTATTTTAAATTATACTGCGAAGAAATCCAATTTTTTTTTTTAAATCAATATTCTGGTCGGATTTCCCTATTCCGACAAGGCATTTTTTTTTTTAAATTACAATCCCATTAATTAAAGGAAAGAATCCATTTTTTTTTTTAAAAAATATCCTAGTCGGATTAGCCAATTCCGACTAGGTAGTTGGTATTTTTTAAAAATTAGAGTCCGATTTAAGAAGGAAGAAAATGCAATTTTTTTTTAAAAATACCCTAGTCGGATTCCCCAATTCCGACTAGGTGTTCAAATTATTTTTTTTTTTAAAATTACCTAGTCGGATCCCGGAATTCCGACTAGGTGTTTGATATTATTTTTTAAAATCTTAAATCCCTCACCACGAAACATTTAAAAAAAATCCCAAAACCCTAGTCGGATTCCCCAATTCCGACTAGGTTAAACCCTTTATTTAAAACCCTACTCTCTAGTCGGATTTCCCAATTCCGACTAGCGTTATTTGGTAACCTAATTGTCAGTCCCGTTTTTTGGAATGTCAGACGGGAAACTCCCGTCTTTTGGTAATTCCTTCCAAAAATGGTATGTGCCAGAGCACTGCCTCCTGCTTCTCCAGGATATCCAGCCCACAATATGCTGCCAACTTTGTTATTCACTTTTGCAAATGTGATATCAACTGGACTGCCAGAGACTAGAACTAGTACGATAGGTCTCCTTGCCGCATCAGCCACGGCAGTTACGAGACGCTCCTGCAGCCCGGGGAGAACCAAATCTGTGCGGTCCAAATCTTCACTTTCTTCGCTTTGGTCCAGGCCCATCACCATGATCACATGGTCTGCCACTTCAGCCAATTGTAGCGCTTCATCCATTGTGGAAGTACAGTTGACAGCATTGCATCCCGGATGAAAGGAAGTCCTCACATAACTTTGCAAGGCTGTCAATATGTCCACAGATTTGCATCCGGGGCCGTGATAGTTCCCCTTAAGAACGTCCGAGTTGTTAGCGTTCGGACCTATCACAGCCACTGTTGTTGTTTTGCGCTCAATGGCAAGGGGAAGCAGGTCACCGGTGTTCTTTAGTAACACGATCCCTTATTTTGCTACTTCAAGGGCAAGCTTCTGATGCTCAAGAGAGCATATTTTGTCTCGGGATATGTTTCCATAAGGGAGATTTTTAGGGCTCCCATTAAACAACCCCAATCGGATACGAATAGAAAACAAGTTGTGAAGAGCCCTATCGATTGTTGACTCGGAAACAATTCCCTTGTCAACTGCGGATCTGGTATAGGTGCTCAAGAAGGAACCGCAGTTCACATCCATCCCTGTGTACATTTTTGTTCATGCATGAATTTCATTCTACTATACATTCAAAGTTTTTTTTTCCCAATTGATTATGAGCTAGAAGGAAGGAAACATAATAATATACCTGCATGGAGTACATCCGCAACCGTTTCTTCTTCTGTTTTTGTGTAGTTGTGGTCTCGAAAAACATTTTTCACTGCATCACAATCTGATGCAATGTACCTGTATAAATGTATGCCCCAAGGTAATAGAGAAACAGTAAGAATGGGAAGAAGGAAAGTGAACTACATTTCATGTATTCATTCATATACTTTGTACTTCGTACTACATATTATTGATTAGTACCCCTGAAAACCCCACTGGTGACGAGCAACAATGGTTAGGAGATTGTGATCGGCACAACTTGGGATCCCGTTGACACTGTTATAACCACACATTAACCCACTGGCACGAGCTTCTTGTATGCACTTCTTGAATGGTGGCTGATATGTGTCAGCCAAATCCTGTTTTGTCACCTATAACATACACGTACAATGGTCTTTCATTATTTCCATAAATAAGCCGGCCCTTTACTTAAATCATCATGGATTCATGGTCAAATGTCAGTATAATCTTCTCATTTTAATAAGTGGTTCCTAATCCATAAGATAGGTTGCATAAGTACTTAGAGCACAATGGAAAATAACATCACTTGTACGTAATAATGACGAAAACAATCAATTCATGATCGAGTTTATTAAAGGAATTCTCATGGATAGAGGTAACTAATACAGAAGCAGCTCATTTTGCAAAGATTTTGAGTAGCAATAGATCTATGTTGTGGTATAATAATTTTGTACATTATTTCGTACATAGTGGGACGTACGCATGTAAATAGGAGTTAGTGAATATCGGTATATTTTCTTTCCTTGTTTTCAATTCTTTGTAATTATATCTCCTAATTTATAGCCTTCCTTAGTTGTAGCCAAACGGATTGTATTTGTATATCAAAAATTCCTCTTGTACACGTTTTTGTACCCATCAGTACACGCATGTGTCTGTGAGAGTTTTTTTTTGTCTGTGAAGTGCGGTCCACAGACAAAAGCTGGTTTGTTTTGTCTGTGAAATTTTCCACAGACAAAACAAGCGAACTTATGTCTGTGGACCGCGCTTCACAGACAAAAAAAAACTCTCACAGACACATGCGTGTACTGATGGGTACAAAAACGTGTACACCAAGAATGGTTGTTTGTATATAAGGTAGTTGCCTCATGAGAATAAAGTCAGAGCATTACGATATATTCTTCTTCGTTCCTTTATGGTATCAGAGACACACAAGGAACTCTGCGACCCATACCCACAAACATGACGAACGGAGAGCAACGACCTCAAGGAGATCCAGTTCGACGGAAAATCAATGACCGTGGGTCACCTTATTATCTGTCAAACTCGGATTTCCCAGGAATGAACATTTGCGGGTTAACCCTAAAGGGAGAAGGGAACTACCGCGAATGGTCGATAGCGATGAAAAACGCTTTCCGGGCAAAACGGAAAACCGTTTTCATTGACGGCACGATCAAACGACCCACGACGACCGGCGACGATCTCGAAGACTGGCTACAGGTAAACTCCATGATGGTGGGTTGGATCATGACGGCATGTGACCCTTCTCTACGATCCAATCTCACGTACATGGAGAGTGCTTATGACCTATGGATTGATCTGAAAGAACGTTTTGCAGTGGTTGATCCCATGAGGATTTACGAACTTAAAGATGCTATACGCGGTTGCAAGCAGAACGGAGAGTCTGTCACAAGTTACTTTGGCCGATTGAAGACTTTATGGGATGATTATGAAGGTTATCGTAACATTCCTAAGTGTACATGTGATGGATGTACATGTGGGATGAACAAAGCCTATCAAAAGCAAGTTGAGAACGACAAAATACATGATTTTTTGCTCGGGCTTGACAGTGATACATTTGGTACGATGCGTTCCAACATTTTGAGTACCGATGAACTGCCGGCATTCACAAGAATCTACCAATTGGTCACTCAGGAGGAACGACATCGGAACATCATGCGGGGACGTGAAGAACGCGCGGAGGCTATGGCCTTTGCTGCAAGACAGGGAAGCCATGAAGACGGCCAAAAGGAGAAACTCAAATGCTCATACTGCCACAAAGGAGGACATGATCTTGAAAACTGCTTCAAAAGGACTGGAAGATACCCAGATTGGTGGTTTGACAATCCTGGAAGAGGGCGTGGAGCCAAAGGGAGAGGATCTGGACGTGGTCGTGGGAGAGCAGTTGCACACGCCGTGCAGTCCGAGGCTGATGGGCAGTCAACGGCAGAATTTCCTCGAGTCCCAGGCTTCTCCAGTGAGCAGTGGCAAAGCTTCCTCAAAATGATTGAAAGTTGTAAGGCGTCAACCTCTAATGACAAACTCTCAGGTATGGGTACGCACACTGACTGGCTTTTAGACTCCGGAGCTTCGTATCATATGACAGGAAATTTTCAAATGTTAAAGAAAGCTGTGAAGTTAGACAGTGTACCGGTAACAATGCCTGACGGTGCGGTGACGCGGGGAACTCATATGGGCGAAGTGTCTTTAAGCCCCTCTGTGATGATTAAAAATGTTTTATTTGTCCCTGGTTTAACGTGTAACTTAATATCGATAGCCCGATTGATGGATGATATGAAATGTGATTTATATTTTACTAATGATATTTGTGTGATATAGGACCTACCTACGAGGACGCCGATTGGAGTGGGTAAGCGATGCGGAGGAATTTATTATTTTCACAGTCTGGCCGATATTCAAGCTTTTCAAGTTAAGACTGTGGATTCAGGTGTTTTATGGCATTCACGGTTAGGGCATCCCTCTATGAAAGTGTTGCGAAGTATTCCTAGTTTGAATAAATTGTTTCATTCGTTTGAACTAAATAAACATTGTGATGCGTGTTTACGTGGCAAACAAACTCGTGATGTATTTCCTTTAAGTATTGCTCGTGCTGTTGATCCTTTTGAATTGATTCATTGCGATATATGGGGTCCATATAGAGTGCCTGCAAGTTGTGGAGCCCGTTACTTCTTAACTATTATTGATGATTTTTCGCGCGCTATGTGGGTTTATTTAATAAAAGAAAAAAGTGAGGTGCATATGGTTCTAACGCAGTTTTTTGCTATGACGGAGAGACAATTTCACAAGAAAGTGAAGGTTGTGCGAAGTGATAATGGCACGGAGTTTCAAAGTCTGAAAAATTATTTTCTAACTAATGGAATTATTTTTCAGACCAGTTGTGTTTATACTCCGCAGCAGAACGGACGAGTAGAAAGGAAACATAGACATATTTTGGATGTCGCCAGAACACTTCGTTTTCATGCACATTTACCCATAAAATTTTGGGGCGAATGTGTACTCACGGCATGTCATCTAATAAACCGGTTGCCTACACCTCTCCTTGATAACAAAAGTCCTTATGAGCTTTTACATCACAAACCTCCCTTGTATGATCAGCTTCGCATATTCGGTTGTTTGTGTTATGCCCATAATAAAAATAGGAAGGGTGACAAGTTTGCTGAAAAGGGGGTGAAGTGTGTATTTTTGGGATATGCACATAATCAAAAGGGTTGGAGAGTATATGATCTTGAACAACACAATTTTTTTATCTCACGGGATGTTCGTTTTATAGAAGATTCCTTCCCTTTCTCTGAGCCTGAACAAGATACTCCTACCATCCACGTCTCAAACCCATTATCCAACGAGGTTGCTGGATATGTGCCATCGGATGACAATTCTCTTCTGTTTGAGCAGCCTGCCACGTCCCAAGTTGACACCACCAGGCACACACATGCCATCAATCCCCATGTACGTACATCTCAATTGCTGGACGAAGTTAATGACTCAACTGATGGGACTTCATCTTTGGACGCGCATACCGAGCATGGGAGTGAGTCAGGAGTTTCTACACATACCGAGCATCATTCTACTTCCTCTTCGTCCCTCCGGCAGAGTACACGTACAAGACAGGCGCCTACTTGGCATAAAGATTACGAAGTTCGGCTTAATACAGTGAAAATAACTTCCTCTCCTATCGCGCGCTCAACCACATCGGTACCCTCCGGTAATCCGTATCCCTTATCTCATTTTGTAAACTATAATCATTTTTCTGTAGAACACCGTGCCTTTCTTGCAGCACTTTCTGTCGATAAAGAACCTACCACTTATCACGAGGCGGTGCGGGATCCTAAGTGGAGGGACGCCATGCAACGTGAAATCCAGGCTCTTGAACGAACCGGTACGTGGAAACTTCAGCCGCTTCCACCGGGAAAGCGGGCTATTTATTGCAAATGGGTATTTAAAATTAAATACAAAAGTGATGGCACGGTGGACCGATACAAGGCTCGATTGGTGGTATGCGGAAATAGGCAGGTGGCGGGCGTTGATTACACAGAGACCTTTGCACCGGTGGCCAAGATGGTCACTGTTCGTACCGTTCTTGCTGTTGCAGCATCTCGTCATTGGGAATTGCACCAAATGGATGTTGATAACGCCTTTCTCCATGGAGATCTTCGGGAGGAAGTCTATATGCATTTACCTCCGGGGTATTCCGCTACCTCCTCGGGCATGGTGTGTCGTTTACTCCGCTCTCTTTATGGACTTCGTCAGGCTCCCCGTTGTTGGTTTTCCAAATTGACTGGTTTTCTGAAATCATATGGTTTTCTTCAGTCACATGCAGATTATTCTCTCTTTACTCTACGGCGAGGAGATCACATGTTATGTGTTCTTGTTTATGTTGATGACCTTCTTATTACAGGAAATCATCATCAAATGATTCTGGATTTCAAGACTGGCCTAGCTAAATCCTTCCCGGTCAAGGATTTGGGCAAAATGAAATATTTCCTTGGCTTAGAAGTGGCACGTAATCCTTCTGGCATTTTTTTAAGCCAACGCAAATATGTTTTGGATATTCTTACTGAAACAGGCCTGACCGGCTCCCGGCCTGTCACTTTTCCTATGGTCCCGAATCATGGCTTACAGTCCGACACTGGTCCTTATTATCCCGATCCGGAGCGTTACCGCAGGCTAGTTGGGAAATTAATTTATCTCACTCTTACTCGCCCGGACATTACTTATTCGGTCCATATCCTCTCACAATTTATGCAGCAACCTCGTATGGTCCATTGGGACGCTGTTATTCGGGTGTTACGCTACCTCAAGGGACACCCTGGACAGGGTATTTTATTACGGTCTGATTCTGATCTTTCTCTATCTGGATACTGTGATGCTGATTGGGCTAGCTGCCCCAACACTCGTCGTTCACTTACCGGCTATTTTGTGACACTTGGGCAGTCTCCCATTTCGTGGCGCACCAAGAAGCAAGTCACGGTATCACGATCATCCGCCGAGGCCGAATATCGCTCCATGGCCACACTCACATGCGAACTAGTTTGGTTAAAGCATCTTCTATTGTCCTTGGGCGTGACACATTCATATCCTATACGTCTTTTCTGTGACAATCAAGCCGCTCTTCATATAGCGTCTAATCCTGTTTTTCATGAAAGGACGAAGCATATAGAACTTGATTGTCACTTTATTCGTGATCACATTCAAGCTGGCACTATTCAAGCTCTACACCAATCTACCACTGAACAACCAGCTGATCTCTTAACTAAGGCACTGGGTTCTCAACAATTTAATTATCTTCTTGGCAAGATGGGCATTTTGGATCCCCATGCTCCATCTTGAGGGGGGGTGTTGTGGTATAATAATTTTGTACATTATTTCGTACATAGTGGGACGTACGCATGTAAATAGGAGTTAGTGAATATCGGTATATTTTCTTTCCTTGTTTTCAATTCTTTGTAATTATATCTCCTAATTTATAGCCTTCCTTAGTTGTAGCCAAACGGATTGTATTTGTATATAAGGTAGTTGCCTCATGAGAATAAAGTCAGAGCGTTACGATATATTCTTCTTCGTTCCTTTAATCTAAAATCTATAGTGGCAGAATTACTTCTAGTTCATGGCTGGTAAATTTACCTTTACCTTTACCACGCTGGTAAACTTACCCTGCACTATTTACACTCCCACTTGGTATGCCTCCTTCAATTCGATCGTACGTACTTGTTTTGGAAAAGGTCAAAACTCCTTTACAAAAACAGTCTGACTTGCTTACTCCGTACTATATGAATCCTTGAGCTAAAGTTTTCCATGGATAAAAAGTAAAATATATACGAGTATATACAGACGATCTAATAGGGAAAGAAAACAATACGGAGTAATTAAAGTGGTGAGTACGTACAATAGCATTGAATCCATATCGATAGTTTCCATGCCAGTTCTCCATGTCATACGCTGTGAAGTGTTTACAGCAAGCAGATGCCTGAAGGTGATTCAAGTTTTTCTTTCCACCGAGAAAGGTATCGCCTTGCACTCCCCGGACAAATGCGACAGCGTACTTTCCGGTCACGGTTGGGTCCTCGCCGGGGGTTTCTTGACCCCTCCCCCATCTTGGGTCCCTGAAGATGTTAATATTTGGAGCCCAGAGGGTCAGACCTCTTGATTCCCCTGCATTGTAAATCGCCCTGGCCTCCACCCCAATAACCTTCAATAACAAAGTACACCCAAATTAAAAATGACTCATTGATTGATTAATAACTACTGTATATGAGCAAAATACAGTACTACCTGTCCAATGCGGTACCAGAGGTGTTCATTGAAGGAAGCTGCGGCGAGGATGACTTGGGGGAAGCTGGTGGCTGTGGTGATTGTGCCATTGAGGGGAGTGCCTCTGGAGTAGGCGACTCCGTGCAAAGCTTCAGACCACCACTGGTAGGCGGGGATGCTGAGGCGTGGAATGGCCGGGGCAGAGCTCACAAGCTGGGCGATCTTCTCATCTAGAGTGAAGCGAGAGACGAGGTCGGCGGCTCGGGCGCTGATTGAGAGGTTGGTTTGGCAAAAGCCCAGCGACTTTGTTTTTTGGTCAGCAGGATCGCATGAAAATGGCTGCTGAGTCCACTCTGTGGAGGCAACAACTGAAACGAAAGCTGCAAAAACTAGAACAAGTCTCATGGCTGTTGCGGATTTACTTAATTTTCTGCTCAAGTTCTAAGTTGTGATTAAGTTTGGCTCTCAGTCTCTCACTCTATATATATCCTCCAGTATCGAATTCGTTTGTGATGAAGTGTAGGGATCCAAGGCTCTATAAATACATTTAAGTTTTCCTCACCCGTGCATGCATGGACCCATCAACCAAACACTAGACACTTCATATTAATTACAACCCACTAAACACCGCTCCACGCCCCTTTATTTAAGCACTCTACATTATCTTAACCTCCAATCAAATCAGATGATCAACACATGGCTCATATGGGCACTAATTAAAGTGTAACAATTAATATGTATTTCTTCGGTTCTAAAAGTCAAATCTTTTCTGGTATTAGTTAAATAACTGCCCATAATTAAAATTAAAATTCAAGCTAGATGTTCTATTCATCAGACAATTTAAATTCATCAAACTAAAATATCAACTTTGAGTTAGAAGAAATAAGTATAGAATCATAGTTGAGTTCAAATGAGAAGACATCTTACCATTTAAAATAAAAATTAATATTAGTCATCCAAACTTTCAATCCGATCCACAATAACTCTTATCTTATGCACTTTCGAATAAACCTCATTTGATGCACTTTTCGAAAAGTGTATCAGATAATGTTTACTTGAAAAATCATTCAGATAAGGTTTATTGTATGTTAGATTGACTTTGTGAACTCTCATATTAATTCTTATTTTATACGTTAAAACCTTTTTTAATTGATGGGTACACACGCGCACACACATACATAAATATATATAGAGAGTAATCTTTTGATCAAGTATACTTGATTGTAGCCGCCGCTCATCCACATCGTTTTGAGGTGGTTTCCGGTGGTGAAAATTTGTATGCATATTCCCCATGAAGTATTTACTATGTCCACCAAATTTCAGCAAAAATTTTCAATCAAGAAGGCGGTCAAATAAATTTTTGAAAATGCTCCGTCAAAATAAACATATAAAATATAATTACTTTCAAAACATTATTTGACTGCCTTTGTGATTGATTTTTCGCTTAAATTTGATGGACATAGGATATTTTACTTGGACAACTTTCAGTGCCATACAAGATGAGATCAGACAAGACTTGAAACACTACAAGAAAGGCAACCTTTAACTACGAAAATTAGTGACAGGTGAATAATGGATAATGCCGTCATTAATAATACTGTTTTTAGAGCTTTTGTGAGGGGAAAAATCCTCTAACTAAAACAAGGAGCAATTTGTTTTTTTATACATGATGTTTAAATGATACTCTCATTATTGATGTTGCAAACTCTAAAACCCTCGCTATTGGTAATTTGACAATCAGCCCGCATATTTCTAAGAAAAATGCTAAAGGTACCCCAATTGGTACCCCAATTTGTACCCCACCCTATTTTTGTGGCTCACAAAAGCACCTCATTAAAGTGAGGCAATTCATTTATTGAGGTGGGCTTTTGTGAGTCACAAAAATAGGTTGGGGTACAAATTGGGGTACCAATTGGGGTACCCTATCTTCATAAAACTTGCTAAAAAGTAAAAACCCTATCTTCATAAACCCGCTCAACAAATAGAACTAATGTACGGAGCATTTGCTAAAAACCCTATCTTCATAAAACTTGCTGGACCGAGTAGTCCCCGTCTCAGTTCTTCGTCTCGTACTAGGGGTGGGGAAAAATACTGAAATTTCGGTATACCGGACTTACCATATCGAAAAATATCGAATTTACCAAAATGTTTGGTATACCGACACTTTGGGTACGGTATGATACCGTACCGAATTACTTCGGTATGATATCAGTATATATTTTGGAAATAAACGGTATACCGGTATACCGTTATACCGTAATTCTAAGTCAATAATTTCCTTAAAATTATAAAAATAACTAGAAACACAACACTAATTCAAGGATATATGACTTTATATCCATGTTTCTTGAATTATTTATACCTTTCGTTGGAGATCGGTGGCATTTTAATTATATTTATGTTGTTTAAATTATTTTAGTTGAATGTGTTGTTATCTTCATATATCATGTGTTGAAATATCTACATATTTATAATATTTTTTGTCAAAATTTGAATAGAACACAAATAAGTTATCTCATTGGTATTTTATAATTAATTTCATTAATGATTTTAGTATATCACTATTAACATTGATTTTCTTTATTTCATTTGACATATAATAATTTGTTATATTAAATTATGGTAATTTACCGATACCGTATCTTACCATACTGAAATTTCGGTATACCGAAACAAGGTATACCGAAATTTCGGTATGATAACGGTATACTCCCTCCGTCCCGAAAACAACTTCCCACTTTCCTTAAATGGATGTCCCAAAATTAACTTCACACTTCAATACTTTCCTTATTTGGCAAATTATCTACATCAAAAAAGTGATAAACAGTGCCAAACAGTGTTTAAACAGTGCCAAACAGTGTTTAAACAGTGTCAAACGGTGTTTAAACAGTGCAAAACAGTGCATTCTATAGTAAAGTCAAATTTATTTCCTAAAAGTGTGTGAAAGTCTAACCGGGAAGTTGTTTTCGGGACGGAGGGAGTATATTTTTGCATATAGAAAATTTACTGTATAGTAAAGTAAAGGTATGGTATAAAATACTGCGATAGCCTATGGAACCAGCCCTATCTCGTACGCCTCTGCACTCCATTGCGGCTACTTCATTGCCCGCAACTTCATCTCTCTGCCATCTCCGACGTGGTCTAATTGTAAGCTTTCCTTACCTTTTAATTTTCGAATCTATCCATCCCTGCTAAAAAGCAAACAAAAGCGTGTTTAAGCTCGTACGCCCAGGCGAGCGACGACTTTTCCACGACCTGTGAGAAATCTCCGGCGAGTGATTAAACACAAAGTGCTCGATTTCCGGCACTACTCACGGACAAAAGGCGGCCTTTTCCCGGTCAATTAATAGGATTACTATATTGTTTTTTTTTTAACTTTCAATTTACTTAGGGTTCCCTCTCCAGGGCCGGCACATGTTGGGATGAGTCTGCGCTTGGCTTTCTTGATGGATTCACACTTTCAAACTTTCATCGATTCATAGGTTTCTGGTATTCTTCTTGGATTCGTTGAGTCTCCAGTTCTTCTTGGATTGGCTAGTTCTCTAATTTGTCTCTAATTCGCAGCTTCTCAGATTCATGTTCGGCATGACTAATTGATACCTAGGTTTCACATCCTTTTGCTTTTATCAATTTTTACCCTTCTCTTAAGCATATAATATTTTCAGAGTTTGATTAAGCTTCTCTTGTTGTTGACTTATCTTACAATTAAATTTCTATTGGATTTTGAATGTTGTGAAATTTATTTTAATGACCAATTATGATTTTGACATTGAAAATGAAAATGAAATTGATTTACACTTTCAGTATGAAGTTTATGTATGTTATGGAATTTATTTTGCATGTTCTGAAACTTAAATTTTGTATGTAAGCTTTATGGGCACAATAGTAAGCTGTTGTAAATTATAAACTTCTAATTTTCATGGTGAGCATTTTGTATTTTGTAAAGCAAATCTTTGGATTCTAGTTCTGGTTTATCAATAATTTTAAACAACACATGAACTTGGTCACACAGTACAAGAAAACAATATTCAAGGGCAAATTCATTATTATATACTCCGTATTACATTTAACATAGAGCTGACATTTATTTTTTTAACCTTGCACATACACAGTAAGCCTTGTTATGGCGTAACACACCCTAGTATATATAATATAACACAGAAAGTTCAGAACTATATTTGACCAATGAAAACTGCATAATAATTCTGGGCTTATTCCTACTTAGTAGTTCAAATTTGTCTAAGTCTGTTTCCTATTATTTGTTTACCACTATATGTTGTAGTATAGTAATGTTTCCTATTAATTGAACTTAACCTTTTGCAGTTCTAACTTTTAAAGAGCAGTCATGGAAAAAGGGTGAAAAACAAACAAACAAGAAGCTTCCTAAGTTGTTAGCACCTAGAGCTCAAATGAGTGGAAACATGCCGCACTTTGGTAAGACTATTTTGATACTTTTTTATTTTATTCTCAGATACTTCACAATTCTTCATCGTCTTCTCCATTATGTCTGTACCACATTGCCCAGTGCCCACATCCGCTAACCATTAACATAATTCATCTATATTTTGCCGGTTCTCATATTATTCTCTGACTTTACTAGTTAATCACTAGGTTTCACATTCCTAGCTTAGTTTTTATCCATTTTACACTGTTATGCATAAATTGTTTTTTGAGTTTGATTTAGGTTCTGAAAGACTGAAAGTAGTGCTTGAATGACTACAATTTCTGCTGTTCTTGACACTTCACTTAGAATTTCTATTGGATTTTGTATGTTATGAATTTCTTTCTATTGGGAGTAAAGGCTGAAATTTATTTCTATGAAAATCTTGAGCTGTATTCTGCCTTCCTGCTTTAAAATATGCATCAAACAGACTGTAAAGTATACTTTTGGAATGGTATATTAATATATTATTATTATTAGATTACTACTTTTAATTTTGTATTTGGTTTTTACTAACAAGTTCTCAAGTACAAATCTGTGTGTATTTTCCTTTCTATTTTTATATTTTTACTATAGATATTTCATTAACTTCCCCTCATGGACTCTGTTTTTGTAATTCATCTTTGATCAGATTTAGTTGTTCTTTGGGAAGATCTGTTAGAATCTGCAATTGTAGTCTGACAGATCACAGAATTGATTCAAGAACTCAAGGCAACTTTTATTACTTAGGCAACAAGATAGAGATACACTCTGATCTTCCCAGAACCAATTACAAGTCAAAAACAGCCTACTAACAACTTCCAAATGTATTCTATTTATAGTAAGTAAAGCTAACCACCGGCAGTTATTAGCTCATAACAGACTATACTAATAACGACCCTACTTCCTTCTAGAATACACTTTATTAGAGTATTTATCTCCTCTCTTCAAATTAGTAAAGTCTCTATCAAATCTTCCCTCCTGAAAATCCAACTTGCCCTCAAGTATGAAAGATATGAACCACGTTTGGGATTCAGCTTCCTCCTGGTGCCTCTCCCTTCCCAGTACTTAGTTGATGGTGGTATCATATGTTCCCATACTTCTAGTCCTCTAGATAAAAGACTCCTGACCAGCCTCAGCCTAGCATTTGCTTCTGACTTCACCCTATCTTTTGACTTAAACTTCACACTGAATAGCTCATGCAGAACTTCATTCTCCCATATGTCAGAAGTAAGTTTAAGAGAACTTGAATCATAATGAGTTTCTCCTTCTGAATTTAAGAATTCAGCTATTCCCAACTGTATTCCCCAATGATGAACCCGAAGCATCATTGGATCCACTATACTGCACACCCTGCTGTCAAAATTGAGAATAGGTTTATTTCCCTTGTATAATGCACCTATCTGCTGAAAATCAGAGAGCTCCACTGCAGCATTAAAGGAAGTAACAATTGCCAAATGATCATAAGTCCAGTGAAATCCCTGGCTTTTCTTTCCCAAATGAATTTCTGGCATTCCAATCGACCTTGCCATAAAATGGACCGGATTGCCATAGAAATTTTCTAAAATATTTGGTGCAACAACAACTTCGCTTAGAGCTTGCTGGTAACTCTTAAGAGTCGCCCTCTGTAATACCCTCGCAATTATGTCCACAACATCAGGGAGTGCATGGGTTGATAGGCTATGACCTGTCTTGTCAGAATTGTCTCCCACTCTTAGATATCTTTCTGATGCTTTCCATGGGTTATGTAGGCCAAACTTGGGGCAGCTTCTCATACTTTCAACAATTGGCTGCAATTCCATCCCTCGAACTTCTGCAACTTGTATAAGTGATTCTTCAGTTATGTGATCCAATATGGTATCATAGCAGGAAAACTTTACCCCCTTTCCTTGCACAAATTTGAACTCCTCAGCAAGTAAAGAACCTGATAAGTTTGTGACACTTAGGGTTGCAAGTTGCAATGAATTTCTGATTTTCTGCCAAGATGTTGGAAATGACTAAACTTGTCAGCATCATGAATTGGTATTCGGTTTCCAAAAATGATAGCAGATTCTCCTGAAACAAGCTCAACCTCCTCCTTTTGATCCTCTATACCAGATATCTTTTTACCAATGCATAAATTTTCTGAAAACATTTCCTTTGGTTGTGAAGTTAGTTGATTTTTGACAAGAACAATTTCAGAAACAATTAGGACTCTACTTCCAAAGGGACATGGGTGGATAACCAGATCCTTAATATAAACTTGGCTGGTAATTAAACCCACATCATCTGTAAGATTAGGAGAAACGCAATCTGACCAGGGAATAACCTGCCCTTGCTCCTCGACTTCGTCCTGCTTATTTATTTTCTTGAATACAGATCTAGTTGGCTCTTTCTCAGTCTTCTTTATGGACGGGGGAAAATCTTGAGCAGGGGAAAAACCATCTCACGACAATACTTGCGAACAGAGACAAACTTCTTGAGAAGAAGAAGGCGAACAGTAAAAATCAAATTGCAATGAAAATGGAGATTTTTCTCTCAATCGATTCTTTCTTGGACGTGAAGTAAAAGCCGCTGAGTCAGTCTGCGAAGGTGAATACTCTGTTCGCGACTGCGTAGGGTGCGAAGAAGTTCGCGATTGCGAACTAAGATAAACAGTGCGCGACTCCTTTTGCGAACTTGTGTGCGTTGGCGACGAACTTAGTTTGTCAGATCGCGGAAGATGTCTCTTGTTCCTCGATCGGTTTTCCGATCCATCTGAACTCTCGTCAGGTCGCGCAGAGTGATGATGCGAAGTGTGGGAGGTATTTGACCTGTTTCGCGATCGACTCTCGACTCGCGCTTCCAACCTGGCGATAGCCACTTGTAGCGCCGTGAACCTCGCCGTATTTTGTGGCTGATATCTTTCCAGTTTCTCATCGAGCTTGTTCATCCTCAAATCCATCTTCGTCCTCGTCAAGACCATCCACAAAGATCGACGTGCTTTGATACCAATGTTAGAATCTGCAATTCTAGTCTAACAGATCACAGAATTGATTCAAGAACTCAAGGCAGCTTTTATTACTTAGGCAACAAGATAGAGATACACTCGGATCTTCCCAGAACCGATTACAAGTCAAAAACAGCCTAGTAACAACTTCCAAATGTATTCTATTTATAGTAAGTAAAGCTAACCACCGGCAGTTATTAGCTCATAATAGACTATACTAATAACAACCCTACTTCCTTCTAGAATACACATTATTAGAGTATTTATCTCTTCTCTTCAAATTAGTAAAGTCTCTATCAAGATCACATGTAGGCAGATCTCAATCTATTATCTACTGCTTTTTGGTAAGGGATTAATAAGCAAAATACAAAAGAACCTAAAACTAGAATGTAATGTAAGTTAAATAAAAGCGCATTCCAGTTGCTAATTTTATTAATACCAAAGGATTTTCAGGTTCAAAATAAAGGTAATATTATCAATAAATATACTTTTACAAGAAAGGCTATACTTTGTTGTCCTGCATATCTTCTAGCTACTTTTGTTGTTGCTTACTCCTCATTACTTATTTTTAAAGAAGGTTAATGGCTTCAACTTACACTCTGCAGGGAGAAGTAGCTAACGGAGCACCTATTTCCCTTGCTTAGGAACTGCTATCACTTCTTTGAATCATCACTGAGGTAAACACTAATATGTAAGATCTTTAAATGACCAATAAACTAGTTGTGAGTGCTTTTATGTAAAAATCAAGGTGTTTGTTATATGTAACAATTATAATGCAGTTTGTAGTTGACCAAGTTCATATGATATGTTAGTTTATTGCTCCAAATAACTAATCAGTTTTAATTTCGTCCAAATAATTCAATCTTTTAGTGCAGTTTGATCCGAATAATAAATCATTGTTGTGTTATTAATCTTATTCACATCTATTGAATCTGTTCTAATTCGACTTTACATTTGTTTGATGAGGCTTATTTGTCTACAAAATCACAATTTTCTTATTTTAAGAAAGGAAACCCATTTGGCTAAAAAACACAACCTGAGGAAGGCGGTGGCTGAGTTCGGGGGGGGTGGGGGTGGGGGTGGAATATCTTATTGTCATATTGTAATTTGGATTGTTATAGTATAAAATAGAAATGGATGTGCAACTCTCTATCACGCATATGTGCTTATAGTTGTTGGCTTGTAGTCACTCCACTGATAGGACGAAGTGTTTAGGTATTATTGTTACCTCACCTACAAGATATTAGTTTCCTATCACAAGTAAAGAACATGCTCTCCAAACTGATATTGACATGTCAATTGTTTCCAGGTTAATCTTGAGATATTTTGTTTTACTCAAGTTTAAAATTGAATCTTGGGAAAAAATGTATTCTAGATCCTATGGTTGATGATTATCATGCATCTACTTTTCTTTATAACCAAGTAGTTGTTCACTTTTAACAGGTACAAAACTGCACATGTCTTGTTTTGAGGCAGCATGGGAAGCAAACTTCTTAGTTTCTAGCTATGTCTAGTTTGACTTGACTTTGTAATGTTGGTTATGTTTCTTAGAGTGAGTTTCCATGTATGCATTTTTTTAGAATTGGGTATTCATTACTGACTTGGTACTGATGATCATTTGATTTGAATATTGTTTTTGTACTTTAAATAAAATGTACTAGTGTTAGCATTCTCCTTGAGCCAAAAATATGCATAATACTATCCTCCGTTTTTTTAGTTGCAACACTTGCCTTTTTTGGCAGTTTCATATTAGTTGCAACATATATGGACTATTAATACCCCTACCATCCTTCTTCCATTTAATACGGTGCCACTCTTTTGAATTCATTCTTGTCCACACATGTATACCATTTATCTCTCTTACACATCTTTAATTCTTTTTCTTCATATGACTTTCTTTTCATTTCTACCGGGACCGCATATACCATGTTCACAAATCACAATCGGTTCTACTTCTGCTTTCTTCTCAATGGAACATGACTTCTACTCTCTTTTTTCTTCTTCACTTTGTTGCTTCGGTGGCAGAAGTTGGGCCTGTTTGAAAATTTAGAAAGTAGGTTCGAAGAGGAAAGAGGTGGGCCATGGGTAAATCGGCTTCCTCCTGTAAATCGGCCGGAGATTCGACTGAAAGGTATAGATAAATATGAAATCGCTCTTCAAGTAATGAAGTAATCCAACAATAGAGGCTAGATGGGGCAATTTATAAGGTACAGCCGGCTGTACCATGCTCATGGTACAACCGGCATTTTTGTAATTAAGTTCATGTCAAAGGTCGATAGTTACGCTGCATCCGTTTTTCTTATTTTCTTTATGCCGCCATTCGGCTTGCCGCTTGAGTGCTTGACTGCAGCCTGTTCTTTGTTCTTATTATTTTCTTTTTTATTTCATTTTCTGTTTTGCTTTTTGGGCGTACGTTTCTAGCTAATTGCTTTTAGCCGACTTTCTTCTTTTCTTTCTTTCTTTTTCTTTACTCTTTTATTAAAAAACCTTTTGTTTTATTTTTTTATTCAATTATTTTGAAAATCTATACTATCAAATATTAATACAATCTTTCAGAAAAATATTAATACAAGATTCGAGTTTTTTTTCTTTTTTTCAATCAACTTTCTAACTTATTTTTTTTTATTTGTGAATTATAAAATATTTTAGGTATTAATGTTGTATTCTTCTATTTTAAATTTTAAGATAAATATTTACTAGTTATTAAATATTATGTTTAAATAGTAATATGAGTTTAGTGTTATGCTAAAATGAGTATAGTGCAAAATAAATATGCACTACTGAACATTTGAACACACTAGAGAATTCAAACGAGTTTTTTTGAATTTTTCGATGCTCATTTTGTAAGTTGCTTATGTTCATCTCGTACTGATTTATGCTCATTTCAAAATTTCATATTAATTCATATTTCAAAATTTGTATAAGAGTTAGATCATAATACTCAGTTATATGCTTCTGATCTATACTCAGATGAGGGGGCTTGATGCTCAGTGAACATGTTTTGATGTTCAACTAATTAACAAAGATTATGATTTTTATATCATTGCTCATTTGGTAAAGTATGCATGCTCATTTGGTACCGGTGTTATGCTCATTTTAAAATGTTTTGTAAATGCATATTTCAAAAGCACTATATTACATTAAATTCATGTATGACTTGATTATAGATACATGATCATAGATCATGATACTCAATTGCATGTTTATAATACTCAAAAGAGGATGTTTGATTCTCAATGAAAATGTTTTGATGCTCACTAAACTTGAAAAACCTATAATTCTCATTTTAATAAGTTAGTATACTCAATTGATAGTCATGTTATACTCATTTTTAAAATGTCAAATTAATGCATATTTCGAAAGTACCATATTACATTAGATTCGCATATTGAAATTCATAGGAATTAGTTATAGATATAATTTATGAGTTTTTTTATAATAATAAAAATAAGAAAAAGAAAGTGAATTACGATATATTTAGTTGATATCACAATACTCATTATTCGACTCTTAATGCCTAGTAGAATAGGCCTGATGCTCATTAAAAGTGTATTATTGCTCATCTAAAGAAAACCGCGATTTTCACTGAAATTACGAAAATGCCACCGTTTTTAGTTGTGATATCAGTTTTCTTGTAATAACACGGTGCTCATTAAATTTGGACTATTGCTCATTAACAGTACACTAATGCTCATTTAACCTATGATGTGAATTTCACTTAAATTACAAAAATGCCACCGGCTGTACGGTGCTCACCGTACAGCCGGTTGTACGGTATACAGACTCGCTAGATGGAGCCGCACGAGTGGAAGGTCATTATCAATGAGAAGGAGAAATGGAAGTTTAAATGGGAAAAATTATTTGTCCGGAAAACGGAAGAGTTTTCGAATCTGTGATTTCCGTATAGTTGTTGTAGCCTTCGCCGGAGATGGCTGAGTTACCGCAAATGGGTAGTCTGGGGAAGAGGAAAACAGAGGTGCTGGTACTTCGTGTCGTACAGGGGTAGGAGTGGGAAATTTTATCTTTCACTGTATTCCTTAATCTGTGTGCCCAGCTTGTATGTTGCAACTAATTTCGAACGGAGGGAGTATTATATATAATATGAGAGTACATTTTTGTCATTAGTATTCTTAATAATAATAATAATAATAATAATAATAATAATAATAATAATAATAATAATAATAATAATAATAATAATAATAATAATAATAATAATAATAATAATAATAATGAGAGTGCATTTTTGTTATTAAATAACTCTATTAATGACGGTATTTTTGGTCATGGAAATGAGACAAAAAAGGAAAAAAAAATGGTTGTTACTATTTGTATTAATGACAGGGATTTCTGTCATAAGAGATGACATTTAATGATGGTAAATACACTCTCATTACATATTTATCAATGACAGGATCAATATCCTGTTATTATTATTTTTTAACCGCGGAAGCAGTTGTGACAGACAGTCATTATTTTAACCCCCACTATCCAAGCATTTCACTTTTTATTTTGTGGACTAGAAAGCCATTTAATTATTTGATATTTGGCACTTTATAAATAGAGCATACATTAGAGCATTGTGGATTCTCCATGTAAAAAAAAAGTCCATATGGAATGTGGATTCCGACTAAGTTTTAAGAAAAATCCTAATATGTAATATCGGAATACCTCTTTTTGAATCTCATTTTATTAAAAATCTAATAAAACTCTCATATTTTTGCACTCACTGTTAGTTTTCCCGTATTTTGAGAAAACACCCTATATCCGGCGGCGTTTAGGACATAATAACAAAAAATACTCAGTAATTGTTACAAGAAATAATACTCAATAACTTACGCCATAACATAGTGATGACAATTCAAACTTAATATAGATGATTAGTTTGCAACATGAACCTAGCTAGTGGTTTTGGGGAGGTTCAAATTGTAAATATTTTATGGGACGAAAAATCTTTCTTAGTTATGTACATCATCAATTGCAGATCCTCCACATATATCTTCAAGGTGTTTTATGTTTTCAAGAGTAATAGGACTGTACGGATAATCAATGTACAGAGTTAGAGTAGCCATAATACAAAGATGCCTCTTTTCAGCACGATCATTTGCAACGTCATCTGGGGTTGGAGACGATGGTGAATCTCGTGCGAATGTTAACAAAGGCAGAAAAATAGCCAACACAAACACCGTAGTTATGTGCTTATTATAAGCCATATATACTTTATTACTGGTCCTATTTTCCTTCGTTATAATCGTATAATTATTTGCCTTTATGTTGGCTTCTTTGTTAAGATATGACCATATGTATCGGGAACTTTATATATAAAGTACTTACTAACCGTTGACTACGTCGTCGGTGTACGAAGTTTATAAAGTATTCAATAACGGTTCTTATTAACTACAGGTGTTTTCTTGCAAAAAAATTAATGCGGATTAATTATAGCCATATTTATAGTCCGTATGTAACATACATTTTTTTAGTCATGGCGTTTTAAACCACAATTGCCATTTATTTCGAAAGACAATTAATTAATACTCCCTTCATTCCAAATTGATTTGCAAATTTAAAAATTTTGGTCAACTAATTTTAAAGTTAAAAATCTTCCTTATTGATAATTAGTTCAATTTTTAATGACTAAAATTTACAAATTCAGAAAGAGTTTTTGCCGTTTTTGGCCCCCGACTATTATGTCAATGACATTTTTGGTACTCGACTTCTAATTTTTTCATTTTTAGTCCTTTACTATTGTGCTAGAGACACTTTTAGTCCCCGACTTTAATATTTCTCACATTTAGTCCCTGAGTATTGTCAAATTGACACTTTTAGTCATCTCACTATGATTTCGACACAATAAATGGAGGACTAAAAATGTCACTGTTGTAACAGTTGAAAGACCAAATATGTCACTTTTATGAAAGTTGAAGGACTAAATATGGAAATTTAATTTTCAAAGATGGGTACCAAAAGTGTCTCTAGAAAAATAGACAAGGACTAAAAATGGAAAAAATCAAAGTCGAGTACCAAAAGTGTCAAAGACATAATAGTCGGAGGACTAAAAATGGAAAAAACTCAATTCAGAAACTACATTAAATTTTTTTCAAAGTTCCAAAGTCCAACTTAGAACATACTCCCTCCGTCCCGCTAAGATTGTTCTAGACACTATTCACATAGTCACCACATTTTAATTTGATTCTGATTTTTTGGGACTTTGTAAAGCTTTTAATATAGTTTCTAAATATGTATCTTTTTTTCTAAAAATAATTTGTGCGGACAGGGATCTATTTGTTTTATCGTAGGTCAAAAATCATAAACTGAATTGTCCCAAATTTAGTGGGATGGAGGTAGTAATTAAAATTAACATCCCAATTAGAAGAATAAAATTAAAATATTTAACCAAGAAAAATTAATTTTGCAAATCAATTTGGAACAGAAAGTTGGGGATTGAACAAAATTGGACTCCGTGGACGCGCGCAAACGGCAAACCAATCCCCAATCGAGAACATGGCCGGCAACATAAGTACAGAGTACAATAGGTAAATCATTCCCTCGCCCACTCCTGCGTCCTCTGAAAAGCAACTCTATCAATTACTGCGTATTCAATTCAGCGAAAGTAGTGCTACAACAAAAAAAAGAGTTCTTTCCTTTTTAATGTCATGGACATGACCTGCTGCTGGTATCACCATTGACGACGATGGGCGTCCACTCATTTTTAACCACTTTATCAGCCTGTGAAGTGTGATCATGCCTGTTCACTCCGTAACCAATCTTTATGAGATTGACATCTTGTGCAATTATATAATTAAAGTGGTTTTTATACTTCATTCTTCATGTAACATTGAAATTGTTGCATTAATCACATATTTTATCTTGATCATGATTTTTTTTTACTAAAAATACTCTGTATAATCAAATCATTATTTATAAAATATTAACTTTTTCATAATGTTTTCTAATACCTAATTAAAATAATTATAATCAAAATTATACATTGACAAATGTGAAAGTCAAACTGTTGACCTAAACTTTTAAGTATATTTCGAATTTCAATGACAATATTTATTTGAGAATTGGAATATAATGCGTGAAATTTGTAAATTGCTATTGTACCTTATGCTAAAGAAAGATTTTATAGATCATCAGCCATATATTTAATTCCAACATTCTTTGGCCTTTAAATATCTGAATCCATCTTTATTTAATTTCGCAATTTATTTCATGTAGGGCCCATATGTTCTCTAATCTCATGTGATTTGTAAAATTATATTTTAATATGTTCATAGAGATTCCAAATTAAAGAATTTTATCAATTCACGACCCGAAAGATAGATGAATTATCAATCCAGGACGTGAAAGATGAAATGTATCAATATAGGACCCAGATGATGAAAAACTATCAATTTAGGATCCGAATGATTGAAAATTATCAATCTAGCCCGTTTGGAGATCATGTTTGTTGGCTTATCAGCCTTATCAATTCAACCAACTTTTTTATCAAACACATAACGTAACATTTAATTTTACGCTTTGAATGATGTAATAAGTAAAATAAGTAAGGTTGTGGTCACTGAATTTGAGATCAAGAAAGTCAACAAATCAAGACCAAATGGACTTTCATGTTGAGTGAGATTCTGCCCGGCATACCAATCCTGCATGTGGTCATTGGCAAAGGAGATGCCAACAAAGATGTTAAACATTAAGGTAAATACCGTACATTTTCCATGATGCAAATGAAACATATATTTGTATGAAATTATAGAAACTAGTATCTTTAGATCCGTTTCTTATATTATAAATTGGACTTTAATCACAAGCTCACAACTGATAGAGAGTGGGGTTCTGACTCTGGTATATGCAGAGGCCCTATGCATTTTTAACATCGTAATCTCTCATCGTGGTTGGCGGGCTCCGCCGTCCAACGCCGCGCTGTCACATTGTATAATACATTTTCATATAATAACATTGTATAGTACATTGTCATATAAAGACATTGTAATTACATTGTTATAGAACGACATTGTGATATAATGTATTTTCGGTAAAGATATTGTAATTCTTATAACACTAACTTATTAACAATGTCATCTTTTATAGCATAGGCGTTGTTACGATAGTCATTGACATCAGAATTGACAGTGCCATTATCAAAATGTCATTTTTTTATTAATTGCACGCCGTCTAATGCCGTGCCGTCACATTGTATAATACATTGTCATATAATAACATTGTATAGTACATTGTCATATAAAGACATTGTAATTACATTGTTATAGAACGACATTGTGATATAACGTGATTTCGGTAAAGATATTGTAATTCTTATAACACTAACTTATTAACAATGTCATCTTTTATAGCATAGACGTTGTTACGATAGTCATTGACATCAGAATTGACAATGTCATTTTCAAAATGTCATTTTTTATTGCATTGCTAGTTTCATTGTCATTATTTGACATTGTGACAGTTTTCCAACATTTTGATAGTTTTCTGACATTGTCAACTTTTTACAATGACATCACAATGTTACAGTATCTCAATGTCACATTTTTAGTTTTTATTTTTAAACTTCCTTTTTATATTTCTGTCACACAATGGCATTAATTTTTTAAATAATGATATCATTACATTGTCATATAAAGACATTGTATATTAAATTGTTGCATAGCCACAGTGTATATATATTGCATTGTTATATACTAACGTTATTATCACTTTGTTAATTTATTTTAAGACATGATAATGTTATAATTTTATTAAAAAAGGTGATTATAATATATCTCAATGACAATGTCATTGACATTGTACTAATGTCATTGTTACGCCGCCATTGACATTGCTATGTGTTGAGGTTTATTCCTTCAACCCTCGGGTCCAACACGTAAGCCCAAGGATTTCGAGTGGAGTGTGTATGAATATCTAGCCCAACTAGCAAGTGATATGGATCAAGGAGAACAGTAAGCAACAAGTAAGTGATTATGTATTATTATCTCTTAATAACTCCCTAATACAATACTTCTCACTAAGGCTCGTCGGCCGTTCGTCTTACAAGGCAGTAGAAGTGCTGCGAGTAAGAATGCTATAGCTAGAGTGCTAAGAATAGAAAGTTGTCAACCCTTTACAATGAAATAAATGCTTCTATTTATACCGTCAATGGGCAGTTGGCTATGCTGACGTGGAGGACTGTGGATGGCTGGTGTCTCAACCACCAAATCTTCAGCATTAAATGCACTTCCCGCCAGAATCTAGGTTTCCCGCCTAATTAGTGGCGACGTTCGTCCATGTGGGGAGGTGAGTCGCTCCTGGTGCTTTCGCAAAGGGTACTGGGCCGTTCGTCCCCTGGCCCTTTGGGGATTTCGCCGTGTGGATTGGACTGCCTCCAACGGCCATAGGCTTGCCCTGACGACGTTCGTCGTCCTTCTGGGGGTCTGTAGGCCTGCTCCTTGTTGACTGCGTAGACGTTCGTTGATATGGCGGGCAAACCCAGACTTTGGTGACAACGTGCGTCCCTTCCAAGTTGCCTGTCAGCAAGCCTACCCAGTTCTGTCCGGACGTCCGTCTGAATAAAAGGGGTAAATGGGCCGAACTTCTACTTGGGCCATTAACCCAACACAAGTCCCCCACTTCTGATGTTATGAGCTTGCGCAGGACATAAAGAAGTATGATGCTCCTCACGGGTAGACGCTCGTGGCATGGTACTTGTTGCGCCTGTGAAGGTGGATGCTCATGGTCATGGTGCCTTTACGGATAGACGTTCCTTCCCATTCCGTCTCGTATCTGATGACGGTTCACTAATCGATGTGACGGCTGCCGCAGAAACGGCGCGTTCCTCGAGGCAAGTTCATCATTACTTCCCTCGCTCACGCGCGGCGCGTTCCAAGGGGTATGCTCCCCGCCACGTGTCACCATGTCTCTGGTTCCACCGCAAGGTGCTCCTCCTTTAAATACTGGCTTCCCCACTTATTTAGGGTTTTCGGTTCTCGCCTTTTTGCTCTAGGGTTTCTATCTCCTCGCTTTCAGCTCATCGCCAAGGCTCCCGCACCGCTTCTGCAATTTGTAAGGTAATTCGATTCCCTTGACTTCCCCTTCTTGTTCTTCTTTACCCTTGGGCTTTTATGGAGATCTCGACAAGCTCCAGTTCCAGTTCCTCGGGTTCTTCCTCCACCTCTGGTTCCGGCTCCGGCTCAGGTTCCGGCTCACGCTCCTCGGGCGATACTAGCACTTCCGGTAGTTCCGGCTCGGCCCCTACTGTGGGAACTGTTCGGGCCGGGGGGCCCCCAATGATGTTGTTGCGACTATCCCTGATGAGGGCGCCGATTCTGGAGGAGGGCAAGACAACATGGCCCTTGATGTTGTGGATCCTGTGGGTGATGCTGGGGAGCAGGCTGCCGCCGCTGGGGATGAACGTCCGCCTGATTATGACTCTGGGGCCGAGGCCCAAGATGGCTCTGATATGGAGGTGTTCGACCTTGGGCTCAAGGTGGATGTGGAGCGGCATCTATGCCCGATCAAGAACGTCCTCTGCCATGAGCTGATTTTCTCGACCGTGGCCCTTAACAAGCTCAAGGTGTTCTTCCCTCCCGCGTCCGTATACAGTCTCCGTGGCGCAACCCATATGATGAGAAGACGTCCAGGAATGATTATGGTGCTTCTGGACTCCATCGAGGTCGGGCTGCGTTTCCCTCTCCACCCGTTCTATGTGGAGTTTTTCTGCTGCTATCAAATAGCCCCCGCACAACTCATGCCGAATTCATACCAGTTCGTCTCCGCTTTCCTAGTCCGTTGCAAGGACAATGGGGTCACTGCCACTTTGGACTTGTTCCATTACTTCTTCCGTCTCACCCCTCAAAATTCTGATGGTTTCCTGAGCGTCGCCGCTCGTCCGAAACGGAAGCTGTTCAGCGGTGCACCGAGTTCCATCCACGATTGGAAAAATCGCTTCCTCTTTGTGCGGTATGCGGATGCTCGTCTGCCATTGCGATGGAATGGTTATCCACCCAAGATAGGGTCGCCGGATCTGACCGACGATCTGGAGGAAGATATCATAAAGATCACGATGGGCGGCGTCCGGCCCTTGGATGATTTCCTCACTTTTGAGGCACTTGCCGCAGCAGGAATAGGTACCACCCATGCTCTCGGACTCCCCCCCCACGCTCGTCTCGGGGTACTGGGCGGTCCTGACCTCTGAGGTGAGTGTTTCGAGTTATTCCTGACGTTCGTCCTTCTAACGCTGTGATTTCCCTTTATTTCAGGTCTTCCCTCAACTCAGGCCCAAATGAATCACGAAAAGCTCCTTAAGACAAGGAAGGGCAAAGGTGCTGCCGCCGACGCCGCCCTTGCCAAGGCCAAGGCTGTCCAAGCGGCCGATTCCAATTCTTCCGCCTCCCAGGCCGACCGTCGCACGGTGGAGGCGGAACAGCATCTTATCGCCACGGTGATGGCGCAGGGGTCCCAGGCCCCAATTCTTGGTTCTGGCGCCTCCGAAGTTGTAGCGCCCCTGCAAACCGTCCATCCCCATGATGGGGAGAAGGCGAAGGACAAGAAGTCGAAAAGGCCTCGGGGGGCTGGCCCTTCGGCCCCCGAAGAGCAAGAATCGATCCTTCCTTCCCTCGGACGTCCGGCTCATGACGTATGGCAGGAAATTGCTTCCCTGGCCGGTGTGGAAGTACCTCCCCGGACGTCTTCGGAGGCCTCCAATGCGGCTCTGGCCGCCGCTCTTCAGGTGAGACCTCGCCCTACGCCGGTTAGTTGATTACCTGTATTCTGTCGACTTGAAGTCTCATCTCTGTGTTTGATTTGTAGGTCGGGCTCTCCATTCTGCAAGCCGAGGCTGCCCGAGATGCCGACGCCTTTCAGGCGAAAAATAAGGCAGATGCGGCTTGAAGAAGGCGAGGGAGGCCGTTCGTCTCCAGGAGACGGAGACGGCAGCCAAGGACAAGGAGCTGCAGGCCGCTCTGAAAGTAGCTCGCGAATCAGCCGCGAAGATTGCGGCCCTGGAGAAGGTCGGGTTCAAGCTCGTCCCGGCTCTCCCCGCCCCCAAGGACGAGGCCCCCGAGTGGCTCGTCGATGACTCTGGGTACCACAACTCTGGGGCCTTTATGATCGCCGCCCAGAGGTACCTTGGGGGCGCCTTTGGTGATGTATTCGCCGCCGAACTGCAGAAGCGTGCGCCGAAGGACCGGCTGAAGTTTGGGGTCCAGGTTCTGGAGAGTGCCCCCCTGGCCGAGAAGTTCTTATATGATGTTGGAGATAGCTCCTTCGTCATTGGCTACAACGAGGGGGTGAAAGCCACGCTACCCGTATTTTCCGCTCTCCAGGGCCCCGGATTCAACTTGGCCCAACACACCACGGACCTGAAGCTGACCCGAGCGGTGGGCAAGTTGGAGCGGGACGCCCGGCAGGAAGAAGAAACCATTCCTGGGGGGTCCCGGCCTGTTTCCCCAACTTTTATTTAATGTAGTTTTCTTAGCTCCCTTAGTTGAATCTCAATTGTAAACTTCCAGCCAGTAGTGCTGATGAATATATGGACCTTTTTGCCTCATGATTGTCTCTCCGTCCGTGATCTTTCATTTCCATTGTTCTCTTTTCTTTATCACTGGTTGTACTTCGATCTTTTGAGATTATAGTTTAAGTTTGCGAGGACGTTCATGTCCGCCCTACACTTTTGCTTTAGCGCGACGTCCGCCCCTGATCTCACGTTTCTATATCCCGTTGAGTGTGCGGACGTACTGCCAAAGTTCGGCGCCGGATATAGACATCCGTCGTTGATGCTTGCCTATTGGCAAGGAGTAAGCCTACTACGGAGATACGAACGTATCGCTTGGAGTTGATATTCTGACAGTGACGTCCACCTCATACGTGTAAGCCTACTACCCACGCTGTACGTACTCAATTTTAAGCTTCGTAGGGCGATGTTCGTCTGTAGCTGCCTCTAGTAAACAGCAAATCTCCCAGGTAGGGGGATACGGACGTACTCCTCAGAGTCAACACTTTGATAAAGACGTTCGTCGTGTTAGGAGTAACATAACTTTCCATGCTGTGTGTGCTCAACCCGGATTTCGTTGGGGAATGTTCGTCTGGCCCAAATGCTTGTGGTGGTGCAAAGCATGGAAATACAGACGTATCCTGTGGATACGCACGTCTCCCGTTAGTTGTCGATCTTGAGCCCAGCTGGTGGATGCGGTCTCTGTGTACCTCTAGATCTTTGGCAGGACGTTCGCGGCACCAACCCAGGTTCCCTTGCCGTGAATATGAGGTGATAACATCGAGGCACCTTTAATGTCGTGGTAGGTACCGGTATCTAGGTGCCACGTGTTCCACTGCGGTTGGCGTGATCCCACGGTGCTGTCTATAAGTACCCGAAATTTCGCGGATTCCCCATTCGCCTCATCTCTAGTCCTTGTGCTGCGCAACTACTCTCTCTCTCTAGCTTTCTTCTGCACTGCCTCCAGCTCCAACACCCGTAGGTACCGAACGTTGTCATGTCTTCGTCTAGGTTGGAAACCCAAAACATTGACTCAAGGACCCGAAATAGCTCGTCGTCCATCGGGGATAAGTTTGACGACGGGTGCTTCTCTGGTGATGATCTGGAGTTCTATAAGCGGGGTATGCCACCTCGGCCCCCCCGTCATCACCTTAATTTTTCCGGCGTTCGTCGCCAGCGCCAGCGTCTTTTGAACGCGGACCGTCGGTTGATAAGCCAATGGTTCCTCCCTCCGAGGGTTTCCGACGACCGTCGTCTGCGCAATCCAATGCGCCATCTGCCCAGCCATGTGGTGGTTCATTTAGATTCCGTTATAGCTGGCCTCCTTTTCCCTCTTCACAGCTTCCATATAGAACTTTTTAGGAGCCTTAAAGTGACGCCCACTCAGTTCGTCCCCGCTGCTTACAGGATCATCGCGGGTTTTATAATTAGGTGCCACAGCGTTGGCGTGACCCCCACCGTAGATTTGTTGCACCATTTCTTCCGGTTGTCCCCCTTTGGACGTACGGGGTATTTAACCCTGATTGCGCGTCCATCCATGGTCCTATTCTCAAACAACGCCGGGAATCCGGACGGCTGGGAGGAGCGATTCTTCCTTGCCGAAGTAGGCTCCCTGATGCCCTTCTCCGATAGGTGGAACGCCTATCCGGTGAAGTCCATTCCGCCGCCTATGACGGATGAGGAGCTTGGCTATGCCAAGCGCATAGCTGGACTTGGCGTCCAGAACCTCCGGTCGCTGGTGGCCGAGCCTTTCAAAGCTCGGGCCGGACTAGGTGCGTCTGTTTGTACTTGCATTGTTCTATCATCCTTTCGTTGTTATGGTTCTGAACGTCTTGATTCCTTTTCTGCAGGAGTTTTCCCATCTACATTATCCATGGGACGTACCAACGTTGCTTTGCATGCCCACGACCGCGAAAACAAAGACCAGGATAAGGGCAGAAAGCCGCTCGTCCCCAAGATCGAGTCTCGGGCGAGTAGGGGGCGGGTAGATGATGCGTCGGAGGCCGGGGCTTCGAAGAGGCCGCGCATCGATGGTACCGCCTCCAAGGCCATCATAGTGGCTGATGACTCCGATGGTGAGCCTGGGAGCCCCCTGAAGCGGAAACCCACTTCCCGGAACAAGCCCCCTATTTCTCCTCCGCTGAACTCTGAGGTTCGTCGTCTCCAGGATGAGGATGTCCAAACTACCAAGGGCTCTGACGATGCTCATCCTCCTTCGCCCCCAGAAACCAACGGGTCCTCTCTTGGCCTTATCGAATTCTCCGGGGTTGGCCCTCGTAAGGAGTCGATGATGCTTTTTGGCCAGACCGCGTCTTCCATCTAGTGTGGCCTCAATCTCAAGGTTCCTTAAGATTTCGCTGCCCATGAGGCCCCCGAGGATCTTTTGGAGTGTGGGCAGAGCACCCTGGATAAGGCCGGGCTCTACTTCCATAGGGCTCGGATGGTTTTTGAGAGGCAGGGGAGGGAGATGGCCTGTGTTCGAGCTGAGTGTGATGCTCTGCTCCGGAATGCCAAGGGCAAGGTTGGGACCCTCCAGGAGAAGGCTGATGCCTACGACAAGCTTGTCCAAGATAGTGCCTCTCAGAAGGAACTCCTGAGGAAGCAGGAGGCCGAGCTGGTGGATCTGTGGAGCCGGATGTGGGCGGTTTCCCAAGCCGGGAAGGACGTTCGTCGCATATGTGTAGATAACCATGTCCCTATCTACGAGGCCGATGTTTCAAAGATCAAGGAATCTGGTTCCATCGAATTTCAGAAGCCCAAAGCCTACACCGGTGCCATCCAGACCATGGCCAGGAAGTTTTTTCCGAAGTTTGTCGGAGAGTATCTTGCCACTTGTCCCGACCCTTATTTAGACGGCATCAAAATGCTCCAGGCCACCCCCACTGGGGAGCGCTTTCTCGATGATCTTGCCGACGACACCTACCTCAAGGGTATGGTCGGCCTTGTGGCAGAGAATCTCCCGGTCTTCGAGCGTCATTTTGGAGCTCCCTTTGATCCTGCAGCAGCTGGGTTTGATTCCTTGATGGTGGATGCCTAGAAGGGGGCCCTTGAGCTGCTGAGAGAGCGCAAGGAGCGTGAAGAAGCTGAGGCCAGGGAAAAGGCTAAGCAAGTCCCTTTCAAGGTTCCAACTCCGGACGTTAATCAAAATTGATTCTCCGCTCATAGTCTTGTACTTTCATTGTTTACATTATATCTCACATTGTATCTTTCCAGTCATCAGTGCCGAAGAATAAAAATTATTGTTTGCTCCATGTTCGTCTAGCATATCTTGCTTCTCTCTCTCTCTCTCTCTCTCTCTCTCTCTCTCTCTCTCTCTCTCTCTCTCTCTCTCTCTCTCTCTCTCTCTCTCTCTCTCTCTCTCTCTCTCTCTCTCTCTCTCTCTCTCTCTTTTTGGAGTCTTTTGTCGATCTTTGTTCTTCCCATGTTTCGTGATTACTAGTCTCCTGGTTTCGCAGGAGACGTTCTTCATCCCCACTCTGAGAAGAAACAGGTTTATCCACGTCGGGATTCCCTTTCTCTGTTCGTCCCCAGTCGTGAGTACTAGTCTTCTCGCTTCGTAGAGGACGTTCGTCATTCGTCCATCAAGGGGGAGGAACTAGTATACCCGGTCAGGGTTCCCGTTTCTTCGTTCGTCCTTGTCGGGATCCTACTAACCTTCTTGCTTCGAAGAAGACGTTCGGTATTCACCGATCGCAAGGAGGACATTGGTTTACCCTATCGCGGGTTCCCTGCTTCGTCGTCCCATGCTCATGGCCCTACTAGCCTTCTACTTCTGGCAGAAGGTGTTCGTCGATCCACGGGAAATGGGAGGAACTGGTTTATCTTGCCGAGGTTCCCTTTGGTTCGTCTAGCCCCCCCCCCCCTTCCCCCCCGCATTCCGACTAACCTCCGTATCAAGAGTCGTTCGTCTTTCGCGGGTAATGGGAAGATCTGGCATACCTCGTCAAGACTCCCTCTCTCATGGGAGTCGTATCTCTCCTTCTCCCTTTTTTTTAGGAGGAAATCATTTTAATAGCACTTCGGCTTCAAACTCTCTGTAGGAAGTAAAAGACAGGAAGGAATCTTTTAATATAGAGAGGACGATCAGTAGTGTTACATGGTGCTTCGACCAAATATGACAAAAATGATCTATCTTTAACTACTGGTAGAATTTCTTTAGGTTTTCGACGTTCCAGATCCCAGCGTGGTTCCCCTCTAAGGTATGGAGAAGGAACGTCCCCTGGTTGTATCTTCTCATGACCCTGTACAGCCCTTCCCAATTCTTGGCCATCTTGCCACCTTCGAGCGGTTTGCTCTTCTCTCTCTTTCTGAGTACGAGGTCCCCAGCTTCAATTTCGCGGATCTTCACCGCCTTGTTGAAGTATCTTTGGGTGGCTCGATGATATTCCTCCATGCGACGAGCTGCTAGGTCTCTTCGCTCCTCAATGAAATGGAGCTCCGCTCGTAGGTTGGCCTCGTTATCCTCCGGCTGGAAATGCTTCGTGCGATGTGTGGGCACTAGCACCTTCGTTGGCACCTTGGCCTGGAACCCGTATGCCAGAGCAAAAGGTGTTTCGCCGGTTGCCGTCCTTGGGGTCAACCTGTACGTCCAGAGGACGTAGTTGAGCTGCTCCGGCCAGGTGGACGCGTAATCTTCTAATTTCTTCTTGATCCCATCCATGATGGTCCGGTTCATGTTCTCCACCTGGCCGTTGGCCTGCGAGTAGGCCACCGAGGCTTTGGAGTGCCTAATGCCCCACTTCGCCAAGTATGCCTCAAATCCTCTGCTGACGAACTGTCGGCCGTTGTCGGTGACGATCTGCTCTGGAATCCTGAAGCGACATATGACGTTTTGCCAGAGGAACCTCTGACATTGATATTCAGTGATGGAGGCAAGCGGCTCAGCTTCTACCCACTTTGTGAAGTAGTCAATCGCCACAATAACAAACTTCCTTCCGCCGGTCGTCGTCGGGAGAGGGCCCAACAGGTCTAAGCTTCCATGGTCTTGCCCAGTATGTCTTTGAACAGCATCCCAATCATCCTCTGGAAGGTGGCCATGGCATTCCTCAGGCCGAACGGCTTGACCACATAACAGTACACGTCGTCCGCCGTGACGAACGCCGTTTTCTCCGCATCATCCGAGTGCATGAACACCTGGTGATATCCTCTGAAAGCATCCATGAAGCTCAGCAACTCGCAGCTTGCCGTTTCGTCCACCAGCAGGTCGATCTTCGGCACTGGATACGGATCCATCGGGCACGCCTTGTTGAGGTCCGAGTAGTCGACGCACATCCGCCATGTGTCGCCTTTTGGGGCTAACACCACATTTGCCAACCACTCCACGTGGATGACCGGCCGGATGTGCCTGATGCTAAGGAGCGTAGTAGCCTCCTTCTTGATGAAATCCTGCCGTTCGGCCGTCATGTATCTCTTTTTCTGTTGGACGGGCTTGGCATCTGGCCGTACGGCAAGTCTGTGGCATATGAGGTTCGGGTCAATGCTCGGCATGTCCTCCGTCCCTCTGGCAAATAGGATTTTGAACTTCCGGAGGACGACTATGACCCCCTCCTTGATCTCAGGCTCAAGGTCGGCGCCTATGGACACCTTCCTGTCCGAAGGGTCATCCAATTCTACCTCCTCGAGTAGTGCAGCTGGCTCTAGGCGAGCGTCGAAATCGGCCTGTCTGGCCTTTTTGGAGATGCTGTTAACTCGGGCCTCCCGCTCGCTGAACCTCTCCATGGCCTTGGTGTAGCAAGCCCTGGCCATATGCGGATCCGTGCGGGCCACTCCCACTCCAGTGTCAGTGGGGAATTTGATGCACGAATGCCGTACGAAGCATATGGCCTCCAGGTCTTCCAAGTCGGGCCGACCCAAAATTGCGTTGTGAGCACATTTCAGGCGGACCACGACGAACGTCATCCGGATGCGGGTGGTGTAAGGTCCATCTCCGATCTCCACGGGGAGGCCGATGGTGCCCTCCGCGTCGATGCAGTCCCCTGTGAAGCCAGAAAGAGGGGTGCGTAGGGGGGCCAGCTGATCCTTCCTCAGCTTCATCCCTTCGAACGCCTCCAAGTAGAGGACGTTCACACTGCTCCCAGTGTCAACAAGGATGCAGCGGACGATCGCATTGTTAATGTCCATGCTTATCACCAACTCATCCCTGTGCGGGGCTGGTGACATCGGCAGGTCGGCCGGTCCGAAGATGATGGCCTCCGCCTTGTTTCGTTTTGTTGGGGGGGCTGATATGGAACCCACATAGAGGGATCTCTCAAACTTCTTCCGTTCAGCCGGCGTGTCCCCAGTCTCAGCACCCCCGAAGATCACCTTGATCTCCAACTTCTTTTTTCCGCCGTTCGGGCCGAGGGACCCCTCCGGACGTTTATGAGCACTTCGATAATCTACGTCCTTTGGTTCAGCCTCGCGCCGATCGTTGCGGCGCCATGTTCGTGACCTCGGATTCGGCTGCCTTGGCCTATTCTTCTTCAGTAGCTGGGTGAACTCGCCCAGGTAGCCTTGTCGGACCAGCTCGTCGATGGCCATCCTCAGCTGTTTGCAGTTGTCGGTGAGGTGGCTGACCCTCTGGTGGTATTCGCAGTATGCGGTCTCATCAACACCCATAAGCGCCTTCTTATCTTGGGGCTCCCTCAGGAGGCCCTTGCCTTTGATGGCGTCAAAGATCTGGCCCACGGGGTAGGCCAAGGGGACGTGATAATCCCCTGGACGCACGGTGCTTTCCTTAGGGTGGGCCTTCCATGGAACCATGCCACCGTCCGTCTTCTGCCTTTTGTTTTTGGGGGAGGGGCCGCCTCCGGGGCCGAGCCTGTCTGATAATTTCCGTGAAGGGGCCGCCGGCGCGCCGTCCCTCAATCTGATTTCCTCCTCAATGGAGACATACTTCTGTGCCCGAGCCAGCACCTCGGTGTAGCTGGTGCTGGGGTTCCTCCGAAGGTCCCGGTATAGGTCCCCCGTTGCCAAAGCGCTGGTGAACATATTCACTCCCAGCCGCTCGTCCAGGTCGTCCACCTGGAGCACTTCGTCTCTCCATCTGACCAGAAATTTGGCTAGAGGCTCGTCCTTCCCCTGCTTCACACTGGTGAGCGATGTGAAGCTCTTCTTGGGGGAGGTGCTGGCGGCGAACTGCGCCATGAACTGTTGGGACAGCTGTTCGTAGTTGTCAATGGATCCGGGCCTCAGCTGCCCGAACCACTCCTGCGCCGGGTCCCTCAACGTGCTGAAGAAGAGCCGGCAGATGGCCTCATCGGACGCTCCCAGCATGGAGAGGTTCCCCTGGAAGCTGATCAAATGAGCCTTGGGATCCCCGGTCCCATTGTATATTATCCCTCCAGGCGGCCTGCAGTCCCGCGGAATCTCTGCGTTCATGACCCTCGGCGTAAATGGTGAGGTGAGGGAGAAACGAGGCGTAGCTAGGGTGGCCTCCGCTCGTCTATCCATCTCGGCTATCCGTCGTTCCATTGCCTCTAGCCAGGCCTCCTGTGCGGCCCTTCCGGGGGACACAGGAGGGGCGGCCTCGAGCGCAATGTTCCTTCGTGGGGCAACTGCGTCGGGTTGCCTTCGGGTAATGAGGGCACCATGCCTTTGGAAACATCGTCCAATGTTGCTGGCAGCTGGGGTGGCTGCCGTATCCTGACGTTCTGAGGGGACATCCGGCGTGCGTCCCCGATGATCGTCCTGCCAACCATAATGTGGGGTGCTGGCATTGGTGAGCCCCCTGGTCCCGTGGGAGCTCCCCGCCGGCGGGCTCCGGCCCAACCTCGTGTGGACGGATGCCCGGCGTTCTGCAGAATCCGTTGTCTCATCCAGGGACTGCATGTGGTGTATTGGCGATATGGGCGTCCAGATGGTGTTGGCCGAGTACACCTCCTCGTCGGCTTCCTGCTCGTCCGCCATTCGGCGCATGGTTTCTGCCAGCTCCCTCATGAGCCGGGGATCGCGTCTGGCCTCATCTGGGATGAGGTTGGTGAGGCCACCGTCGTCCCTGGCAGTTCCCAGCGTTTCTGAAAGCTCAGTGGTTTGCCCGCAGCTCCTCCGTCCGCGAGACAATCGCTCGAAAGGTCATGTGGTTGGTTGTTTCTTGCCATTGTGCTTGTTGTGGGTAGATTTAGTAGCTGTTTGGGAGAGTTTTGGAAACTTTTAGTTCAGTTTCCCACAGACGGCGCCAGTGTTGAGGTTTATTCCTTCAACCCTCGGGTCCAACACGTAAGCCCAAGGATTTCGAGTGGAGTGTGTATGAATATCTAGCCCAACTAGCAAGTGATATGGATCAAGGAGAACAGTAAGCAGCAAGTAAGTGATTAGGTATTATTATCTCTTAATAACTCCCTAATACAATACTTCTCACTAAGGCTCGTCGGCCGTTCGTCTTACAAGGCAGTAGAAGTGCTGCGAGTAAGAATGCTATAGCTAGAGTGCTAAGAATAGAAAGTTGCCAACCCTTTACAATGAAATAAATGCTTCTATTTATACCGCCAATGGGCAGTTGGCTATGCTGACGTGGAGGACTGTGGATGGCTGGTGTCTCAACCACCAAATCTTCAGCATTAAATGCACTTCCCGCCAGAATCTAGGTTTCCCGTCTAATTAGTGGCGACGTTCGTCTAGGTGGGGAGGTGAGTCGCTCCTGGTGCTTTCGCAAAGGGTACTGGGCCGTTCGTCCCCTGGCCCTTTGGGGATTTCGCCATGTGGATTGGACTGCCTCCAACGGCCATGGGCTTGCCCTGACGACGTTCGTCGTCCTTCTGGGGGCCTATAGGCCTGCTCCTTGTTGACTGCGTAGACGTTCGTTGATATGGCGGGCAAACCCAGACTTTGGTGACAACGTGCGTCCCTTCCAAGTTGCCTGTCAGCAAAGCCTTCCAAGTTCTGTCCGGACGTCCGTCTGAATAAAAGGGGTAAATGGGCCGAACTTCTACTTGGGCCATTAACCCAACACTATGTATGTCATTATCATTGATATTTAATTATTGACAGTGTAATTTTAAAAAACTTTGTGATAAATGTCATTGTGTATAGACCATTCCAATCACTAGGGCTGGGACCGGTTCGGTTCTTACTCAAAATGAGTGGAACCGTTATAAAAATTTTAACTAACGAAATCGGTTCGGTTCCTATAGAAAAAATCAAGAACCATTATGGAACCGAACCGGTAGTAAACGGTTCGGTTTTTCCTTTTATCGGTTCCTAGAATAATTTTTTCTTGTCTAAGAATTAACACATAATTTCAAACACGTCAAAAATTCAAAACACGAGTATTAAAATTTTATTTGAAGCTCTAATCACTTCAAACATCAAAGCTCAAACTTAACTAATAAACTTTGAAAACTTAATAGAACAAAAGTGATTTAAATTTTAATGTAATAAATCAAACATTAAAAATCGTTGTAGTGTCGAAGCGATGAAAATTACTCGTCATCATTGTAGCAAGAATAGGACGCCTACTTCAAGTCTTTCAAAACATAAAAAAAAAAGACATTGAGTTTGCATGTATAGATATAAAAAACATTATTACATTCTATTTATTCATAATAAATCTAATAATTAGAAATATCATGAAAATAGTAAAGTAAAATATATGCAATCAACTACAAGTTATTTAGGTTATTTTATATTTATAAAATTTATGTGATGAAACAAAACTTGATTTGTAGAAAGGAGTTTAATGTATTATATCAACCTCATGTACAATATTTATTACTTCTTTTCCATTGATTAAATAGAATTGTTAGTTAAATATCTTATATTGTTTTATTATTGTTGTTGTGGTGGTGGTTATTATTTCTATTATATTTTTATTATTATCGTTAGTACTACTATTTTATTTTATTTTATTTTATTTTAATAACGGTTCCTTAACGGTTCCATGCACATATTTTTTATAGGAACCGGCAACCGAACCGTTATAACCCGTTTCGGTTCGGTTCCTACAAATGAGGCATTAATTGTTAACGGTTCGGTTCCTAAATGTTCTTAACGGTTCGGTTCCAATCGGTTCTACGGTTCCCGGTTCCAAAATCCCACCCCTACCAATCACAATGTGATGTAATTGCCATTGTCATAACAATTTTATAATATAATGGTTACAATGATGTCAATGTCATCAACTAATGCAATATAACTTCTTGACAATGACACAATGCTAAATCAATAATGTCACATGACAATGTTTTTAATAAAAATAATGTCACTTCTTAATAATGTCAAATATTATTACACAATATCATATTGTTATCAACGAAAACAATGTCACCCCTTAACCATGTGACAATATCATAAACAAAAATATGATACATGTCACAATTATATTACACAATAATGTCGCAATGTCAATGTCAATTATATTAATCATTCACTGTAGAATTAAATTGCTAGTGCTATAAAACAAGTATCACATTCTAGAGATAATTTCAAATTTTGTTAAAATAATATTACCTTGTACTACGTAGATCATGTTGTCAATGTGAAGATCTGCCTTTTTAATTCAATGTTCCACTTGTTACTAAGATATTATTATGACTAGCATTGTCATAATTTAATTATAATATATCATGTTTCTAAGGAAATTAAGTATAAACAAATCTAGAATTTGCTACAATATGCTAAAAGAAAATAGAAAAAGTGAACAACGGAGAAAGGAAAACCAAATGAGAATTGAGAAAAACAAAGAATGGAAAGTCGAAACAACAGCAAAAAACAAAACGGAAATTTAAAAAGCGAAGAAGAAAGCAAATAGATCTGGGCAAGTACAATTCATGCGAAGAAAGGAAAATAAAAGAAGAAGAAGAAAGCAAATAGATCTGGGCAGGGGTCACCCTAGGGGTGCAGCAGGGGCGACCGCCCTAGGCTCGGGAAAATAGGGGAAAAAATAGGCACAAAAATATTTTTTTGTATGTAGTGTGAGTAGACTTCTTTTTTTTTAATTTTAAAGCTCAATTGATTGGCTCAATGTTTAATTTTTAAAATAAATGTAAAGTGGCACGTCTTTCTTAATTCTTTTCACATCTCTAAGAGCATCTCCAATGGTAAAATGTGCACGGTGCACACGTGGAATGAGATATGGCCACATAAATATTAGTAAATAAATTCTTTCTCTCCTTATTGGAATGATTTTATACAGTTTTGGTAAGTTTTTCTCCACAATGTCAAGGAGACCGTCTAGATGTTGACATTGTTGTTGACATTGCAGGGAAAAACTTACCAAAATTATATAAAATCATTCAAATAAAGAGAGAGATAATTTATATGCTAATATTTATGTGGCTATCACTCATGCCACATGTGCACCGTGCACATTATAGCATTGGAGATGCTTCACTACAAGAAAGACAACTTTTAACTACGAAAATTAGTGACGGGCAAAAAATACCGTCATTAATCAAACCATTTTTAGATCTTTAATGAGGGGAAAATTCCTTTAACTAAAATATTTGCTTTTAATGAGGACTTTTAGTTTTTACTCTCATTATTTGTTATGTAGACAACCCGTACACACTTTTAAAGAGGCTAAATATAAAAAATCTCCCCTTTGAACGCTAACTTCGGTAGATTTGCTAAAGACCCGATCTGTAGATTTGCTAACTTCATCGTCTTCTCCCTTCTGCGCCGTCACAGACAACCGCTAACCATCAACCCTCATCATCTTCTCCATTCCGCACTATCACTGACATCCGCTAACGACCAGCCTGCACCGTCTTCTCCATTCTGCTCCATTGAAGACAGACGCAACACCAGCCTTTATCATCTTTTCGAATCTCACAATCTATGTTGTTAGAATCTGGATTCGCTCAATTAGTTCTTCGATTCACTGATTTCTCGACTTCTTAGATTCGGTAATTCTCGGAGTCTTCTTAATTGGATTGACCGTTTCTCTAATTCTTCTCTATTTTTCCGATTCTCAGGTTCTTCTATGACCTGACCAGCTACTCACCAGGTTTCACATCTCTTTGTTTTTTATCGATATCGACTTTTACACTACTATTATGCCTAATTCTTATTTTTGAGTTTGATTTAGGTTTTGAAATTTCTGCTATTCTAGACAGGTGTGTTTAGAAGTTTAAATTTATGGTTTGATTTTATATCAGCCTTTGCACAAAAATCATGATCTGCTTAATGAAATACAATATGTTCATGTAAGTACATTTGATATGCTAATACTTAACTATGTCTAAATCATTATCTTGCAGTAAGCCACTTCTCAATTATAGCTTCCATAATAAGCAAGGCAAGGACTTTCTGTTTTGTATCAATTTTACTGGGTTATTGTGGTATCCACTTTCTACTTTGCACATCTCCCTTTGTTTCATATTGAGTGCTTAGATTAATTCTTTCTCAAATTCGCGTTCTTTAGTTGATATACCCTTTGATTGATACCCCTTATTGTAATTGTATAAGACTGATTTTACTATTATACTTGAACTATATCTTTGATAATATTTACATCATTAGCTTGGAATATTTTTGGAGTGGGTATTTAATGTGTACACAATATATCACCCTCTGTTTTATTAAAGTTAAACTTAAATAATATATTTTGTTTATCTTATTCTTTCTTCTTCTTCTTTGCAGCTGGAAATGCAGTTCAAACTTGAAAACTTACTGTTTTGTAAGTTAATTATGTATTGTTATTAGTATCTCACCTTGAAGTACAAAATGGCTCGTGTAAGTGAAAACAAAAGATGATATGCATACTCTGGTTTTTGAATCCACTTTGATATTTTTACTATCATACTTTTGAATCAAGAGTTCTTTGGCAGTGGTACCCAACTTTTTGCATAAGAGTGGGATGAACTCTTCTGCAAATCCTCTTTGAATGTTTTTTCCAGTTTTGTCTAAACCTCCATCTACAATCTTTCGGATTGATAGTATTATTGCTTCTAAAGTTAGCAATACCTCTGTACTCAAACTACTTTTTTTTCATCTACTTTTCTGCTCCTAATGAAAATGTAATGTAAACCACAAAATTCCATTCCTTCTCTAAAGGTAAATGAGAACAAGTGTGTTGGATGGTCCAAAAAGAAAAGTAGGAAGAGTATTGAGGACAGAGGGAGTGCTATTTGTTTGAAACTGGTTTCCTGATCTAATATGCACCAGATTTTCTCATTATCATTGGACTTTATCTATTTTACCTATCAGCATTTAATGCTTTTGTTTTTCTATAGTTCATTATGCTTCTATTTAACTGTCAGCTATTCGTTTAACTTTATGTTCATGCAGTAATCACTTCATAAATTTCAGCTTCATGACGTTCATTCTGTGTAGAAGAAAATGTGATGTCTACGCATAAGAAGAATGTGAAGGCCTTGTGAAGCATGGAGTAAAAAATGGACTAGTTAGCTTTTTGTTTATTATTTATTATTATGGGGATGTCCCTATGAATTATGTATTATATACTATCACATTATGTGAGAATTCAATATATAAATAAAAATGTTTGAAATAATGGTTATTTATTAGTATTAAATTATATAATATGTGTGTGTATTGTAATCAAGGTATCATGTGTATTAATGAGGGGATCTTTTGTCATAAAAGAACCTTTTTAATGAGGGTGAATAGACTGTCATTGCATACTCATTAATGAAGGGATTGTATACCCGTCATTATTTACTTTTAACCGCGGAAGCAGTAGTGACGGAGGGTGACAGAAGATTTCCCGTCATTAAAACTCTTTTGTGACAGGTTTTCAACTTTTAACTATAGTATCTCCCGTCATGAATGCGTACTTTTCTTGTAGTGCTTTAAGTTTTATAATCCTTTTAATTACAAAATTACCAAGTTATGTTAGGCCTCCCAAGTCCAAAACTCCCGATTCGCAAAGCCCATCCAAATTGATTTGTTGTTTCCAAATTCCAATATCAACAAGAATAAAGAACGTTGCAAAACGGTGAGTGTCTCACCGGTTTGTTAAGAATGGAAGCTAGACCAATCGAGGAGTCCATAAAAAAGTTTGGCATATTAAAAATAGTAAAAATCCATAAAAAATAAAACAAAATATGGATTCCTTTCCCACTGCCTTTATTGCCTCCCTCCGACCCGTGTAAAAGAATGTCATTTTTTTTGTAAAACAACTATTTTTTCTCAAAATGTCAAAAAATGACATATTACTCTTTAAGAATGCCAAGATTTTTATTGAATCTGCCATGAATATTACATTCCTAATGCATGTGGCGTTTCCCCCTGTGACCAAAGATGGTGCCGTGGTGGTGCTGGGGTGGCAAGGCGGTGGAGTTTTTTTTTTTTACGTTTTTTTACATTTTTTATTGTTATAAAAAAATAAATTTTTTAAAACAGTTTTTTTATTATTATATTTTTATATATTTTATTTTTTTTATATTTTTTACGAATGTTTTTTATTTTTTTTTGATTTTATTATGAATTAAAACATTTCAATAACTCCAAGGATATATTTGTCCAAACACACATAATTAGGCCTACTAGTGAGTAAACAAATAACGTAGTCTTATTTGTGATTATCAACAACCGTTTACTCTTATTTGGGTAATTAATTCGATTTACTAATGTATGAATTCATTAGGATATCAGTATAGGTTTAATTCGAGCAAATTGAAAATGTGCAACAGAAGAGATCCATTGTGCACCACATTGTTTTAAATATGAGTGTTCTCACGTTAAACACTGTTCTCATTAGAACGCACCATATATATGTGTGTGTATTAAGATGTGGGAATAGTGTAAAATTGTGTTAGAAATGATAACAAATACATTGAGTTTATTTGGAACAATGAACAAAGTTCGAAACGCGCAGCGACCGTGTGGAGGTTACAGATCCTGCGTGTTAGGTTTTATCTCTGATACACACAGGTATAAGGTCTAACACCATTGGACCGACTGAGTCACCATTACTTACTATTTAACCATCCTGTCCGGTAGGTGTGTTGGGGCTCCTGAGATGGGAGATTTCACCCTTTGGAACAACCATACAAACAAAGCCTTACTTAATTAGAGCCCAACATTGAAATTATGTCATACTCGTATATATGCAGGGCTCCTGATCCATGAATAATGTGCACTATATGTACCTTTACATCGAATCACAAGGGATGGGCATCATATGGGCTGATTTTACCTCCATATGTACTCTTTTTCCTTCTTCTTTCATCTCAATTATATTTCATGTTTAATCATCTGTCACCGTATTCACCTATCATTTTAATTTTTAACCTCCAATTTTAGTTGACCGGAAACCCATATATAGTCTATACACAAGTACAAAATGTCTTTACTTCACATAACTTTTTTTATGTGCGTGACATATTTTGCTTAATGCAAAAAACTAATATTCGTATACAAACAACTTATGTTTGTGTAAATACTGAGACGTAACCGGAGGACAAATTAGGTCCCGGCCCATCCCAAATTTAAAAATGCCCATTTTTAATCTAAAAAATCTATGTAATTTTTTCCCCAAATATATTCTTTGTACCGATTCTGTTCGGCCTAGTGCATGTCTTGGACTCTTGGCTCCACTGTTATGTAGAGAGTACATACAATGAAATCCATTCAACATAACTTTACTTCTCTGTACAAAAAGAAAACAAGTTGATGTAAATGGCATGCAAATCACTACTTACATACAAAATGAGAAAAGGGTCCGATAGGACCTCAAACTTACATAAAAATGTCAAATAAGACCTTATAAAAGATGTTCTGTCCGGCCAACGCCATTTGGGGCGGTTCCAGGTGGATTTTTCGATGATTTTTTTTGAACATCTTATTCATTAAGTCTAGTTTACTCATACCAAATTTCAGCTAACAATTCAACCGGGGAGGCATTCAAATGAACTCTTGAAGATAACTGCGCTATTAACTAAAATGTGCATGCATTTTTATGCAGTAAAAAATATTAAAGAGAAATGGAATTTTATCAATTCAAGACTCGAAAGACAGATGAATTATCAATTTGGGACCTGAAAAGATGAAATGTATCTGTATAGGACCTGAATGATGGAAAACTATCAATCTGGGACCTATCATTTCATATGTTTTGATTTATTTAATTTTTTATTAACTCCATTGATAATTTTTGATAAAGTTTTCTTCACAAAAGTTTATTAGTTCAATAAAACTAAATACTCTCTCCGTCCCATTTATATTGTCTCGTTTTACCTTTTCGGGAAGTCCCACTTAAATTGTCTCACACCATATTTGGCAAAGTTTGTGTGGTTCAAAACCATTCTTACTTTATTCTTACTTTATCAATTAATATCAATCACACAAACCCACTTTTCTTAATAACCGTGCCACCCTCTTCTGGGACAATATAAATGGGACGGAGGTAGTAATATTTAAAATTTTCAAAAATTAAAAAAATCAATAAAATTCATGATAACTTAGGTCCTAGATTGATAATTTTCAATCATTCGGGTCCTAAATTGATAGTTTTTCATAATCTGGGTCCTATATTGATACATTTCATCATTCAAGTCCCGAATTGATAATTCATCTATCTTTCGGGTCGTGAGTTGATAAAATTCCAGAAATGGAATGTGTAGAAATGTAGAGAAAAATTATATTGACGTAGTTCACAATATTTTCACAACGATAGAGTCCATATATATAAGTTTTCTAGGGATGAAAAACAATGTCCTAAATCCTTTTCGATCCTATACTCCATTTTCATACTTTACCATCTGCTAGTTGAGGATGTGGAAATCTTCCGGCATAGACTTTTTTTTTAGAAAAGTGTCACAAATTTCAAATAAAATTATATATAAGAGTTTATGTCTAACCATCGCGATTTAGTAAAAAGTTGCCATAAAAATGTTATCGAGAAATATTTACCTTGGATGCCACAAGGCCCACAACTGAAACTTGTTTGACAGCCTCCCGTTCAATTATTTCAAAAACAAATTACGGAGAAAATCCCTAATTCCAAGGGTCCCACCACTTGTTCGGACAAGACATATGGATGGGTTCGTTCCATTCCTCCGTGCGTTCAATTAATGTACTTTTGGTTTCCCATCAATTAATGTACGTCCGGACAAGAGGCTTTTACATGAATTTACCTTTTTTTCCCCACCCCTGTACTCTCCATTTCTTATCTCCCATTAATGTCACTAATGTACGTAACAATTTAAAGTCCAAAATGTCCATTTTAAACATTCAGACTTCTAATGTTGTGAGACAATTAAAAGCTTTTGATACTAATCATGTGCCAAATATGTTTTGACAACTGTAAAAGCTAAGCACTTCTGCTTCAAGATTGGATATTGATACAAATATTTTCCGATTTTTTAATTTATGTTTTGACAACTGTAAAAGCTAAGCACTTCTGTTTGCATTTTGATGTTTTTTATCTTCAATTTTTGTTTTCATTTTTTAAGTATTCATTTTCAAATCTGAAAATGTGTTCATATAAAACTTTCAACACTGATTGAAAGATCGAAAGTACGGTCCTAGTCCGAACAGGGTAGACCTCTGTGAATTTGTGGCCCTAGGCCTATTTACTTGACTCACTTTCCCTTTTGGGACGTATCAAAATAAATGTCACATTCCCTTTTTGGAAATAAACTCACTCAAAAAGCAGCTACAGTACCGCTACAGTACCAAAAACCTCCCACTTTATATATATTCAATATAAAGCCAAAATGTTAATTTTCAATATAAACTTACAACAATTCTGAAAATACAAAAAAATAGGGGAAAAAAACATAGACTGATAAATGCTAATGTGTTGTATAATTTAATTCTAGCTTATACAGTTATACTGATTTGGTAAAGCCAAAATGCTAATTTTCAAAAACCTAGTGTGTGAAGAAGCTAGAATTAAGAGCCCATGCCAGGACTCGAGGATGGACTTCCTCCTTCCCTTCGTTGGTGAACAGAGGAGGAGTATAATAAGGTAAAGGTATCAAAAAATTGGGCCCCTAATTTTTTCAGATTTTTTGGGCCTTGAGGCATAAGCCTCTCCAGCCTTACATAAGGCACGGCTCTGGTCATATGGAAAAAATATTTCTTAAAATTACATTCATTAAAATATAAAATTTATAAATTCTACACAAATGTAATAACTCAAGTCATTGGAGTTATCAAAAATTGACTATCATTGACAAAAAGATCGACAATTTGACTAAATGTTGTGGGGTGGAGATTATAATTTTATATGTACTTAAAATACCTCTTTCTTCAATAGAAACATTATCTATTTGTTTACGGTCTATATAAAATTTCATTTCTAAACAATGAACACACATGAATAAGAATAAATAATACAATATTTCTTTGAAGTTCCAAGATAGATTCAATTATTTTAAGAAAAAATAAATATCCCATTTAGAAATGAAGAACTTTTTATAATCAATTATAAGAACTTTAGTACATTGTAATCACTTTCCTAAAAATTAATAAAAGCATAAATAAATTTTTATAACAACATATGGTAGCATTACTTAGGAATAAATTTAATAATACTTAAACATAAATTCAGACCTTTTCACGCGCCTTTAGAAAATTTAGTGTTTTTTCAAAAATGTTACTAAACTAACACTTATTTTCACAAATATGATTAATAGTTACTACATTATAGTGTCGTGGTCACTTAGTTTACGCTTAAAACTTGAACATAAGTTACAATGATTAAGTTACTACTATAGTCACTAGTCACATTTTTATAAACAATTCTCATTTTGGTCTTACATATGTAATTATTTAAAAAATGCATAACAAATCACTTGGTTCAAAAAGTTAACAAACATTGAGAGGTAGTACATATTAATTTTCATTTATGCCATTATTGATTTCATTAGTATCTATTTATTTAGTTATTCATTTATTTATGTATTATTTTTGCAAAAGAAATTAATAAATTGAGGCCCCTTTAGAAGTGGAGGCCCTAGGCAATTGCCTAGGCTAACTCCCCCCAAAGCCGGCTCTGAGTCCGAAACTGAACCTGGTCCAACCCAAGTAGGGTACTAGGTCCCATGTATAGGAAAGTTGAGACTGAAATTGGCCAGTCATATTCAATCTCAACAGTTAGTTTGATTAATTCTTTCACCATTTTCCTATTGATTGACTACTCAACGACTCTATTAAAACTTTTCACATTAAAAAATGATTTCGAAAAATCGAGACTGAACCGCTGAGTCATTGACCAGCCCGGACAGGGACCGTCGGGTCGTTTACGGGACTTGACCGGGACCGCCCAGTTGTCGATCGAACCGAACACAGACCGTCGGATCATTTGCCCGACAGGATGGGGACCGTCGGGTCGTTGATCAGACAGGACGGGAACTGCCGGGTGGTTGACCAAACATGACGGGGACCGTCAGGTCATTGACCTGACTGGACAAGGACCGGTGAGTCATTGAATGGACCGAATAAGAACAAGACTGCTCGGTTGTCGATCGGATTGAACAAATACCGCCCGGCCATGGATCAGATCGAACAGAACATGGGCTATTGGGTCATGGACCGGATCAGGCAGAGAACTGTCGGGCCGTCCACCGAACTGGGACCTTCAGGTTGTCGATCGGACTGGACCGGGATTGCTTGACCGTCGAGCGGACCAAACATGGACCGCCGAGTCAATGACCACACCGGACCACCGAGTCATTGAATTGACAAGACCAAATAGGGGCCGTCGGGTCATTGACTGGACCGGGCTGAAACTGACACCGGAGCGGGACCGGATCCAACACTAGGCATGAGTATGCACATTTATTACAGCGGCATTGCAACAACTATGTTTTTCAAATGTGAAAAACTAGTAAAAGTCACTTCTCTAATTCATTAAGGAAAACATAGTCATATCTCTTTTTTTGTTTTGGAAAATGATTTGGTTAATGAAATTTTTTGTTTTCTTTCCCCTTGTTTTCCAGTAATATTTGTTTACTAAACACGTTTTCTGTTTTCTTTTTTGTCGTTATTCAATTTTTTGAAAAAGTGGAAAATATATGTGTTAATAAACAAGCCCTAAACTTTTGAATTTAGAAAAAGAATGTGAAGGTACAACAGTACAAGCCATGGCCAGAGGCCGAGAAAATAATTAAATATACAGTCGCATAATACTAATTACTACTACGTACTACGTAACTCGTTTGAGCAAAATTAAAGGGTAATGAACACTATATACTTTCATATTAAGTACGTAGTATTATATTAACATTAATTAAATTGATATATTCATATTAATACTCATATTTATATTTTAATTATATTTATATTTATATTTATATTTATATTTATATTTATATTTATATTTATATTTATATTTATATTTATATTTATATTTATATTTATATTTATATTTATATTTATATTGATATTTATATTTATATTTATATTTATATTTATATTTATATTTATATTTATATTTATATTTATATTTATATTTATATTTATATTTATATTTATATTTATATTTATATTTATATTTATATTTATATTTATATTTATATTTATATTTATATTTATATTTATATTTATATTTATATTTATATTTATATTTATATTTATATTTATATTTATATTTATATTTATATTTATATTTATATTTATATTTATATTTATATTTATATTTATATTTATATTTATACTTATATTTATATGTATATTTATATGTATATTTGTCAAATGTCATTATACATTCACAAGTATAATTAATTTACAGAACTTGTTCTCCTCTAATTTGTCAAAAACGATTTATAAGGAGTAAATTTATTTGGACTGTTTTCAGTCCGAAACCAGACCAGACAAACCAGTTCAAACTAGACCAGACTTAAACAGATCAAATCAGAACAGACTTAATTATAGACCAGACCTGACTAAACTTTCTTAGTTATAAAATACACCTAGATCATACATTTACCAGACCGACCAGAAGTCCAGAACAAACAAGACTTAAACAGATCACACCAGATCAGAATAGATCTGACTGGCAAATTTCAGTCCAACTAAAAACATCCTAATTAAAAGTAGAATAGAAATATATTTGCACCTTGACTCAAACAATCTATATACGGAGTATGTTCCTTGTGTTCGATGAAAGAGCAAAACCATCTAAAAGGCATGACCGTCTAATGAATTTGGAGGCTCCCGTACCAAAGGACAAATTGAGAACCCCTAAAATATGATAAAAACAAAATTTGACGTGAAATACAAATATATTAGACAATTCAAAACTTTTTTTTTTGGACAATTCTTTCTAACCTATATAGTATCTGCTCATAGACAGTTCAAAACTTATGAGTTATATAACGTGAAATACAAATTAATGCACACAAATTGAAGAATTTAAAAGTTATACTAGTATATCTTTTGGAATTTTTGAATAATTAATGCATAACATCTAGAAAAATCCACCTATAATTAGTATTACATTCTAAATTTTTGGAGTCCCTGAACAAGAGTTGGTCCAGATGTCAAACATGAAACACCTATTGCACCTCGTAAAAGACGGTTATATTAAAAGGAGATACAAACGGGCCAATAAATCAATAATGTGGAATGTATGGGTTGTAATCAAGACAATGAGTTATGTTAGAGGTACAAAAAAAAATCTACAAAAAAATCTTACAAAAGGGGCATGTTGCATAATTACCTCATTTAACACACATTACCTTTACCATAATAATTAGAATAGCCACATCACTTTTTAATTTACACGTTGTTTTGTAAGTATTTGTGTACTTGTAACATTTTTCTAACACAATAGAGCCATGTGGGTGTGGAATATTGAAAGAGTACGGGGTAAGAAAATGCAACATAAATAGATCTGCCAGACTGCCACCCTCAAAATTTAATTGATCTCAACAAAACAGATACGGGAGTAAATAAATAGAGTAAGGGGCGCCATCCATCCTTATATTACAATCTGATTCGACCAGAAAATTAGGTGAACCGGAAAACATCACTGCGCTACTTATACCGGCGAAGCGGCAGCCTCGTCATATATATACACTTATATAGGCTAGTGCAGTAGTGCTGGCATGCAGCAGGCTGTTAGTGGAGTGGAGGAAAGCTAGCTACGATCGCTGAACTTGTAAGCTCCGCCTCAAAGCGCATCCCCGCCGGTCGGCCGCCGCCGCCTACCAGTGGTTGCCAGAGGCTTTAATTTTCACCGGAGCTTCATAGGATCACAGGTAATTTATTTGCGATTTCAATTCGGGACAAGTTTCTTTTCATGTATGCTCACGTCCCGGTTGTTTTATTCCAATTATAACACCATTTTTGCTACTTGAGCCTGCACTGTTCGTTTAGTTTAGAGATCTTATAAAATATTGAGACCGAACCATAAACAGTATTGAGAGTGCTCGATCTTGTATATAATTATATTCCTCCTCCTTACAAAGAACTTCTGCCAAATTAAACAACTTTCCACTTTCACTTTTATCACAACTATAAAGTTTTCTTTGACTTTTACACGTGGGTTTATTGTATTTCTTTTAAGGAAAAATAATTAAAATACCCTAAACTTTAAATTGGTGTGAGATAAACATCCCAAACTTGCCTATGTAATTTAAACCCCTCAAATTTTATATAGAAAGTTATTTTAGCACCATGGTCATGTATTATTTCTTTCAAAATTGTTAATTTTTTGTGCTAATTTTATAATTTAAAATATTTTAGCATTCTTGAAGATACAATTAACATTCTAAACTTCCATTGTAAAATAAATAATACTATCCCCATTCTATATATTTGCATCATTTTTAATTTGCTATTCTAAATTATACAATTAACACCATAAATTTACATTTTGGAAAGAAATACTATAAGACTATGGTGCTAAAATAAATTTTTATATAAAGTTTGGGGGTACGTAAATTACATAAAAATTATTTTTATCTCACACTTCTTCAAAGGTTGGGGTATTTTAATTATTTTTAATTAAAAATTTCTTTTAATGCTTTTACCAAAACGTTAGATTTATTTTAAAATATTTAAAATTATGACTATAAAACGGTTGAAATGAAATGTAATCCAAGATCAAATCAAATATTATACTATCTCCGTCTAAAAATGATTTGCACAGTCAACATTTTTTGATCAATCAAGTTAATTTTGTTCACTTATTTAGGATATCAATTTATAATTACTCCGTATATTTTAATTTGGATTTTGTAATTTTGTACAGATTCTAATGTAGCTTATGAATAGGTAAATTTTAAATCTTAAAATTGATTTTGAGAAAAAAACCAATTTTGCAAAAGATATTGATTTTGCAAATCTATTTAGGAGGGAGGGAGTGCCACTTTATAGTGATCTCAAATTTTTTATGAATTTCAGCCTTTCAGGTAAATATATACCTACTCTTTAATACGGAGTACTCTACATTATACTCCATCCGTTTCAAAATAAACCTCACAGTTTGACTTTTGCGGTCTCCTAGGCGGACGTTTGATCGTAATTTCCTATTAATATATGCATATAAAATCTATAATAAATTGACATTTGAAAAATACATATTACAATGAAGCACATTATATATTTTTTTTGGGATAAAATATTATTAATTTTGAGTAATAAGCGGTCAAAGTTTAACAAGTTTGACCCAAAAAGTTTGACTGTGAGGTTTATTTTGAAACGGAGGGAGTATGTATAGTCTCGAAATAAGTTTTAGAACTAAAAAAGACATAGAATGTTTGACATGATCCTTTTTCTTTTCTTTTTTGAGCCTTTCAACTTCCTCTTTCTCCTGCCTGAGTGTCCTAAGCTCAACTTTGTCTTTGCTCAGTCGACGAGCAGCTTGCATAATGCATAACTTTCTGATTGGCCCATTCCGTCCAGTCTTGAAGCTGATTCTGCAATTCCCGCACTCTTGGGACAAGTTTGAGAATCATTTCTTCTTTCTTGTCACGTGCAGCCCATAGTTAAGTTCTTCATTGCTACTGCTGATAGTACGTAAATCGATTAATTAATGTGGCAAAATCTTCAAAGTTAGTTCTCACACTACATTTTTAACTTCAGAATACATCATTTGTAAACATAAAAAAGATTCATTTTGAACTTACGTACAATTTATTGATTTATTAGCACTGTTAAACTTTTAAAAGTAAAACCCCAAACCTTTGTTAAATTAAAGATGGCATCTAATTTAAAACATTCATCCCCTCCCCCGTTCTCTGTTCTCAGTTCTGGCGGCTTCTCTTCCATTTGTCGCTGAATATTTCAAAGGCTCTCTCGTACTGGACTCCGAAGACATGACGTGCCCGCTTTTATCCCATTCAAGCGCCTGAAACTACTGAACCGCTCTATGCTCTTTGGTCAGTCTGCACATTTTATTTCATGTTAATTACCACTTGCAAACCGTTTTTAAAATTTGTTACTTAAATATTGTTTTAAATTCTTGGTCCGACAATCGTTTTGCAATTTTATTTACTAAAGCATCATTTTCTATTTAGTGTGAAGCTTTTCCTTATCATGCTTTTCAATTTACATCTGTTTCTTCAGATCTGTGAGTTAGTCCCTCTGATTTTTTTCTAAATCCAATTAGTGCTTTGTTTATTTGACTTGTCATACGTCTGAAAGTAGATTAGAACACCCCTATTCCAAAAGTAAAATATGTTTCTCTTTTTTTCTGAATAAACATGGTCCCACATATTTTTATTTGCATAGCAACGTAGTAAAAACATAAATGATCCTTAAGCTCGTTCGATGACTTTGAAATTGAGTAAATTAGCTAAATCTATTGAAATTGATGAAAGTTTAGTCGAAACAGTTGAATAGACCGAATATGCTAATATTTGGAAAAGTGTTTGTAAAATACTCCGTATATTTTTATAAATACAATAAATAAAATCTTATATGAAAAATACTTGACATGTTACTTTACAGTAACTTACTCTTTTTGGAGTTTTACCAAGATTTTTCTATTAGGTAGGCCTCATCTTTGTATTAAACAAAGCCATCACTTCAACTGCATACTTACGCGAATATGAGAAACATAGAGGCAAAGCGACCAAACGGCCAAATCAAAGATGGGGCCTACGTATTTGAAAAATTGTCTTTAATTTAAACGGCTATAACATTTTTATTTTTGCTCTAATTTGTATAAATAATATATCCAAATTCATATCTTTTTATAAGCATTCATATGACACCAATATTGCATTTGTAATTTTAAAAAATGATTTGAAGACCATAAGGTATCTAGATGAAATATCATTATTAAGTATCAATGTTTCGAATCGACATTATGTATCAATATCTAAATAGAAAAATAATTAAAATACCTCAAATTTTGAAGGGGTGTGAGATGTGCACCCCAAACTTGCATATGTAATTTAAATACCTCAAACTTTGTATAAAAAGTTATTTTAACACCATATTCAAGTATTATTTTTTTCAAAAGTGTAAATTTATGATGTTAATTGCATAATTTAAAATACTTTAGAATTCGTAAAGACACAATCAACATTCTAAACTTCCATTGCAAAATAAATAATGTTACCCCCAATCTATATAGTTGCAACACTTTTGATTTGCTATTTTAAATAATACAACTAACCCCATAAATTTACATTTTGAAAGAAATAGTACATGACGATGGTGCAAAAATAACTTTTTATATACATTTTGGGGTATTTAAATTACATATGCAAGTTTAGGGTGTTTACTTCACATACATTCAAAGTTTGGGGTACTATTTTCTTATTTTTCCCATATTTAAATACATATGTATCGATAAATAATTCACATTATGTATCAATAATACTCCGTATTTCTAATCTTAATCCATATAAAATCAACACTACTGAGACATGCCTGGGCCATTGCACTATTTTTTTTGTCTATAATCACAAAAATTTAGTGTAAACTAAACAGGTACGGTGCTATGGTGTTCCCCTAGCTGATGAGTAATGCTAAGATGAGAATATTGTGTGTGACATTTCAGCCTTTTTTCTTTTCATATTTGTGAGATTTGGAGTCTTATCTTCCGTAATACTTTCAAAAGTAGTTTTTTTTCCAAAAATAATATTAAAATAAAATTTATTTACACAAATATGACTAATAGTTGCTACAATAATGTGGTGTCATGGTAACTTAAGTTTAAAAGTTGAACATAAATTATTATTATTTCTTTACTAGTTTATAATAGGCCAATATAATTAGGAATCTAACTAATAGATATTTAGGAATCTGCCTAATATCTATTTAGGAATACTTTGTATTTTGGCAACTCTTCTATTATAAATATATCTGTCAGGACTCCTATTGGAGTACCTCTTTCCCATTATTTCACATGGTATCAAGAGCTCTAGATTTGTAGATACAATTTTTTTTTCTTTTTTCGGTTCCCATGAACCTTATTATAGCCGCCGCCGCCTCGGGGTAGACTACCGCCACATTTACGGTAGTCTCCGATCCTTTGAAGATGAGCGCAGCTAATATGGCGCAGATCACCTCCTTCGCGTCGCTGAACACGGTGCTTGCTTCCAGCGTGCCGTTGAGTTCGCCGCCTGCTGCTGCCTATGTCCACGCAGCAGCCCACCTTCTCTGCGTCGCTAACCACGGTGCTTGCTTCAAGCGCGCTGTTGAGTTCGCCGCTTGCTGCTGCAGACATATATTCTCACGGAGATCTTATTGTCAAAGATGTGCCTTCTAATCTTCCGCTGGCAGATATATTTACTAAGAAGTTTTTTTTAGTTTGCAATTTCATTTTTTTAAAAGACAACCTGCGCGTTGTATCTCCCGCACAGTTTGAGGGGGTGTAATAGGCCAATATAATTAGGAATCTAACTAATAGATATTTAGGAATCTGCCTAATATCTATTTAGGAATACTTTGTATTTTGGCAACTCTTCTATTATAAATATATCTGTCAGGACTCCTATTGGAGTACCTCTTTCCCATTATTTCACAGTTTAGTCACTAATTATATTTTTGTAAATAATCTTTATTTTAGTTATAAATATGTAATTATGTTTTATTATACATCATAGATTACGTATAAACATGTAAATACGGAGTATGTTTTATTAGCTTTAACAGAATTCTAGCATTCCCTCTCATCACATCTTGTAAGATATATTTTGCTTTTTTTATTGCCAAAAATTAATGCTGTCCTCAATTAAATTCCACTGCTATTTTTATTTCTCACTTTTCATTATATCTAGCATTTCACCTTTTACGTGTGTAAACTCATACTACGTACATAGTAGTATTAGTTTTTGAATGTCAAAATTATAAAATAATCAGTTTATTCTTTTTCACATACTACGTACATAATGTATTCTTTTTTTGGGAAAATGTTTTACATAAAGTTAAAAGTTCATTTTAAGCATAATTAGTTAATATCTCATTTATAATGACTTTATTATCTACACTTAACTTTGTGTTTTATACAAGTATAGTAGTTACTGGAGTTCATTTGGCATTGTGAAATTATGATAGGAGATTTAGTTTAATTTGATATATTGAGTTGAAGTTTTCTTTAAACAATATAGGGCGTTTGCACTTTCTTTATATCAGGTAAGAAGTTCTAATTTGTGTAAACATGATAGATTGAGATCCTTTTTCTTCTGTTGGCATGTGTAGATGACCAAGTGTCAGCACATATCTCTTCAAAGCCTTCTGCATTCAGAGTTGACAATCTTTTGGCGATTCAGATTTTAGTCCTCAATTGTCGTAGGTCTTGTTTATTGATAAGGTAAACTCCCCTCACTCCATTAGACTCTAAGTCTCTCTTCTGCCTTCTTCTTCTCCATATGCTTCCGGCATCTTCAGTCCCTTTTTGATCCGCTCCTGTTATGCGTCCAGGTATGTTTTTTGTTTGATCTCTTCTACTCTCTGTTCTCTTTTACGTAGTATCTTAAATTTTTAAATTTATAAAATAATTTAAATTATTTAAATACATAACCATATTAACATCAGCCTAAACCCTTATCCCAATCAGAAAATTTATCAATTTAAAATAATGATAAAAGATTGTTTGTCCAATCAGACCATTTAAATTTGTACTTTTAACAATTGAATAAAATTAAATACTATGTATTAAATTGTGTATTAACTGATAGTTTACAAGTTTATAAGTTTGTGACAACTTGTTATTAATTATTAATAAATTTTTTTATGTAAAAGTTTATTGAACATATACTATTAATAGGTTAGAATAAGTATTAACAATATAATCTACTGTAAAACAACTTGTTAAATTAAAAACTACTATTACTTTGTAATATTTTAGAGTTTACTATATATAGAACACTTATGTGCAGTGGCGGAGCCAGAAAAACGAGTCAGGGGATCGAAAATCAACTAAATGCAAAATGAAAATGGTAGATCGTTTTAGAGTTTAGACAATGTCTCGTTTGAATATTTCATTTGTAATTTAGATAAATAGGCAATCGTAAACAATAAGATAGATTGTAATCAATACTCCCACCGGTTCTAAAACAAGTTCTGGTTTTGACTTCACACATATTAAGAAAATAAAGTTGACTTTACTGTGGAATACACTGTTTGGTACTGTTTGACACTGTTCTGCACTGTTTTGATGTAGATAACTTGCCATATTAAATAAAGAAATGTTTGAAAGTGGAACTTAATTTTGGTAATGCCCGAAATAAGTTGGCGGGTTGCCAGAAGTGTTTGGTAATTTAGTCATTAGGCCACTTGACCCTATACAAGTGTTTTCAGACCACTCACTCCTATACGCGCCTATACTACATTCCCCTCAGAAGGTAAGGCCATTTAGGGGACCTCTGTGCTACCTCCTCCAGAGCCTCGTAAGCTTCCGTGGTTCGGTATACACCCTTTGTGTGATCACAGCACGAGTCCGTGCCACCCAATCACACTCTCTAGAGTCGTGCTAGGTCACGGTCTCTATCAATGTGCAAACACTACACTAGGTAGCTAATCATCTCAAATATTCCTATTTTAATTATGAAGAGCCTCAGGGCCTGCCCAGACACAAATAGTTTAATCTAGCCCACAGGTTCGTTCTAAGCACGTTTTTATCTTCGCAAATCTTGTTCGGGCATGGCCGGCGTACTGTGAGTTGTATCCGTATCAAACCTATTTAATCACATCTATTATTTCGTAATAGGTTTACATAAGTACATTACATCACTAGCACCATAAGTAACTAATTCTATCAAATTCTCCTACATGAGATAATATTTGGATAAAAGTACACAAAAGGTATATGTGGTTTGAGCCGTTTTCAGATAGGGGCACATGTTTCATTTTTTGACAAAGTGGGACATGTGTTTCAATTCCGTTATCACACCAGGGGCATGATGTCTAACGCCGTTAGAAAATTTAACCCCGATTTCCAAAAGTCTTCGATACATTAAAAGAAAAATACTGGGAGGTGCGTCTCGTCAAGGAGACCAACAAACTATCGTTCTCTTTGAATTTTTGTCAGCTCTATTTGGATTAATTTTTAAAAATGAATTTGTTAGTATCACTTTTCCGGGGTTTTTTTTGGCGATATGGTGGCTGGAAACAAAAAAAGAAAGATAGTTTGTTGGTCTTTTTGACGAGGCGCACCTCCTAATATTTTTCTTTTAATGTTTCAGAGACTTTTGAAAATCGGGATTAGATTTTCTAACGACGTTAGACGTCATGCTTCTGATATGATAACAGAATTGAAACACATGTCCCATTTTGTTAAAAAATGAAACATGTGCCCTTATATAAAAACGGCCCAAATCACAAGTATATTTCCTTGAAATTTTGTGAAAATGATATTTTGTTAGGTAATCATAGGTACAAGTACAAGTTATAAGCGTATAGTGTTCCAATCATTCATCTGAGATTTAAAGCGTCAATTATTTATGAATTGCTCCTGCTCCCACCTTGGTTACTCGCGATAATGGCCCGGTCAACTGCAGTTCAATAATGAAGTCAATCCTAAAGTAATCCAGCCCAAATGAAGTATTCTGTCCAAACTCACTGTGAAGCTCAACCCCGACCTTATTTCCAGCCCAAGTAAAATATCCAATCAAGCACGCACACTGAATTCGTACATAGTTACATCCTGTCTCTCTTCTCTGTTTCACTTTCACATAGACACTTTGAATACAACCAAAATCTGACGGCTGGATGGCGATGCTCCTCCCGCGACCATTATGGATAATGCAGCGAAAATCACCGGCTCCTTCAACGAGCACCAGCGACCCAAGGCTCCGGTCAACATTACCCAGCCCTTCTCATTCGTGGCATCTGCCAGTCAGGCGGTTCTCTCTCCTCTTGGCGATCGTAGCTTTCCCCAGCGTCAATTTCATGTGTTTATTAAGATTGTTTAATAATTTTGAAGTATTTTTGTGATGTTATCACTTTTGGGATTGTAATAGTTTTGAAGTATTTTTGTAATGTTATCACTTTTTGGGAAGAGTGTTTTAGGCAAAAGGAGTATAAATATATTTGGCCAAAGTTATAGGGTTAAGTTACGTGAGGCGCGCACCTCCGCCTCGCGCGTTGCCTAAATTAATTGAGAACGCCTCATGCTGCCTCACGAAATTAAGGTTGATACCTTTCGGGCACCGTTCAAATCATGCCTACAAGAAGCTTAAGCTAATAGTGTTTTCGTGGGAGTATAACAGCGTTAATGACATTCCAAACTATGCAAATAAGAAGCTTCTTGCCAAAACTCTTCGTCCGGATTGGGAGTTTGTGGGGGTAATTTCTTTCCTTCATTTTTTTAAAAGTTTATGCATCGTTATTTTAATTTAAAATTTCATATCATGTATCCATGCCTTAGTTGCATTGCCTCGGATTCAATGCGGTGCATCGAATCTTTGATGCACATAAGTACACAGTCACTCGAGGAAGTAGCTTCTGAAGCACTCAAAGCTAGTATAAATGATCTCCCTCTTCCTCTTATTATTTTAAAGAATTTTGAAGACAGTAAAATTAAAACCGAACTTATTTGAAACAATCAAACTAAGTACTACTTACTTGTATAATATATTGAGTATGAATAATTATTTAAACAATTTTTTATTAATCACAACTTAGTTGGGTTTGGTGATCCTCCACAACACAATTTAACTAACAAAAATAATTAATAATAACACTTAACAGTGACTTGAATATTCAAAAATGCAAATACACAAAGATGGACCGGCTGAAGTGTGGTTTTCACCTATTAAATTATACAAAGCCAACACTCGATAAGAAATACTTCAAAAAGTCAGTACTTGATAGAGCCCTCCATAACCTTTTCAAGACTAGGTTGAGATAGGGCTAATTTAATCGAAACCTCAAGAACATGCCTTATGGAAGTTATGGTTCTAAAGATGTTTGCAATCAAGAACACCATAATATAACCTCTGTCTACAGGCAGCCAAAGAAAGATTAGTTAGATATCTTTGGTGCAAATAATTAATTTAGGGATCCTCCTCTAAACTATCATGGCCTATCATGTAAGGAAAATACAATTTTGTAGACATTTCCTATGTCAAGGAGACCAAGGTTCAAATGGGCTGTGATAATACTAATTGCACCTATGTGATGGCTAAAGATGCACTAAACATGGTCATGGTTTCAGATTAAGTCATTCTTGCAATAGGTCTTGAACATGTCAGGAGAGTGAATCCTCTTACCATCTTAACTTGATGCTTCTTGGGCACAACAAAGTTTGATACAATAAGTGAATTTAATCGCAAAGAGTCTAGTGATACTTGTGTTGTTGTCTCGGATCCCTATGGATGTTGCTTTCACCAAACCAAACCCTAATATAGACAGTCTCTTGTAGGCTGGGTATCCTGAGAAATTGGAGGGATTGCATTGGTACAAATCATATTTGGTGACTACAAGTGCGATAAGATATAGTTTATACAAAGGCATCACCCTATCAGATATTCATATTTCTGATCTACAAGTGTACAACACCATCACCTTACATACATCAACCATCGGGATCAAATTTTCAATATCACTTGCATCCGTAGGATTTCACATCAAAATCATATTATCATTAACCATATTATGATGAGGTTAACTTTGTGGCTAAAGATATAGGCCTTGATATTGACATCAAATCCTCACGCTTTCTCAATATTCTCAACCCGATGCGTTTGTCTTTCCTTATGTCATTTAATTTACTCGGGTAGGTTTTGGCATAGTCCCCCTAGCTTGTATGTCTCCTCTTATTAATAAATTTGTAAGGTGATTCCCAGCCCTTACCCTATCAGATGATGGTTTGCCACTAGGTCCTAAGAAAGTATAGTCTAGACAAAAATTACGTTTGGTTTTATTTATTTGAACTTAAATTTTTACGTACTACGAATACTTTTTCACTATGTATATTTCAAGGACAAAGATTTCAAATAACTTAGTATCCCAACAATTATACTAGAACTATACTCATAACTGACATGGCGGCAAGAATTATTAATCCCAATTAAAATTATCGATCCTATGAGGGTACCAAGGTCTTTTACTTTTCTTATGGATTAAGTTACTCAGATTACTCCTATAAATTAATGTTGGTCACTCAAAAAAAGTTTAACTTCAGTGTGAAGGGAGGACTTGCTAGCTACGACAATTTCATACCCGTTGAAAGCATTATCTGTGAAGTGTGCAATTTTTTTGAATTCATTGCCTTCATTGGTGTCTAGAAGGCCTCATAGTTGAAACAAATGTCGTGTGGCACATAGTGTATTGTTTTTATTTTCTCAAAAATGGTCCTCACCGTGAACCATATAGTGGGATGTAGAAAATAGTAGTCCATCATCTTTGTCTTGACCCTAGGAAACTAAGTGGTACACACCCTAAATGTTTTATTCTAAAACTCACTGTAATAGGTAAAAATATAAACTAGTATGATACAGTAATAGTATCATAGTATCCCCAACTGAATTATGACATGAAATATTTTATATGAACACAAAATATTGATCACATAAAGACTGACAGGAGGAGGAGTCCAAAGTCTTATATAGTGTTTAATTGCTTTCCAGTGTGGGACAAATGCTTTAACATGTCCCCTCAGCCCGAACCGAACTGGACAATATCGGAGTGTATAAACGGGTCAAACAAACCTTTAACAAACTACCCTTAATCATGGGTGCTAAACAAGCCGTCAAACCACAACCGGAAGTGGCTCTAATACCATGTTAAGACTCAGGGTTCCATCCTAAAAGGTCAGCCTGATAGGAGGACTAGCCCAAAGCCTTACATTGTGTGTAATTGTTTTATAGCTTTCCGGTGTGGGACAAATGCTTTAACAAACATGGATATATCAAATATTGATTATTTCCCACTTATAGAAGTCTTTTCCAATTTTTTGATAATCATTATGCCTTATTTGTTGGCATAGTTGTAAGGCTTAAAGGACTCAACTCAAAACTAAATCTCAAAGGTCTCACTGACCACTACTGATACGGTTTTGAACCAAATAACTTATTGTCGAAGTGATTACATTTTTGGTTGTATTGGGATGTCAAAATGAATTTTGTTTCTCACCTAGTCATTTTCATTGGGTTGAAGACATTAACAAAGGCAAACAATTCAACCTGGTTGCACATTTCACATGTAATGCTTTAGACGAGTATGTAATTGACATACCAAGCCCTCCCTTCACACTCAAGTTAACTTTTTTTGAGTGACCAACATGATTTTATAGGAATAATCTAAGTAGCTTAATTCATAAAAAGTAAAAGGCTTTGGTACCCTCACAAGATCGATAATTCTACTAGTATACCTTCCTTGGGATTAACCCCCGCCCTCATGTTAGTCGTGGTATAATTTAATTATAATTGTTGGGATACCAAGTCATTTGAAACATTTGGCCTCAAAACATAAATAGTGAAAGAGAATCCATAACACGTAAAAATTTAAGTTCAAACAAATAAAAACAAACGTAATCTTTATCTAAACTATATCTTATCAGGCTTATACTCACCAATTGTGATTTGTGACAATGCAATCACTTCAATTTCCCGGGATACCAAGCCTACAAGAGATTGTCTATATTTGGGTTTGGTTTGGCAAATTTAACATCCATAGGGCTTTCAGACAACAACACAAGTATCACATGGCTCTTTGCGGCAAAACTCTGATCTCTTGTCCTATCAGGCTCTGTTGGTGCCTTGGAAACATCAAGACAAGACGGTTCAAGGATTTACTCTCCTGACTTTGATCAAGCCCTCTTACAAGAATGACTTGATCTGAATCCTTGACCAGTTTCTGTGCATCGTTAGCCATCACATAGATGAAATTAGTATTATTACAGTCCATCCTGCAAATTTGTGTTTCCCCGACATGGCACGCCATGATAGTTCCCTAGAAGGATCTCTACATTATTTACACTGTCCCAATCACCACAAGATATATAACTATTCCTTTTTTAGCTGCCTCTAGAGATAGGTTCTGATGTTCTTGACTCCAAACATCATTAGAACCGTAGTTTCCATAAGTCATGTTGTTGGGGTTTCCATTAAATAACCAAAATCTCATTCTAGTCTTGAAAAGGTTGTGGAGGGCTCTGTCGAGTATTTTTTATTAAGTGCTAGTTTTGTACTATTTAATAGGTGAAAACCACACTCAAGGTCCACCCTTGTGTATTAGCAATTTTAAACATTCAAGTCATTGTTAAGTGTTATTATTAATTACTTTACTTAGGTAAAATGTATTGTGGATAATGACCAAACCCATCTAAGTTTTGATTAATAAAAATTCATTTGAGTAATTATTCATACTTCGTAAATTTTACGAGTGAGTAGTACTTAGCTTGGCTGTTATAAATAACTTGAGATTTCAGTATTGCCTTCAAAATTCTTTGAAGTAATAAGAGAGGGATCATTAATAACAACTTTGAGTGAATCTGTCGGTACTTCCTCGAATGGCTTTGTGTAGTTGTGCGCATCCAAGATTCGATGCACCACATTACATTCTGAGGCAATGTATCTAAAACATGGAAACATGATATGAGCATTTTAAAATTAAAAGAAATATGCACAAGCGTTTGAAAGAAAAGAAGGAAAGAAAATTACCTCTAAAACCCCCATTGTTGCCTAAGAGTTTTATAAGAAGATCCTTATTTGCACAGTTTGGAATGTCATTAATGTTGTTATACACACACCTAACCCCATTAGCTAGAACCTTTTGTCCGCAAGCTTTGAATGGTGGCTGAAAGGTATCAACCTTGTCTTGCTTGGTCACCTACACACGTCAATAGAAGAAAAAGACTCCGAATATATAACTTTTACACAAACTAGATTTTCTTACCTCCTATAAATATATGTATTAAACCAATATACTATGTAATGTATAAAGAAATTGCAAATGCTCTGAAATTAAAGAGATCACAAAACAAACAAATTAAAGTAAAATCCTACAATATTTGAAATGAGAGTGCAAAATCTTATTTTTTATTATGAATTAAATTAGTTCATTTATATAAAGCAAACATGCCATGCAAGTGACATTAAGCATTAAAAAAATCCTTTCATTTTAGCTAAACATTTAAACACAATGTTGGCCCCACCCTCCATCAAAAGACTATATTTTGATTATTTCACAAAACATTTTAGAAGATGCTTTTTCAAAATTTAAAAACTTGGGCATTGTGTAAACTGAGTTATTGTGTATGAGTTTAGAATTAGAAGAGATATTAAATTTGATAAGATATAGAAAGTGTATTTCCAAGTGATTGTAAGTGTATTTATATTTACGAATCATTGTTACCAAAATGACTAGTCAAAATGAAGAGTTATGAAATGATATTACGGGAGACACTTTCTAATAGAAATATCATTGGGTTTAATATAGAAATACTACAAATTACTATTAAGAATTTACTATTGAAACTTCGGATGCACTTTCAAGTTTCAACACTAAAAGCATATATACACAAATAAATGAGATTTTTTATATGGTGTTTTTGAGTTTAGAAAATGTAAAACTTATTTTAGAGACATCAGGTGTGCGATCTTTCATTGGGAGCAAAGAGGGTGATAGTTAAAGTTAGGACCCGAGGGCCTAAGATCCATCATCCTAGAGAAATACTCCAAACATAGCACAAGCAGTAATGGAGACATGGGATCCCCTTGCCGTAGCCCCCTCTTCCCTTCAAACCATCCATGTAGAACACCATTGATGGAGATGGAGAAAGATGAGGTTGTGACACAATCCATTATCCAATTGACAAAGAGTATGGGGATCCCAATATCTTTCAAGACATTTTCCAAGAACTCCCAAGACACGGTATCATATGTTTTTCTAACATCCACCTTGATCATACACCTAGGTGTAACTCTTTTCCTAGTATACCCATTCCTTAACTCTTGTGCAAGGAAGATGTTGTCGGTCATCAATCTTCCATCAACAAAAGCTCCTTGTGAGGGGTGGATAACTGTAGGAAGGAGAGGCTCTAGACGAGATGCTAAAATATTTGTAATTACCTTATACGTAACATTTGTACACGAGATTGGTCTAAAATCTGACACAGAGGGAGAGTGGGTTGTCTTAGGGATCAATGCTACATCTGTATGGTTAACCGGTCTAAGAATAGTTCCCGAAACAAAGAATTCTCTAACTGCCTCACATAAGTCTTCCCCAACTAAACTCCAATTGGATTTGAAGAAAGCTGAAGAATATCCATCAGGACAAGGTGATTTATCACTACCAATGTCAAAGAGATCTTGTTTGATTTCCAAATCAGTAACTGGACTAATAAGGCTATCAACATCTGCTTGGTCTATGGTCACACCCGAAGCAATGACATGGCAATCATAGTCAACCGAATGTACATAGGTTCCAAATAAACCTTTGAAGAGTGTAACAAACTCAGTAGCAACTTGATCCATAGATTGGGTTAGACTTCCATCTTCCAATCTTAGGGGGGCTATAGAGTTTTTTGCATTCTTCTTCTTAACAATGGAATGAAAATACCTAGTACACCTATCCGTTTGAAAGAGGTGAACAGCCTTGGCCTTCTGTTTGAGATAGGCTTCCTCGGTTTCCTTAAGAAAGAGAGACCTCTTTTTTGCAACAAAAAGTTCTAGTTTTAGAGCATCATCTAAAGGAGACAACACGGCTATCCGATATATCCTCTTATACTCCTTTATGGACTCCTTTGCTCTGGCTGTGATATGGCTAAACTCTTTTTTTGTTTAGTTGCTTAAGAGGTTGCTTTAACAGCTTTAGTTTTCGAGCAAGTCTAAATTGAGTTGTTCCAACAACACTCCTAAGCCAAACATTTTCTAAAATCTCCTTAAATTTATCATGCTTTAACCACATATTGAAAAACTTAAATAGTTTAGAACCCATACTTATCATTTGTCCAATCCTGACAAGTAATGCCACAGGTCAAACTCAGGCCCCATCTCAAAGAAGTGAGCTTGACATGTCACACTTTGGGCACTCAAAGAGGGTTTAACAACACCCTATCTAGTTTAGCCCAAATGGAACCTCTATGCCAAGTGAAGAACTCACCTGTAGAGGGGGCATCATTGCGATTGGATTAAAGTCTAAGTTCATTTAGGTCTTTCATGCGGTAGGCCGAGGGGGGGGGGGGGGGGGGGGGGGAGACCCTCTCCTCTCACACGAGTCACACGCACAATTGAAATACCCCAAAACAACCCATGGAGCAAGGGTATTAGTCCCTAGGCCGTATACATGCCACCATAGAGCCCTTCTCTCCACAACCATATACAATGCATGCATAGATAAAAGTCACATAGAAGCTAAGTTGGGTTACCCTACAAGTGAATCGAGCATGAATATGTTGTTTGTCAACCTCCATAATCATCCCATCCACAATAGAGGAATCCCACATTATAGCCATTCTACCTGTAACACCCCAGCCCCGCAGGACCCGAGGTAGTTACTCCAGACCTCTAGTACTGTCCCCACAAACCGCCACTAGCCTTTTAGGCACACTTTGTCCTCACTCGTGCGCGCCCTGAGAAACTTCCCAGGGGGTCACCCATCCCAAGACTACTCCCGTGCAAGCACACTTAACTTTGGAGTTCTTGGCTAATGAGCTCCCTTAAAAGGAGATGCACCTTGTTGGTATGAGTAGTACTAGTAATCCGTTTATATTAAATCTCAAGTGTTACAATCACCCCCACTTAGGATCGCAACGTCCTCGTTGCGCCCTTAAACCAATCTCAATCACACCCCAGAATCTTTTCCCCTGCTAAGTGCCCACTTTGTCCTCACTCGTGCGCACCCTGAGAAACTTCCCAGGGGGTCACCCATCCCAAGACTACTCCCGTGCAAGCACACTTAACTTTGGAGTTCTTGGCTAATGAGCTCCCTTAAAAGGAGATGCACCTTGTTGGTATGAGTAGTACTAGTAATCCGTTTATATTAAATCTCAAGTGTTACACTACCCCTCATCAATATTATCAAAGTTTGTTTTAGACAACCAATTAGGAAGCCTAAATTGCATAAAATTATCAAACGTACTATTAGATAACTTAGTTTCTAATAGGAAAAATTACGTACCTTGTTAATCCGAATAAAATTAAGTATAAAATTTTGTTTTGAGGCTTCATTCAGCCCCTTCACATTCCAAGAAACTATAAACATTAAAAATGTTTATCCTTCCCCTTCTCCCTCTTGTAAAACTTGTTCCTTTCTCTTTCTAGTTGTACCCATTCTCTATAGTTATCACATCCTTTGTACCTATCAAGAAAGAAATCATAAACTTTAAGCATAAAAGGGTAGGAGAAATCATACCTTTCATCCATGGTAGTAGCTCCCAAGAATGAGTCCAAATATGCGGATGCAAAAGTAATGCGATATCTTTTTACCTCATCAATGGCTAGGTAGTTTTCAAGTCTTGTCATCATCTCCTTCACATGTCCCCCATGCATCAAGTGTAGCTTATATGCCCCATCTTCCTCAAACTCAACTTTGGTGATCAGTGATCACATCATTTAGGTATGTTTCCCTTATATCATCCACCACACAATTTTCTTTCTTTCTTTCTTTCTTTCTTTTTTATCAAATTTGGGTGCATGAGTTTTCTTCCATTACCCATAGGATGCCCATCCTCAAAGTATCTATCGAGGAAGTATTTATAGACACATCGCATGAAGATGGCCAAAAAGGCATAGAACCTCTTTGCATTCTTTACTGCGGGTAAACTCTCTAGACAAGCTTTGGTAAACCATACCCCGGGTATGTTGGCTTCAACCACTTTTAGAAGATGGTTACGCCGTATGATAGGTTCACTCACCTCCTCCAAATGTTTGAGTTGAATGGTAGGTGTGAGAACCTCATCCGTATGCATGGTTACAATGACTTCATCATTGAATACTTCCTTAAAATCTTTAATCACCCTAGGTTCACCCTCCTCTTCTTCCTTTGTCTCATAACCGGATGAGATTTCACCATCTTCTTTGTTTTTCTTCTTTAACCTCTTTCTTTTGTTCAACCTTACCGTTTTTAGGAAACGATGGTGGTCTTTCTTCTGGTAATGTAGAGCCCTCGGCCGCCTCCTTGGTCCTTCTCTTCATATGCCGCGGCCTTAGGCTTTGTGTTGGATTTGTTTGCGGAATTAGGCTTTACCTTTGGTTTGGCCGCGACTTTAGGCTCAGCCACACCCAAACTCTTAGGAGCTGTTTACATTGCCGTTTAGTACACCGCTAGCTTAATAAGAGGTGTGAAGTAAACGTTTTTGACGGTTAATTCCACGGTTAGTAAGCACAAAGGCTTCTTAAAGTACCGGTTAGTAAACCGACGCCCCCCCATGTATTATTTAGTCGATGAGTTAAGCTTTTTTTATTGACCGGCGTATCCCTGTTTTCTATAGTATCCTATTTTATTTACGTCCATACCCCAATCTAATCCTTAGCCCTATCATCTCTCGTAAGCGTAGAACACTATTTCCAGACCGCCGATCTCTCTCCAAGCCTCTGTTGCCGACCTTCCTATAGTTGACTCTTGCAACCGTCGTAGGTAAACTGCACTTCTATTTGCGAAGGGATTTTCAGCTTCTGCTTATTTCGTATTGCAATTTCTTTTATTAGATTTTGGGTTTGAAATTGGTTAAATTTCCCGATCCCTACTAGCCATCTCGTTTGATGATATTGTAAAAGTTTGCTACTTGCTTCTGTTCCTTCCCTATTAGCCATCGATGTTTTGCTGCTATTAATATGTTCTATGTTCTATGTGTACAGCTATTGCGAGATGGTGTTCTACGATGGGGATATGAATGGTTGGTGGAGATAGTGTTCTGCGATGGGAGATAGGAATGTTTGGTCTTGCTCTCACCTGTAGAGCAGGAGAAATGAAATGCGGAGTATCATGAAGCAGGTTTAATTAAGGTTATTTTTGTCCTTGTGAACATAAGACCTCTTTGAAGCCAAATGAAGTAAACAGAAATTTAATAAACACTCCTTAGTAAGCAATGGCTTAGTAAGACATGATTTAATAAGCAGTGTTTATTAAGCAATGAAGTAAACAACTCCTTAGTCTTTCCCTCACCCTTAGGTTCTTCCAATGTAGGTTGTGGATCACCTTCTTCCATAGCTTTCTTCCTATTTACCCCTTTCTTTTTCCTCCATCTCGGCTATGACCTTGCAAGTGAAAGCGTTGTGGCCGTATACCTTGCATTGGAAGCAAAAGTTTGGGAATGTCTCATATATCACCTTTTGGTTATGAAACTTTTGGTTTGACCTCTTAACCTTCACTTTTAGAGGGGGAGCCTTGGATGCATCCATTTCAATGAGAACACTAGCAAAGTTTGATCTTGCTTTCTCTTGGGTTATCCTATCGGTTGTCAATGGTGTTCCCACCCGTGAGGCAATCTCACTTATCACTTCCTCATCCCACACTTGCATAGGGAGGAAAGGGAACTTGACCCAAATAGGCACCTTCAAGAACTCATCACCATTAAAGGAAAAGTCTTCCGAAAGAGTCTTTAGGTACAAAGATTTCCCAAATAGTGAGTATGGACCCTCCATGAGAACCTTAGCTCTTGCCTCTTCACTCTTAAATTTGAAGATCACCCATTTTTGCTCATGTTGCCTTGCCTCACATTACATTGGACTCCCCACTTTGCAACAAGTTCATGTATGGGCTTCAATCTGGGGAACCTGCCCGCAAAGTATCCGTGAGTTCCCCCTCTTCTTTCTCAACCTCCAATACCGTGGCTTCCCCCTCTTCACTTTCGAGTACTTTCTTTGTAGTAGGAGTAGGAGTAAAAGTGCTACTCCCCTCCCCTTCCTTATCTCTCAAAGCTTGAATTCTCAAAGACGATTTCTTCTCGGGTGGAGTCCCCATGAGCTTGGAACTTCGGTTAGTTACTCTACCCATCAAAGAAGATGATGAATAGTAACTTGAAAGGTGAAAATGCTCGGATGAATATAAAAATTATGCCTAGAGGTTCGCCTAGGTGAGGCGACCCCATACATATCTTGAAAACCTTCCCCAAGCTATAGATTGTTGTAGATCTTCCAAAAACAAAAAGTCAACTACGAATAGTGTTCTTGAGCTCTTCCTCGGATGTGTGGTACGACAGCTAGGGATGAGGCTCAAACTTGAGATTCAAGGTCACCAAAACAAGAGAACTTCACACCAAGAAAAGAGTTTGCATCCAACAAGCCGTTTAGAAGTTATGGACAACAGTTTTTCTCATGACTAGTGTTTATGCGAATGTTTTTGGGTGTGGAAAGAGCTCAGAAACCCAAGATACTACTCAACCAAAACGATGGAAAGGTAGTATAGAAGATGTCCTAGCTCCGGGAGGTGGTGGTGGGTGGTGGTGGGTGATGGTGGTTGACGTTGGGCGTGAGAGAAAGGAGATGACCGTTGGTGGTGGCCGAACTCCTTGACAGATTTGCTCACAACTCTCACTAGACCGTTTGCTGTTTTTAAAATTTTGTGCAATCTCACCTTTTAATATCTTCATATCACTTGGACTCACCGTATGATTTTTTATACAATTGTATAAATCTTAAGAAAAGTAATTCCTTATCTTTTGAAATAAAAATAAAAATTTTAGAGTATTAGTTTTACAGCAGTAAAAAATTAAACCCATCGAGCAATATAATACACTACGTATAATAAATATAAAAGCAATAAGGTGCAAGGAGCTAGCTAACCTGATATGAGTCGAAGGCGGAATTCAAAATGTAAATGGGAGTTTTAATGTACTTCACCAAGATTTTAGGAAAGAAGCATTGCGCATATAAAGAATTAGTATTACTATTTTTTAAAGAACAATTGATATTATATCATCACTTATATATATTCGAGGGATTAGTTTGATTATATAAAAATTATAAATAAATACTACGTAATACTAATATAATGTACCGATGTTGCACTTCTTTCCGATGTATATTCTTGGGGAAGTGACTTGACACTTTTCTGCAGTGCATGTAATATTTCAAATTTTAATTAGTTTTATTGTATAAAAACACGGGTCTAACTGCATAACCACGCCATTAATTCCTTTAAAAAACTACGCAATTAATTTATTAATTACCTGCAATTTAACAACCATGCCAAAAACTGTTTTGAAGAACTTGGCATCCTTGGGGTTGTTCCTACGAATATGAATTCGAAAACACAATTAAATTAACTAACTAATAAATCTTGTTCTTAAATTATAAATACAAAAAAAAATCTACACTGGCTTACAATTTCAAGAAAAGTGAGCTATCAATGTAACACTTGACATTCACGTTCGGGTGAAAGAGGCTTTGGAAATGATCACAGTGAATCATTGCACCTATTCCCCCGGCAGAACCTCCGGCAAGAATCACCTATTAATTTTACACCAAAAAACGGAGCATGTGGAAATAATCATAAATTCATTTATCGTTAATTTAATAAAGGACCTGAAGTTTAGAAATTTTACATTTTTGGCATCTTTCATGTCTTTAGTCATCAACTCCTTCGCCACCGCTCTATAGATTCTTGCTCCCCTATAGAAAAAGACAAAACGTTATACATCAAATTTAAATGGTTGCATATTACGAAGAAATATTATTTAAGATATATATCATTCCAAGACGTGAAAAGCATACATACCGGGTCGGGTTGATCCACATCTCCGGAGAATGACCCGTTGTCGCAGTATCTTACTACTACACGGTTCCAATTGTAGAAGTAAGATTCATTCTTTAGGTCGCTGAAAATCCCCTTAAACTGAAAATAATCATCCATGTAGAAAGAAGATACGTCCTGGGATCCGGCACGGCCAGTGCAGTTTGCGGCATATGCGGGCTGCCCGTTGTCGTAGATGGTGCTATTTATACACCACCCTCCTCCCTATGGTAGGTACGGGAAAATTCTCAATTCAAGCTAATAGTTGGTTCTTCTGAGATGCATATCAATCTATAAGCTTTAACAGAAATTAATTGAATGACGTTGACTTTATTGAACCAAAAGTGCGTCCAAAACCATTTATAAGTGTAGTCCAAAACAAAATTTCGTTGACTACGACTTTATAGTAGATATCTTAAAATATTTAAATGATGCATGTTGACTTCTTTTGTATTAAAGTCACGTACCTCGAGGTGAACCAGCCAGTTGTGGGCACCAAAACCTTTTCCGGCATCCCAGTTGTACGCTGGTGCGCTTCTATCCAAACAGACTACAATTATAATAATTGATAAACACAATTAAATAAGCATAGAAAATCGAGTGTTAAGCCTCTAATTAAAAGATTTATGCACATGATCTACAAAAGATTAATTAAGAAGTTTACCGGCCCCCTCGGCCACAGCGCTGTTAAGTAGAATGGTGGTGACATTTTTCTCGGCCTTTGATGGGCCAACGACCAAAGCCGCACAAAGAAGGAAACTGTAGAGCATCGTGGTTGATATCTCCATTTTAGCTGCAAGGGTAAAAAGGAAAAAAAATCAAAAAGAAGAGGAAAATTTTGAAATGGAGAAGAACCTAATCAAAAGATGTAAAAGATGAGGAAACATTAAAAAGAAAAAAATAAAGATGTAAAAATAAAGTCGAAAATGGCGATCGACTGAAAACACAAAAAGTGAACTGAAGAAATGTTAGAATTGCTGCAAAGGCAGAAAGCTGGAGTTTTGGTTAGCAGCTGTTGGTCTGCGTGAAATGTCTGGCCTTTTAATATATACATAAATGAAGACATGTCGAACTATACGGATTGATAACTCATGAGCTGATCGTTTCATGAGTATCCAATAATATACAGAGTACGCACTAATTATAAAACTACATTTATTACCTTGCTTTATTTTAGACAGAACATGTTATCAATTTAGCCATGTTATTTGAGTTACAGACAGTTGACAATTCAGCCATGCATGTCATACCATTGTACGTTCATATATATATATATATATATATATATATATATATATATATATATATATATATATATATATATAGAAATCATCTCATAAGGCCGGCCTGACGGGCTGCCCCGTCCGGCCGAGCCCGTTTAGGCACCTTCCCGGTGGAATTTTTTGATGAAATTTTTTGACCATGTTCCTCATCAAGTCTAGTTTGTCCATACCAAATTTCCGCTCAAAATTCAATCGGGAAGGTCGTCAAATGATTTTTGCAAGTTAACTGGTCCGGAATATGTATTTTCCGGACCAGTTAACTTTCAAAAATCATTTGACGACTTTCCCGATCGAATTTTGAGCTGAAATTTGGTATGGACAAACTAGACTTGATGAGGAACATGCTCAAAAAAGTTCATCAAAAAATTCCACCGGGAAGGTGCACAAACGGGCTCGGCCGGACGGGGCAGCCCGTCAGGCCAGCCTGATGAGAAGAGCTCTCTCTCTCTCTCTCTCTCTCTCTCTCTCTCTCTCTCTCTCTCTATATATATATATATATATATATATATATATATATATATATATATATATATATCATACTACACTTATTACTGTGCTTTATTTTAGACAGAACATGTTATCAAATAAAGTTATGATTACTTTATATTTAGGATGAAAAAGTTATCTGATGAATTAAAGTTGCAATTGTACGTATATATGGATAAAGTACGTATGGTGGCCAACATCAAGTAATTGTTGTACCGTAATTTGAGCATTCAACTCCTAGTTTATAGCTCAGTTCTTTTCGAGCTAAAGAAAATTAAATCCAGAACGTGGGTTGCTTATTTCATGACTTCAAGTTAAATAATTCAGATCCTTTAATTCATCAGATAACTTTTTCAGCCTAAATGTAAGGTAATCCTAACTTTATTTGATAACATGTTCTGTCTAAAATAAAGCAAAGTAATAAGTGTAGTATGATATATATGAACGTACAATGGTATGACATGTATGGCTGAATTGCCAAATGTCTGTAACTCAAATAACATGGCTGAATTGATAACATGTTCTCTAAAATAAAGCAAGGTAATAAATGTAATTTTATGATTAGTTATATTATTGGATACTCATGAAACGATCAACTCATGAGATAAATCTGTATAGTTTGACACGTCTTCATTTATGTATATATTAAAAGCCCCGACCTTTCACGCAGACCAGCAGCCGGTAACCAAAACTCCAGCTTTCTGTCTTTGCTCCAATTCTAACGTTTCTTCAGTTCAGTTTTGTGTTTTCAGTCGATCGCCATTTTCGATTTCTGGAAAGGTAACATCTTTAAAAAATTTTTCTTTTTAATGTTTCCTCATCTTTTACATATTTTGATTAGGTTCTTCTCCATTTCAAAATTTTCCTCTTCTTATTGATTTTTTTCCTTTAAACCCTTGCAACTAAAATGGAGATATCAATCACGATGCTCTACTGCTTCCTTCTTTGTGCTACTTTGGTTGTTGGCCCATCAAAGACCGAGAAAAATGTCACCACCATTCTACTTAACAGCGCTGTGGCCAAGGGGGCCGGTAAACTTCTTAATTGATCTTTTGTAGATCATGTGTATAAATCTTTTAATTAGAGGCTTAACACTCGATTTTCTATGATTATTTAATTGCGTTAATCAATTGTTATAATTGTAGTCTGTTTGGACAGAAGCCCACCAACGTACAATTGGGTTGCCGGAAAAGGTTCTGGTGCCCACAACTGGCTGGTTCACATCGAGGTACGTGACTTTAATACAAAAGAAGTCAACATGCATCATTTAAATATTTTGTGATATCTACTATAAAGTCGTAGTCAACGTAATTTTGTTTTGGACTACACTTATAAATGGTTTTGGATGCACTTTTGGTTCAATTAAGTCAATGTCATTTTATTAATTTCTGTTAAAGCTTATAGATTGATATGCATCTCAGAAGTCCTAACTATTAGCTTGAATTGAGATTTTTCCCGTGCCTACCATAGGGAGGAGGGTGGTGTATAAATAGCACCATCTACGACAACGGGCAGCCCGCATATGCCGCGAACTGCACTGGCCGTGCCGGATCCCAGGACGTATCTTCTTTCCACATGGATGATTATTTTCAGTTTAAGGGGATTTTCAGTGACCTAAAGAATGAATCTTACTTCTGCAATTGGAACCGTGTAGTAGTAAGATACTGCGACAACGGGTCATTCTCCGGAGATGTGGATCAACCCGACCCGGTATGTATGCTTTTCACGTCTTGGAATGATATATATCTTAAATAATATTTCTTCGTAATATGCAACCATTCAAATTTGATGTATAACGTTTTGTCTTTTACTACTATTTGGCAACCAAGCTTTTCTATAGGGGAGCAAGAATCTATAGAGCGGTGGCGAAGGAGTTGATGACTAAAGACATGAAAGATGCCAAAAATGTAAAATTTCTAAACTTCAGGTCCTTTATTAAATTAACGATAAATGAATTTATGATTATTTCCACATGCTCTGTTTTTTGGTGTAAAATTAACAGGTGATTCTTGCCGGAGGTTCTGCTGGGGGAATAGGTGCAATGATTCATTGTGATCATTTCCAAAGCCTCTTTCACCCGAACGTGAATGTCAAGTGTTACATTGATAGCTCACTTTTCACGAAATTGTAAGCCAGTGTAGATTTGTTTTTGTATTTATAATTTAAGAACAAGATTTATTAGTTAGTTAATTTAATTGTGTTTTCGAATTCATATTCGTAGGAACAACCCCAAGGATGCCAAGTTCTTCAAAACAGTTTTTGGCATGGTTGTTCAATTGCAGGTAATTAATAAATTAATTGCGTAGTTTTTTTAAAGGAATTAATGACGTGGTTATGCAGTTAGACCCGTGTTTTTATACAATAAAACTAATTAAAATTTGAAATATTACATGCACTGCAGAAAAGTGTCAAGTCACTTCCCCAAGAATATACATTGGAAAGAAGTGCAACATCGGTACATTATATTAATATTATGTAGTATTTATTTATAATTTTTATATAATCAAACTAATCCCTCGAATATATATAAGTGATGATATAATATCAATTGTTCTTTAAAAAATAGTAATACTAATTCTTTATATGCGCAATGCTTTTTTCCTAAAATCTTGGTGAAGTACATTAAAACTCCCATTTACATTTTGAATTCCGCCTTCGACTCATATCAGGTTAGCTAGCTCCTTGCACCTTATTGCTTTTATATTTATTATACGTAGTATATTATATTGCTCGATGGGTTTAATTTTTTACTGCTGTAAAACTAATACTCTAAAATTTTTATTTTTATTTCAAAAGATAAGGAATTACTTTTCTGAAGATTTATACAATCGTATAAAAAATCATACGGTGAGTCCAAGTGATATGAAGATATTAAAAGGTGAGATTGCACAAAATCTTAAAAACAGCAAACGGTCTAGTGAGAGTTGTGAGCTAATCTGTCAAGGAGTTCGGCCACCACCAACGGTCATCTCCTTTCTCTCACGCCCAACGTCAACCACCATCACCCACCACCACCTCCCGGAGCTAGGACATCTTCTATACTACCTTTCCATCGTTTTGGTTGAGTAGTATCTTGGGTTTCTGAGCTCTTTCCACACCCAAAAACGTTCACATAAACACTAGTCATGAGAAAAACTGTTGTCCATAACTTCTAAACGGCTTGTTGGATGCAAACTCTTTTCTTGGTGTGAAGTTCTCTTGCTTTGGTGACCTTGAATCTCAAGTTTGAGCCTCATCCCTAGCTGCCGTACCACACATCCGAGGAAGAGCTCAAGAGCACTATTCGTAGTTGACTTTTTGTTTTTGGAAGATCTACAACAATCTATAGCTTGGGGAAGGTTTTCAAGATATGTATGGGGTCGCCTCACCTAGGCGAACCTCTAGGCATAATTTTTATATTCATCCGAGCATTTTCACCTTTCAAGTTACTATTCATCATCTTCTTTGATGGGTAGAGTAACTAACCGAAGTTCCAAGCTCATGGGCACTCCACCCGAGAAGAAATCGTCTTTGAGAATTCAAGCTTTGAGAGCTAAGGAAGGGGAGGGGAGTAGCACTTTTACTCCTACTCCTACTACAAAGAAAGTACTCGAAAGTGAAGAGGGGGAAGCCACGTTATTGGAGGTTGAGAAAGAAGAGGGGGAACCCACAGATACTTTGCGGGTAGGTTCCCCGGATTGAAGCCCATACATGAACTTGTTGCAAAGTGGGGAGTCCAATGTAATGTGAGGCAACATGAGCAAAAATGGGTGATCTTCAAATTTAAGAGTTAAGAGGCAAGAACTAAGGTTCTCATTGAGGGTCCATACTCACTATTTGGGAAATCTTTGTACCTAAAGACTCTTTCAGAAGACTTTTCCTTTAATGGTGATGAGTTCTTGAAAGTTCTTGAAGATGCCTATTTGGGTCAAGTTCCCTTTCCTCCCTATGCAAGTGTGGGATGAGGAAGTGATAAGTGAGATTGCCTCACGGGTGGGAACACCATTGACAACCGATAGGATAACCCAAGAGAAAGCAAGATCAAACTTTGCTAGTGTTCTCATTGAAGTGGATGCATCCAAGGCTCCCCCTCTAAAAGTGAAGGTTAAGAGGCCAAACCAAAAGTTTCATAACCAAAAGGTGATATATGAGACATTCCCAAACTTTTGCTTCCAATGCAAGGTATACGGCCACCACGCTTTCACTTGCAAGGTCATAGCCGAGATGGAGGAAAAAGAAAGGGGTAAATAGGAAGAAAGCTATGGAAGAAGGTGATCCACAACCTACATTGGAAGAACCTAAGGGTGAGGGCAAGATTAAGGAGTTGTTTACTTCATTGCTTAATAAACACTGCTTATTAAATCATGTCTTACTAAGCCATTGCTTACTAAGGAGTGTTTATTAAATTTCTGTTTACTTCATTTGGCTTCAAAGAGGTCTTATGTTCACAAGGACAAAATTAACCTTAATTAAACCTGCTTCATGATAATCCGTATTTCATTTCTCCTGCTCTACAGGTAAGAGCAAGACCAAACATTCCTATCTCCCATCGCAGAACACTATCTCCACCAACCATTCATATCCCCATCGTAGAACACCATTTCGCAATAGCTGTACACATAGAACATAGAACATATTAATAGCAGCAAAACATCGATGGCTAATAGGGAAGAGACAGAAGCAAGTAGCAAACTTTTACAATATCATCAAACGAGATGGCTAATAGGGTAGATTCTGAACCCATTTTCTCCACCACTTCCGCCAAACGAGAAGTAGGGATCGGCAATTTTTACCAATTTCCATCGTTTTGGTTGAGTAGTATCTTGGGTTTCTGAGCTCTTTACACAACCAAAAATGTCCGCATAAACACTACTCACGAGAAAAACTTTTTTCCATAGCTTTTAAACGGCTTGTTGGATGCAAACTCTTTTCTTGGTGTGAAGTTCTCTTGCTTTGGTGGCATTGAATCTCAAGTTTGAGCCTTATCCCTAGCTGTTGTACAACACATCCGAGGAAGAGCTCAAAAACACTATTCATAGTTGATGTAAGGAATAAATGTATTTAGATTTTGATGATGCTAGAACTAGTTAGAACATTAGAGTACCCCCACTAGAATTGATGTATTAGAATTTTTCGAAGTGTAAGCATTCTAGAGTAGTCGACTGACAGAAGACCTACAGGCCCTCTGTTGGCTGCTTACCTGACAGAAGTGCCATTGCCCCTCTGTTGGACTTTTGTTGAACAGAAGAGCTCGAGGCCCTCGGTGACTGCCTCTCTATGCAACGCAGCAGAAGATCACATACTTAGGAAGTTTTGCAAACTACCTGCGCCGATGTACCCAACGGAAGATTCCCTCAACGGCTAGGAGTCACTCAACGGAAATGCTACAGGACAGCATTTAATGAGTTCTACACTCCAAAGAGTTAAAGCTGATGATTGACCGAGATTTCTGGAAAGCCTATCCCAAAATAGCAAGCCGCCAAACTTGTGGGCCCAACCGGTCAACTCAACAGTACGCGCATTTAATGCAGTTGTCTCCTCTTCCAACGTGAAAACAACCCTAATATAACAGATACATGATGAAGAACAACCGGATAACTTTTTGCTCGCTCTACAACATTCAAAAGCTAACCTGAGATTCAAACTTCATCACCATCAACAAGAAAAGCTTACGTTGGAAGGATAATATTTTTCCATAATCTTCATATTCCAAAAAGAGCAAAGTTCATACGGTTCTTCAACAACTTCAAGCACTACATTTTACAAACCTTTTGTGACGAAGCAAGTTGGAGAAAAACTCTGTTTTTCTACAGATCATCTTCTGCAAAGAAGGACGTCTTAAAGTAGCTGGAGTAGTGAAGTAGTGATACTTCAAGGAGACTCGGTGAAACGAGACCAGTCTTAAAGGAAGCAAGGAAGTGCATCCGAGGAGACATCTACACTTGAAGACGACGTGTAGAGCTTCTGAAGTGATAGGACTAAGGCTTTGTAACTGTTTACTTCAAAGTTTAGTGAAACAGTGGATTAGAGGAACAAGTTGTTTCTTGAACCACTATAAAAATCCCTGGTGTCATTTACTTACTGCTTTAATTTTAAAATGATTAACTCCACAGAAGTGGTATCTGAGTTCAGCAGAACACCTCTTGTGAGTTAACAGAAGGCCTAGTGCCTTTGCTCCTCTGTGAGGCTATCCCGACAGAACTCCTACCAAAAGACCTCTGCTGCCAGTCTGTTCTCAATAGAACAGGCTATTCCGTTAACCTTCGTACTTAGCTTGAAAAAGTTAAAAACCATAATAGTCTATTCACCCCCTCCCCTCTAGACTGTTACCTCAATAACCGGGACCAACAATTGACTTTTTGTTTTTGGAAGATCTACAACAATCTATAGCTTGGGGAAGGTTTTCAAGATATGTATGGGGTCGGGGTCACCTCACCTAGGCAAACCTGTAGGCATATTTTTCAATATCATCCAAGCATTTTCATTTTTCAAGTTACTATTCATCATCTTCTTTGATGGGTAGGGTAACTAACCAAAGTTCCAAGCTCAAGGGGACTCCACCCGAGAAGAAATCATCTTTGAGAATTCAAAGTTTGAGAGCTAAGGAATGGGAGGGGAGTAACACTTTTACTCCTACCCCTACTACAAAGAAGGTACCTGAAAGTAAGAAAGAAGAGGTGGAAGGCACGATATTGGAGGTTGAAAATAGCAACTCAACAATGGAAGAGGAAGATACAACATCAAAGGACGTGGGGAAAGTCTTGAAGGATACACCTAAGGTTGTTCCAATTGTTGAAGCCGTGGGTGTCCATGAGGTAAATGTACCTATTGATTAAGCTACTTTGCATGTTGCAAATGATGTAGGAGACACTCCTATTATGACTCCTATTGTTGAACAAAATGTGGAACCTATTGTGGAGCAAAGTGTGTAACCACTTAAACAACCTATTGTACAAGAGGAACCAACTATTGAGGAGGATTCTTCCTCTCATGCTATTGAAAAAATTGACTTCAAAAAGGCCAAAGTTTGGAAGTCACCTTGGACTTCACTTTTCAAGGACAATAGGGAACCAAGCAGAGGGATGAAATTGAAGTACATACAATCCGTGGGGGACTATGTAGATCTATCCAAAAGAGTTACGCCCTCCATTATTGACATATGGGGGTATTGTTTGGTTGGATACTTTGCGGGCAGGTTCCCTGGATTGAAGCCCATACATGAACTTGTTGCAAAGTGGGGAGTCCAATGTAATGTGAGGCAACATGACCAAAGATGGGTGATCTTCAAATTCAAGAGTGAAGAGGCAAGAGCTAAGGTTCTCATGGAGGGTCCATACTCACTATTTGGGAAATGTTTGTACCTAAAGACTCTTTTGGAAAATATTTCCTTTAATTGCGATGAGTTCCTGAAGGTGCCTATTTGGGTCAAGTTCCCTTTCCTCCCTATGCAAGTGTGGGCTGAGGAAGTGATAAGTGATATTGCCTCATGGGTGGAAACACCATTGACAACCGATAGGATAACCCAAGAAAAAGCAAGATCAAACTTTGCTAGGGTTCTCATTGAAGTGGATGCATCCAAGGCTCCCCCTCTAAAAGTGAAGGTTAAGATGCTGATAAGTCCGTATTTAGATGTGTATTGGGATCGGCTTTTAATGGTTTTCTAGCTTTAAGGTGTCACAAGTCTCAATTTTAGCGCAAGTTATGTTTACCGGGCGTTGGTTCGAGTTTTGTAACACACTCTCTTCCTAGATGATGATTGGAATATGCATAAACGAGTTCTTTCTTTTCGTGAATTCAATGATCGTCACACTGCTGATAATATTTATCTTCTCATTGAGCGTATTTTAATTGAGTATAATTTGATTGATAAGGTGTTTGCTGTAGGTTTTGATAATGCTAGTAATAATACTGCTGCTATACCTAGATTGCGTGAATTGTGTGGTTCTTCTACATTGATCGGTAGGTCTTTTCATCAACGTTGTGCATGTCATATTCTAAATTTGTGTGTACAAGATGAGTTAGCGGCATTAGGAAATGCTTTGGAGGTAGTGAAGGGGGGAATTAAATTGATTTGGGCTAATACTCCACTAAAAATGCAATGGCGGCAATATTTGAAGGATAGACGTGTCAATTATTGTGCTTTTCCTAAAGATTTGTCTATTCGTTGGAATAGTACTTATAACTTAATTAAAGTACTTATTAGATATAAAGATCATTTTATTGCTTTTTTAAGATAATCTTGTAACTATATTATAAACCCGGCTGACATCGACACTTGTGAAAAAATTGTTAATGTTTTGGTATATTTTAATAATGCAACTCAAACTTTTAGTCATGTTTATAAACCTACCGCAAACGAATTTTTTGTTGAAGCTGTTAATCTCGCCGGCGCTTTTAGTGAATTTGCCGATGCCGCTTACGTTAGTTATTTTTGTGATTTCATGAAACAAATGTTTTTAAAATATTATTCACATATTTCGCATATATATGGTATTGCATTTATTCTTGATCCTCGTTATAAACTTGCTTACTTGGGAACTTGTATAGATTCTATCATGCTTCTTTTTTTCAACTCAAGAGTTCGATGATAATCACATAGACCCTAAACAAGAATTCAACGAGGTTAGTAATTTATTTCATCAATTGTTGATAACCACTTTCGCGGCATTGTAGTAAAACGGAGTCTAACCTTTCTGTTTTTTCCCCGACTATCGTGTCTCTTGAGGAATGGCGGAAAAGTTTTTTAATTTAATTTTAGTCACAGACTATCGCTAATCGTTGGAAGCTTTTTCAATATAGAAAAGTGATTGTGTTCTAAATTATGCTAATTTATAACTAAGAGCAAGGTTCAATTTAAAGATTAATGTTTAAAGATGAAGTGTTCTAAAGATTGATGCAAATAAGGGCAATGAATTGAGTAATTAGAAATGGATATATTCTTGGACCTAATAATTAGGGAAATTAAAACTAAAATTGGACTAATAATTTCTTCCTCATAGACAAGGATAGAAACTGTTTTCATTAATTTATCCTATCTCTAAGTGTCATTAATGTGTTTAAAATGGTTGGATTAAATTAAATTATAATCCCATAAGCAAGGTAGAAATAATTTTCCAATATTTTAATTAATAAAAATAGCCAAATTCATTAACTAATTAAACTCATTATTTAAGCTATTGATTTTATTTCTCATAGACAAGATGTAAATCTCTTTCATTAATTTATCCTATTTCTAGTCCTTATTAATGTGCTATGATTATATTATTTTCTAATCTCATAGACAAGTTAGAAATAATTTTCCGAAAATTTAATTAATGAAAATGGCTAACAATTACTAATTACTATTTCATCATTTTTAAACAACTAGTCCAATTTTTTATTTTAATTCCTAATTTTCGGTCAACAAGTCATTCCATATTCCTTTACTCAATTCATGCCCAAAACAAATTTAGCTAATAAACATCATTTTTACAATTAACAATATAATGAATATATTCAACATTAACAAGGAATTAAACATGTATAATAGCAAAAAATTAAACAAAATATATATTCTGGCAAAATAAACTTATTTGAACTAAAATATAACTTTTTGGAATTTTTCACGAATTTATGAACCTAAAATCAAAATTTAACAACTAATTGATGATTTTCCCAATCTACAAACTTATAAACACCAATGAGAGTAAGCCTGTTTTGGGTATAAAAAATGTGTTGGTGTACATTGATGCTTTGTTGACGTGTACCTACAGCTGAAGTAATAGAACCCACTTCCATTCCTTTCTCCTTCACCAAACGTCTTCTGTTAATACAGACTCCATTCGCTTCCGCTTCTCTCCCTTTACGTATTTCATCGCATTCAACCCAACTTGGTTGACACTTCGTTCCGCTCATGCACAAGGCCTAGAACAGTGTGGGTGAAGGAGAGTTCAAATGATCTGATCTTCGTTCCATCGTACTACTCTCTGAGGAAGAACTACTAGAAGTGACTGTCAATTCCCAGACTAATTCCACGCGCCAAACGAGTCTCTAATCTTCTCATCTCTGCTAATGATGAACGACATGCTTTTGTAATTGGGCGTCTTGTACATTTTGAGCCTATCTGCCGCGGGATTGAGCTTCGTTCTGAGATAAACTTCAGAGGCCTCGAAGATTTCATTTTTGGTTAAGTCGTTCAGTTCATCAATGATGATAGTTGTTTGGGAGGAGAAATTGGATATTAGGCCGCCGAATTACGAAGAGAGCTTTTCCAAGAGGTCTCCAGGCAAGAGCTGGTTAGCCAATACTTTGAACTCACTCAGAATTGTCAAGTCAGACCTATGAGCTCGTGTGCCTATTTATACCCAGATTGAATAATTTGCCCGATCTATGAACCATTTCTTCATCATCTTCTTCTTCTTCATTCACTCCAGTTCATTCAACTTATTGATTTCATTTGTGTGAAATTTACCATTTAATTTGATGGTGATTTTCATTTTTGACATTTGCAGAATAAAACTTCTCGATTCAAAATGGGCAGCACAGGTATTGTCTTCTCTCCCTTGTTCTTCACTGTGTAAGTGAAATAAAATTTCAGCTCTTTAAATTTAATAGTTCGATTTTAGTTATTACAATTTCTCTCCCTAATTCTTTAGTCTAAGAGATAATTTTTCAACTATTTGAATTTAATGGTTTGATTTTATTTGTTATGAAGAGGTGGAGACAGCTTTTCTTCATCACCATTTTCTAGAAAGTCATTTTAGTTGAGTTGGGCATTCTAAAGGAAGAAAGGGTTCGCACCTCCAAGCTTCTCTGCATTCTAAAGCAAACAAGCTATTTCCTTTCAAGCTTCTCTGCACCTCCATTAGTCAGGTACAAGTTAATTCCCAATTTCTTTGTTTTGTTGATTACATCAAAGGCCACTCCTTGATTTTCACACGGTTTTTCTTTTTAATTTTTTTCCCCAAATAGCTAGGCAACCAAGATTATGTTGTAGTATCTTAGTGTTGCTATTTGTTTATTTATGGCATGAGCTGCTAAGATCTATTATCTAAAAACAGAAAAATGTCTTCTACTTATGTATTCAACAATAACTTCTAATTTCTATTTTGGTGTAGGATTTTTCATTACCCAAGCTAAGTTTTTCAGTTGTTTTGAAAAAAAAAAGTGCTAAGAAACACACCTCACTCAATGCATTAGGGAAGCTGCTTTAGGTTTAGGGGACTATCACAGGATCTCGGAGCCCGATACAACAACAACATCCAAGCCTTAATTCCAAAAGATTTTGGGGTCGGCTAACATGAATCGATCCATGATCATGAGATTTTTGTTGTTTATTACTTTATTACTTGATTAATACAGGATACAGTAACTATGAAACTATATTTTCACTTGGCAGCACACAATTTGAAATAGTTCCATATTCAAAACGCATGACTCTGAATGGCAGCATTATTCAATTAAACTTTTACATTTATATGAGTTGTTCTCTCTCACACATTACTTTTAGGTGTTTAGAAACTTATTGTTTTCCATTCCTCTGGAGTTCTAAATCATATATTAAAATCTTAGATCCTTTTTACACGGATATTTTCACTTGCTATATTTTTTCACCTATTTTATTGAAATGTTTAATGCAGTGATTTTCAACTCTTTAATATGATTTTCTCATAGTTAACCTAAAGCTAATGATATTTGCAGTGCTTAACAGACCTTCTTACTTTATGATTTTCTCAGAGTTAGTCCTGGACCATTATGAGCAATGGAAATTTAATTTAATGACAAATTTATGTGTGTGGGTGAACCCATTTGATTGTATATATTACAAAGTATAAACTTATAGCTTAAGAATATTCCAAAAGTTTTGCTTCACTTTTTCCATTTTATTTAGTTTAATTTTATTAGTTTATATTCCAAGGTGCCATGTCCCTAAGGTACAAAGAAGGAACTTTAGTGTCACGCCCCGGGCCTATCCGGACACGTCAACAACCCGCCGTACAGTACGAATAGTCAACCGCAGTCCGACTCATCCATACTATACAAGGCGTCTTGAATACCATTCACACATAGTACATCCATAAACAAGCATAATGTAAAATATTCATTTAAGCAGCGGAAACATTTAATACAAGTGTTTATGCCACACTCGGCAAACATGGGCATACAAGCCCCCGAATGATTATTCAAAAAATAATATCCATGAGCATTATTTAGATTGTTTTCAAAACAGAAACGGAAGAAGCACGAACCACGTCTTCTTCCCTTTATCTCCGGGATAAGGGTCAGTTTGGTCCTCGAAGTTGCAAAAAAGGGGTCAAATAAGTCCTTATATAGAAGATTCTGTCCGGACGTGCCATTTGAGGTGGCTCCTGCTAGAATTTTTTGATGAAATTTTTTGAGCATCTTATTCATTAAGTCTAGTTTACTCATACTAAATTTCAGATAAAAATTCAATCGGGAAGACATTCAAATGAATTCTTGAAGATAACTGTGCCGTTAAAAGCGCTGTTATCTTCAAGAATTCATTTGAATGTCTTCCCGATTGAATTTTTAGCTGAAATTTGGTATGAGTAAACTAGACTTAATGAATAAGATGCTCAAAAAAATTTATCACAAAATTCCACCGGGAGCCACCTCAAATGGCACGTCCGGACAGAATCTTCTATATAAGGACTTATTTGACGCCTTTTTTGCAACTTTGAGGACCAAACTGACCCTTTACTCCTTTATCTCCCCGAAGCAACGGGTGGTGGCAGCAACTCTTCAAGTTCTACCTGAAACTGTGAGGTGGCCTCCCCCGTGAAGGGGAGGTCAGTACTTGGAAGCATTTGACAAGTACAATGACAACTATACTAAGTATAATCAATGTTTCAATTTCTTAAGACCCTCAAATAGAGTGATATTATATCATAGGCCGTAACTCCCGGTTACCCTGTTTTATAAATATACTTACTTTATATAAAGTCAAGTAGTCAGCCCGTGGGCCCATATTCATTTAGAATTTACCATTTTCACTTTCCGTGACCATGAGTCACGACAACCCCATAGGGTTCCCTCGAGTCCCGATTGTATAGCAAGGGCTCGGCCCAACTACATTTCTATACAATCCTTTAACTCAATTTAATATAATCTAAATTTGTATGGCAAGGGCTCGGCCCAACTACGTTTCCATACCAACCATAACTTCATGGCAAGGGCTCGGCCCAACTACGTTTCCATGAAGATCACAATGCATGGCAAGGGCTCGGCCCAACTACGTTTCCATGCTAATCACGTTACATGGCAAGGGCTCGGCCCAACTACATTTCCATGTAACCCTAGAGTCCGACTCTAATTTATTTTCATAGCTCAATTCTCAAGCAAATCCTATGCCTAGAATCAATTCACTTGGATAGCCTTTAGGCCTACCCCTAACACACCTTAGTGTTCATACAATTCGACCTTAAAGCATCTCTTAAGACTACTTAAGGCATATCTAATCACAATCCTATCTCTTAGGATTAATTCCATCATTTATTCATATAAATCTCCCGACTAGTATTTCGATACTAGTCGAATAACCTTAGAACAACCAAGTTCTAAATTCATAACCAAATAGTTTATCTCAATTGATTTTCCAATCCAAATATGATTTAATCCCAATATCAAAAATATCACTTTTATCCATTCATGAATTTCATACATGAAGTAAAAGTATATTTTATCACAATTTTCATAGTTAATTCCATTACCATACCATTTCTTTCATATCACATAATCATACACAATCTCTTACAAATTTGTATATTATGCTCTTTTCCTTATAGACAATAGTCTTCTCATTCTTATGCATCATTAATCATTAATAATCCTTAAAAACATATTTAATTACCTTAGGTAATCTCATGAAATTAACCCAAAGATTATAAGCAATATAGTCAGCCATCCTCACCTTATGAAGTGCTGAAATAGTTGCCTTTGTTAAGCCTTTCGATCAATCCCCGTTCTAAACCGATTGGAAGTGGAAAATCTGACCAGCAGACGAAAGCCGGGCGGCTTTTGCCAAAGGTGGGCGGCTTTCGTGGTCTGCAGCTACGAACAGCTCCCTATAAGTGGCGGTTTCCGGCGGTTTCAACTCCTATCGATTCCACGACTCTTCTAAGTTAAATACCACCACTTTATAACAATATTCTACACTTTTAAACGTGTAGAACTCCATATTTAATCCACCATATGATTTATTAAAAATCATACAACATAACACTAGTTAAAAGATAAGAGTTGTGTTCTTACCTCTTCTTCTAGTTATTTTCTCTTGGATTCCCCCTAGTTTCGTGCTTCTTCAGCTATGAGCTCTTGAGAGAAACCTTCTTGGAGCTCCCCCTCTTGGTATGGCCGAATGATTGGAGTGTAAGGAGTAGAGGAGGTGTATCTCTATCCAACCACTCCCAAGAATAGTCCAAGACTATTACATGGGGTGTTAAGTTTTTGTCTCTAGGAGACTTCTCCCTTCAATCATCCGCACAAACCAAAATGTGTGGTCCCCCTCCCTTATTATTTGAGTCTAATTAGTGTGTAGAATACCCCAAGTGGGTGTAGGAAGTCCCTCCCAATTATTCCTGCTATTTTTGGTAGGTTGGGCCAAAATAGCGCTCGGGTTGTCCAAATATTTTTATCAACTTTAGTTGGCCCTTTATTGGGCTTCAATTATTATTACAATGACCCGACTAAATATTTGGTAGCCCATTCTCATTATTATGGGCCCGATAAATAATTTAATTAATCTCGCATTAATTAAATATACCCAATCTGCTACACGATTTTATTCGCCAGAAATTCAAATACATATCAAATTTCAAATTCAAGTACATCCGGGTGCGGTGTCACATTTAGTGAAACGAGACTGATTGAAACCAAGACTCACAATGGCACATGATACCAAGAATGTAATTAGTATGGCTCACTTAAATCAAGCACTCCCATTAAAACCCAATTTACCTCAAATAGGTTGATAATCAATTCTCAATTTTATCACCATAATACCAATTAAGTGAAAACAGAAGATGAAAGTTTTCAGATTTAAGAAAATTGTGCTAGGTATATTTTTAACTAAAAGGCATGTAAGTATTAAAAATAATTCAACCTTTCTATTAGTTAAATATAACTTTGGAAGTGTTGGGACTAAAATAACTTCAGTTAAACCATCCAATACCTCTAAAAAGCGTCAATAGGAATCCTAACTTGCAAGTCAAAATTCATGGGAATGCATTTGATGATTTTTATTTCAGCCAACTAAATTAGATTTCGGGTAGTGCTGACAGTAGCATGTAGGGCATAAGCCTATTTTCTGCAGATTTGGGAGTATCCCGGTGTTCTTGTGTGTTCAGTGAGTTAGGTGAATTTTTTTTGGGTAGATATATGGAAAGATTTAAACTTGAAATAGATCATAGGATTTTAGATGTTTTGCAAATTTTGTAGTATCCCATTGTTCTGGACCAGTTTTTGCAGTGAGTTGGGACCAGTTTTTGCAATTTTTGCAGAACTTCTGGTGCATTCAGATTTAAGAGTTTTCTTTCCTGTAAGTTTTTGATTGGATTTTAAGAAATAAACCTATGACTATAATTTAGGAGTTAACTCTACCAGTGTTCCAGTATTTAGGGATTTGTGCTTTCAAACCAAATGTGCATTATTGGTTTAAGAAATAAACCTAAGACTATAATTTAAGAGTTTCCGTTCTGTAAGCGTTAGGAGTATCCTTCCTAACACCATGGTTATTAAGTATACATATTTTTGTGCATGCAAAAGTAGAAATGGTAGAATTAGAAAACGAAGATTAATATTTCAAATACATAGGCTCTAGCATCAAAATGCATTAATTCATGGTTAAGTCCAATCGATTACCCGTGAAATTGCTGAAAGTGTTATGATTACTCTCTCTCTCTTTATATCGGATATTTTGATTTTTCTTTGTTCTGGCAAAGTAGCTAGGTTGTCTTATGATCTATTAAATCCCTAATACATGGCTTCTTCTCTTCTGTAATAGAATGGGATGAAGTAAGTAATGCTTCCTATCATACATATAAACTATAAAGATAGAGTGTCTATTTTTCTATCAAATGCTCACTATTATTTGCATTTGACTATATAACAAGCTAATCTGAAGATCACTTTTAATTAGAGAATAATCTATCCTTTTTCTTTTCGAAAAAAAATCAAGTTTGTACTCTTTAAATTGCCTTTGCAACATTTTGCTTCTAAGAATTGATTTTTTTTCTTTCATCTATATATGTAAACACTGAATGGGGTTGTCATAAAATATTACTTTTCTCAAAGTGTAAATGTTCGTCTATGGTTTTATGAAGGTTTTAATTACTATTTTAGGTGCAGAGTTTTTTTTGAAAGGAAAATATTGATCTATATGGATGATACAAATTGTAAAGGGAGACCATGAATAAGATCTATACAGTCACATGCAAGCAAACATTCTGTTTTATCCTGGCTAATTAGTATAATCACTTATTGTGATTCACTTCGTTTATCAGGTACGACTGTCTTGTTTGGTGATTCAAATCTTCTCAAAGAGCATCTGGAACGTACTAACAGATCTTCCGGTTCGAGTCTTCCAAATAATTCACCAAGGTATTAAAGTTGTGTATATTGTATACTATTGTGTATTCTACTACGTATTACATATGGAAATGTTAGTACTAAAGTTGTCTATACTACTATTTGTCATTGTTGTGCGGACCAAGGCACCAGGACACATTGAAGTGCTTCAAAGGAAAACAATGTTTAAGCGTTGGGGGATCATTTTTAAAATATACTACGTGCTACCTTTTCATTATTCTCAAACAATATCACATGTTGTTGGCTTTAGAATGTGCTCCCTCCTAATGTGAGACTTCTTCATATACCCATAAATTGTACCCCCTCCGTCCCGCTAATGATGGGACATGAGGGAGTGACACGCAAACTAATAAAAAGTGAGTTATGTGGTTGATATTGAATTGATAAAGTAAGAATAAAGTAAGAATATTTTGGAGCCACACAAATTTTGCCTAATTTGGTATGAGACAATCTTAGTGGGATGGACCGAAAAGGGAATGAGACAATATTAGCGGGATGGAGGTAGTATTAAAAAAAAGCAAACTCTAAATTTACAAGAACTATGTTAAATGCAAATTCTAATTTATCTTTTGATTTTGTACAAATAGAAAAAATAATAATTATAAAAATTTCTATATATTATAAAAATTGGGCACTTGCATTCTCGCGCAACGCGCGATACAAAAACTAGTATTAACTATAAAATGCAAAAAGCAACAAAAAAATATTCTAATTTCGTTCTAAATTTTATATTAACTACTGGTGGTTATACTACAGTGAACTAAACTGGAATTGGGGCAGAAACTTATTTGTTTCCTTTTTTGAGTATTTATTCTAATTTATGCAATAATATCAAATAATTACCAAAATTAATTAAAAATTACTTCTGCTTTGTGAAAATTAACTTTAATCAGATATTTAACGACCTTGAGGCTATTGAACAACTATATAATTAATTGTAATGAATTCAACATCAACAACTATTTTATTTAATTTTTGGAAGTAAATGCGAAATACTTGAAAAATATTCTGGAAATTTTCGAAGAACATATCGAACAAACAAAGCATAGATTCAGATTCTACTCGTTGAGAAGATGAAAATACATACAAATAACTTACAAATTGGAGCTATAATGAAGAAGATATGAGGATTTGAAGTTTCCCTCTCCTAAAAAGTCTTGAGCTCGGAAATTGCAGAAGAAAAGCAACTAAGGGGGTGTTTGGAACTGCTTCTGCTTCTGCTTCTTTTTTAAAAGCAGAAGGAGAATCAGAATCAGTTTTCAGAAGCTGGTACCCCCAGCTTCTAAAAAAACTGATTCTGAGAGTAAATTAGAGCTCCAGAAGTACTTCTGGAATTTCACCCAAACACTCCAGCTTCTGCTTCTGCTCCCTGAAGGAGCAGAATCAGTTTTGAGAATCAGATCCAAACACCCCCTAATTACACTAATTTAGGGTAAGAGATTATGTGTTTGAGATGAGGAAAACGTCTGCTATTTATAGCCCGAATTTCACCGAAGGCTTTCGGAAGGGTGGCCGCCCTTTGTACAAATATGGTCGCCTTCCGTCTTTTCACCGGCAACTTCGATCATTTCGCCGCAGGCGGTCACGGAAGGCGTCCGCCTGCCGTTCCTGTCTGGCCGCTGCCGTCAATTCTCACCGGCCACGCGTTTACTCCGTCGTGTTGTGCCGTAGGCGGTCACCGAGGGCGGCCGCTCTTCGTCCTGCGTCAGCAGCCTTCGGGCTTATTCCAATATTGGTCAAAGTCAAGTTTGACTTTCCAAAAATACCGTAGGCGGCCAGATGGGCTGTCATTTTGGACGCCTTCTTGACAGCCTTCGTGATAATTTGACTGTCTTCTTCTGTATTTTCTGCTCTTCAAGATTGTCTTCTGGACCACTTTGATAAAATGCTTTCTTCCTCCAATGTGAATTCATTTGTGACTCAAATTGACTCATTTTGTGCTCAATTGATCCGAAATTTTGTCAAACATATTATGAATGTGATTTTTACCTGATTTCATGAAACTTGAACCAAAATATCTAAAACATGCCTTTTCTTTCTGTTTTCATTCAAAAATCGCTTAATTTTGATAAGAAAAATAAGTACAAAAAATGGACTTATCAATTGTCTAATGAATTTTATGCACAATATGGTAATGCACCCCTCCTCTGCCGCTGACGTGCACTTTGTCGTGGTGTGCACTCAAAATAATAATACAATACGACACTAATACGTAGTATAGTGTAGTAAGGTTCGTATCCACAGGGAAAGGAATATTTCTCTTTTTAATTAACTAGTAACAAAAGGGGGGTTTAGGTTTGAGTGATTTAATTTAATTAAATACGAAGATGAACGAGTTATGTGGTTTAATTAATGAGAAGGAGACTTGGCTTTGCTTTTATCCACTTAATGAAATGTTCGTCGATCCCGGTTATATCTTTAACTATCTTCCTCTCGAATACTCAATCGAGGAGTATATCCAATTCATCGAGGGTATTTATTAGTAACGAGACGCGTTCATTAATAAAACTTACTACCGAGTTAATATAGAACACGCGCCGTATATTCACTCGATAGTAGCAATAAAATCAAGATGAAAACGATTGAGATTGATAACCTCAACACAAGCGGTTTATTGGTTTAATCAATATAATTAATTCCCCTTGGTTTATTAACCATGAAACGCATGCATTAATAACCCAAGTTTACTACCGCGAAAGGACCGAATTAATAACAAGCGTATTAATCGACCAATTCTAGTAATAATTAATATATGAAACAAAACTAGTTGATCCTTTAAGTAATGTTCAAAATATTAATATGAAATATGAATAGGAATTAATTAATACTCAAGGAAGAATATTAAAGAAGATGAATCCTACTATAGTTAATATCAAGATGTTAACTAATTGTCATCTTAGTAACACTCCCCAATATTAACATAGAGGAAGAAATAGCTATTACTATAACTAATGTCAAGATGTTAACTAATTGTCATCTTAGTAACACTCCCCAACATTGATATAGAAATAGTATTTAAAGGAAGAATTAATATTCAAGGAAGAAGATTAAAGAGAATAACTCACAACTTACAAATTCATTAAGCTTCAAAGTAGCAAAACCAAGATGGAAGAGTTTAGCTCCTCATTTGGAGACTAAACATGATAGAAAATATAAAGAAAACACTAATCTAAACTGAGCTAAAGAGTATATGTGAATTGGTCCTTTTATTGTGAAGGAAAGGGGTGTATTTATAGGCTTTTGGGAGCTGCAGGGTCTGATACCCGATCGGGTATATAGGATACCCGATCGGGTATCTTAGGAAATTGCCCAGAAAGTCACTTTTCTGGGCATACCCGATCGGGTATGTCGGCATACCCGATCGGGTATGTCGGCATACCCTATCGGGTATGTGACAAATCTTCACGAAAATTTGCTCCCACGATCATTTGTTCCCGGATTTGATTTGGACAATCGAATCAAGTGAATACCCGATCGGGTATAGGCAATACCCGACCGGGTACATGAGTATTTTTTCCAAATCGAAATCTTTCTTGTCTCCTTGCACTTTCCTTGATCTTTTAAGGTCCAATCTTGATCCCTTAGATGATCTTTGACCTGTTTAGCTCAGAAAAATCCTAATCTAACTAAATTACAAATAAAAATGAAAATAAAGTATTACACCAAAAGTGTGTAATTCCCACAACTAGAACTAATAAAAACTAGTTAAAAATACAAACATACAATCGGAAATTACATGAATATCAACTCCCCCACACTTAGCTTCTTTACTCGTCCTCGAGTAAAGTCAAATGTTTAATAGTTCCAAGTCCTCAAGAGTTCAACAATCAACAAGAAGAAGCAAAAGACCACCAAGGATAAAATGATGTCCTGTAAAAACAAATATATCTCTCATATCTCTCATTTTGCCTAGGAGCCTTTTCAGGTTTTCATCCTAGCAACTCTTTATTTTTCCATCCTTTCCACTCACTCATTTTTATAAGCCCTTTTTGCTTAGATTGCCCATTTTTGGGTTTTCAACCTAACTAGCAATTCCTTTTTTTTTGTTTTCTTTTTTTCTTACTTTTTTTTTTGTTTTTTTTTTTTTGTGAAGAAAATAATGCCAGTTACAAGGTATCAAACTTAAGTACGTATCAATGAGTGACTCCCCCTCACTTAGCTCGAAGCACTGTCCCTAGTGCTCGTCTCCGTCATACCCGGGCAGAAACAGACATCCTCGTAGCCTTGAATTGTTCCCTTGATTTGACCTGATCTTTGTGTAAATATGTGGGGAGATGAAGATTTTGGGTGTTCGATTGTAGAGGAGAGTAAGGGGAGTATTTTGGTGGTGGTTTGGGTGGATTTGGGTGAGTAATGAGGGTGTAATTGAAGAAATAAGGTTTGGGAATGGAGGGGTTTTTAGAGAGAAGGTTTGAATTTGAGGAGGAATTTGGGGAAAATGACTGATTTTGGGCGTCCGGATTGGGTTTAAAATTTGTGTACCCGACCGGGTAAGGGATGATACCCGATCGGGCGATTTGCGCCGTAGAAATTCCCAGAAAATCATTTTAATATACCCGACCGGGTTAGTGAGTCTACCCGATCGGGTATAACCTCATTTTTTTTTTTCAAAAACGCTTCAGGGGTCGTGTACTCGATCGAGTATGGGGTGTACTCGGTCGGGTTTGTTGTGCCGTAGGATTTCGCCAAAATATACCCGATCGAGCCAAGAAATATGCCCGATCGGGTATAGAGTACTCGATCCTGACCTCTGTTATTTTCGCATATACCCGACCGGGTGTAGGTGTTACCCGATCGGGTATATTACCCTGGGTTTTGATTTTGTCCATTTTTTTCATTGGGATCCGGTCGAGTAAGTGATTATGCCCGATCGGAGGTTTCCCCAAGCTTTTAAAAACATGCTTTTTCTCTCCTTTTCTTTGGAGAATTGTCCCCCATTCTCTCAAAGTTGACATTCAAACTGAAAATGAAAAGAAAAATAAAAATAAAAATTGTGTACCTTAGCTTGGGTTGCCTCCCAAGAAGCGCCTTAGTTAACGTCGCGGCACGACGTTATTTTTTTTATTTTATTTTGTGATTTAATTGGGATCATGAACATCCCTTTTATCCTTTTTCAAGACCTTGTTTGGCCATGTTTCAATTTTATTTTTCGGCCTTTTCCAGTAAGGCTGAGCTTTCTTTCTTGCTACCTCCTCAACCGCCGGTGGTTTATCTAGTGATTCCTCAATGATCAAAATTGATTCTTTAAAGGGAGAGTGATTTTTAATAGAATTATAAATGTTATATTCTATTTTCCTTCCATTAAATTCCATAGTTAAACGTCCGCTAGAAACATCGATTGTTGAGTTAGCAGTTTTTAAAAATGGTCTCCCTAATAAAATAGGGACTTCATGTTTATCACTCTCCATTTCAAGTACGTAAAAATCGGCAGGAAACACTAGATCACCTACCGAAACTAGTACATCTTCCACTACCCCTTTTGGGAAAATAGTTGATCTATCGGCCAGTTGAATTACGACACCAGTTTTATTTAAAGGCCCAAGGTTCAAAGATTTATAAAGATAATAGGGGATCACGTTAATTGATGCCCCTAAGTCTAACATGGCCCTAGAAATAGTGTCTCCTAGCTTGCACGGTATAGTGAACATGCCCGGATCAGTACATTTTTTTGGGAGTTTTCTTTGAAAAACTGCCGAAACATGTTCACTAATTTCAACTTTCTGTTTTCCTTTTGAGTGTTGTGTCCTCTTGATTGTGCATAATTCTTTTAAAAATTTAGCAAATCGAGGGACACTTTTAATTAAATGAAGGAGTGGAATGTTTACCTCACAATTGGTGAAAGTCTCATAGATATCCGCATCTTTCCTTGGCTTCTTTGTTTCCCTCAGTGCCTCGGGGAAAGGAGCTACTGCTTCATATGATGACAACGGAGGGGGGTTGGCTTTTGTTGACTCCTCCTCGAATTTAGCTTCCTCCTCACGGTCAACCTCTTCAATCCCTTGACTTTTCTTCTCTACCTCTTTCAATGTCGTCCCACTTCTCAACATGATGGCATTCACATGTTGCCTCGGGTTTTTCTCCGTTTGAGATGGGAGTTTACCCGAGTCCTTTGCTTCAAGTCGGCTCACAGCATTTGAAATTTGGCTAACATGAGTTTCCAAATTTTTTATGCTTGACTTTGTCTCATGTTGGAATTGTATCATGGTTTGTTGAAATTCTCCCATGTTTTGTTGCATGGTAACCATGTTTGAGGTCAAAGTTCGGGTCATCTCATCAGTTGACATATTAGATTGAGAATTTGAGCCTTGGGTGTTGAAAGGTGGTTGAGAAGATGAGTTGGCTTGTTGAGGGTTCCCATATCTCAAATTTGGATGATCCCTCAATCCCGGATTATAAGAATTTGAGAAAGGATCATACCTTCTTTGTTGATGTCCTTGGAAACCGAGGGCGTTGACTTGCTCTTCTTGGAGTGATGGACATGAATCAGTGGGGTGCCCGGTTGATGTGAAAATGCCACAAGCTTTGACCTCCTGAATTTTTGGTTTTAGAAGGAGTTCTTTTACCAAAGAAGTCAAGCCGGCAACTTGACTTTCTAGATCGGTTGTACTTGTTTCCACAGCAAGAACTCTTCGGGTGGAGGATTTGCGGCTGAATTGCCGTGAGTTCTCGGCTAATTCCGAGATTAAGCTTGTTGCTTGTGAAGGAGTTTTGTTAACAATGCCACCTCCACAAGCGGCATTCACCATTCTTCTATCATCATCAACAAGACCATCATAAAAGTATAAGATGAGGTCTTGTTCCGTGTATCCGTGATAGGGGCAGCTAGCACATAGCTTCTTAAAACGCTCCCAATATTCATACAAGGACTCATCATCCTTTTGCTCGATGTTGCTTATTTGCTTTTTGAGAGAAGATGAGATGGAAGCAGGATAATACCTATCAAGGAAGCATTTCTTCATTTGTACCCATGTGTTGATACTCCCAGAAGGAAGATAGAAAAGCCAATCCTTCGCGGTGTCCTTCAAAGAGAATGGGAAGGCCCTCAGTTTGATTTGTTCTTCGGTAACACCGTTTGGGCACATGCTTGTGCAAACGATGTGGAATTCCGAAAGATGTTTATTCGGGTCTTCTCCTCGTAGGCCATGAAAAGATGGCAATAGATGTATGAGCCCAGATTTTAGCTCAAATGTATTACCTTCATCAAGAGTAGGAAAGGTAATACACAATGGTTGTTGATTCAAGTTTGGAGCTGTGAGCTCCCTCAAGGTTCTCGTTTCTTGAGCCATGTGGAATGACTCTTCAGATCCGCTAGAATAAGAACTAGCGCTTGATGATTCCTCCGAAGAAGTATTTCGAAATAAATTCCTAAACCTCTCAAAGGCTTGTTCTGTTTCGGGGTTTGTTTGGTAGGTGATTTGGTTTATAGATCGGGTTCTAACCATATACTCAAACAAAGCTCAGAGAAGAAATAGAAATCTTTGTATATTTTTATTTAATTTATTTTTTTGATTTTTCTTGAAATAAAATAAAAAGAAAAATAATTGCCTTTCCCCGGCAACGGCGCCAAATTTGACGTGCACTTTGTCGTGGTGTGCACTCAAAATAATAATACAATACGACACTAATACGTAGTATAGTGTAGTAAGGTTCGTATCCACAGGGAAAGGAATATTTCTCTTTTTAATTAACTAGTAACAAAAGGGGGGGTTTAGGTTTGAGTGATTTAATTTAATTAAATACGAAGATGAACGAGTTATGTGGTTTAATTAATGAGAAGGAGACTTGGCTTTGCTTTTATCCACTTAATGAAATGTTCGTCGATCCCGGTTATATCTTTAACTATCTTCCTCTCGAATACTCAATCGAGGAGTATATCCAATTCATCGAGGGTAGTTATTAGTAACAAGACGCGTTCATTAATAAAACTTACTACCGAGTTAATATAGAACACGCGCCGTATATTCACTCGATAGTAGCAATAAAATCAAGATGAAAATGATTGAGATTGATAACCTCAACACAAGCGGTTTATTGGTTTAATCAATATAATTAATTCCCCTTGGTTTATTAACCATGAAACGCATGCATTAATAACCCAAGTTTACTACCGCGAAAGGACCGAATTAATAACAAGCGTATTAATCGACCAATTCTAGTAATAATTAATATATGAAACAAAACTAGTTGATCCTTTAAGTAATGTTCAAAATATTAATATGAAATATGAATAGGAATTAATTAATACTCAAGGAAGAATATTAAAGAAGATGAATCCTACTATAGTTAATATCAAGATGTTAACTAATTGTCATCTTAGTAACACTCCCCAATATTAACATAGAGGAAGAAATAGCTATTACTATAACTAATGTCAAGATGTTAACTAATTGTCATCTTAGTAACACTCCCCAACATTGATATAGAAATAGTATTTAAAGGAAGAATTAATATTCAAGGAAGAAGATTAAAGAGAATAACTCACAACTTACAAATTCATTAAGCTTCAAAGTAGCAAAACCAAGATGGAAGAGTTTAGCTCCTCATTTGGAGACTAAACATGATAGAAAATATAAAGAAAACACTAATCTAAACTGAGCTAAAGAGTATATGTGAATTGGTCCTTTTATTGTGAAGGAAAGGGGTGTATTTATAGGCTTTTGGGAGCTGCAGGGTCTGATACCCGATCGGGTATATAGGATACCCGATCGGGTATCTTAGGAAATTGCCCAGAAAGTCACTTTTCTGGGCATACCCGATCGGGTATGTCGGCATACCCTATCGGGTATGTGACAAATCTTCACGAAAATTTGCTCCCACGATCATTTGTTCCCGGATTTGATTTGGACAATCGAATCAAGTGAATACCCGATCGGGTATAGGCAATACCCGACCGGGTACATGAGTATTTTTTCCAAATCGAAATCTTTCTTGTCTCCTTGCACTTTCCTTGATCTTTTAAGGTCCAATCTTGATCCCTTAGATGATCTTTGACCTGTTTAGCTCAGAAAAATCCTAATCTAACTAAATTACAAATAAAAATGAAAATAAAGTATTACACCAAAAGTGTGTAATTCCCACAACTAGAACTAATAAAAACTAGTTAAAAGTACAAACATACAATCGGAAATTACATGAATATCAGCCGCGAACATCTTCTTCATCTAAAGGAAAATCACTTTTAAATTCTGCATTTGGTTCTCTTTTGAAAAAAAAGTAAAGCAACTCCCGCTAATGAACAAAGCTCAGTTAACGAGCTTTCATTGTGTCTAACATTGAATGTTGATTATGAAGTTGGGGATGACTTTGACATTCTTAAGTGGTGGAAGAAAAATGAAAGAACATTCCCGGTTTTATCAAAGATGGCTAAGCAAGTGCTAGCAATGCCGATGTCAACAGTTGTCGTGGAACAAGAATTTAGTGCGGCCGGCAACGTCTTAACCGATTAAAGAACGAGGTTGAGCCCGAGCTCTCTTGAGACGCTAGTTTGCTTCCATGATTGGTTGAAGGTCCAACGAAGAACTCAATAAATGAGCATCGCTCCCACCCGCCACTTTATGGAGGAAACAACCGAAGGCGGAGATTCCGATTGATTATTTATTACAAAATTTATTACATTTATTAAATTCATCCTAATTCTCAATTGTACTTCTTATTTGAAATAAATATACTTGATTTTTTTATATTATTGTGTACATCAATTCAAGAATCGACAAAAAAAATTAGAAGCCCGGAACCGGACTAGCCCGGCCCGGTAAACCGCCGGGTGGCCCGGCCCGGCCCGGCCCGGAACTGCCAGCCACCTGGGCCGGTTCCGATTTCCATTTTCCCAGACAAAGGCCCGGTCGGGCTCAGGCCCGAACTGGAACCAGCCCGACCTGGGTCTATCACTAGTTAAAAAACAATCTACCACAAAAGAGAGGGTTTAGAACGTACCTGGGGGGTTGGCGGTCGGGATTAAATCAACCGGCGGCCCGCGGGGAGGGGGAATAAATTAAAACCAGAATACTATAAATAGGAAGTTTATCGAAACTTACCTTCGCGAAACCCTAGGAGAGCGTTTCGACCTTACCTACATAAATTTAAAAAAATTGGGATTTTTCTGGAGGGTTGACTGCCGTTGACCAACGTTGACCGGCATTAATCGGCGGTTGACTGCTTCCAGCTCCAGGTCCACAGCCCAGCAGCAGCTCCAACAGTCCAACAGCAACCCAGCGGCCCAGCAGCAGCTCCAGGTCCAAGCAGTCCAGCAGTGTAGCAACCCAATAGCAATCCAGCAGCCCAAAGCCCAATAGCGGTCCAAAAACCTACCAGCCCAGCTCAGCAGCTCCCTCAGCAAGCTGCTTTCCTTCTGCGTGAGAAACCATCTGGCCAGCCCTCTGCCCCAGTGACGAACAGAAAACCCCGACGATGAATTCGAAACTTCGATCAGAGGTCGATTTCAACCTCCAGGCGGCGAACGACGAGTTTCCCGTCAACGACGACGGCTGAGCTTCCAGGTGTCGATGGCGGATCTCCCCGGCGACGGCTGAACTTCCAGGGGTGGCTATAGCGGTTTGAGCTTCTGGCAAGCTCGATTTCAACAAGCAGAGACCACAGTGAAGGCCGGCGAGCTCGTGCGAACGACTAGGCAATTTCAGGGACCTCCGGCGAGCTCCAATCGACAGCGGGTGGCGTACGGCGGCAGACGGTAGTTTCCGGCTCTAATACCACTGTTGGGATCGTTTTCGTCTCTGGCTCAGGTCTTTCTACACAAGACACACATACACCACACTAGGGGAGGCTATAACACAACCTCTGTTCTAAAAATCGTTCTGGCCGTCCGACTAGTTCCCGCCTAGGCGCTAGGCGGTAGTCAGGCGCCCCGATTTTCGCCTAGGCGCTCCGACTAATTGGTTTACCGTCTAGGTGAATTAGTCGGCTACCTATGGTGCCTAGTTTCCCGCCTAGAGCGCCTAATCAGCCACCTAGGTTATCTAAATTCGCCGAACATTACTTTACTTTATAATTTTAATTTTTCAAAATCGATATAAGTACTTTAACTTTAGCCCCAGATATAAAGAAATGAAGTTGTAAATTAAGTAAAGACTATATATATTTTTATATATACCTAATTTCCCGTCTACCTATTTTTTTCATTATTTTCCATCATTTACAATGGAGCCAAAGATTTATTATTTTTTGTCTTGAGAATATGATAAAATAAAGCAAAATGGCTCACTAAACTGTCTGCACTTCTTTGTTATGAAGCAGCAGTAAGTCCATGCAATTTTGGACACGATTTTCACTATAGGTTATCCGGAAACAGTCTCTTTGTGCTTTAGTACAAGGTTAAGACTGCGTACATCCGACCCCCCCTTACCCCACCGTAGGTGGGAGCTTTGCGGCACTGGGGTAAATGAAAATGATGAAATGACCTAATTTTTATTATTATTTATATATGTATGTGTATATATGTAAGAATACAATATTAGTTATCATATTTATGCAAAAACATAGATAAAATTGAAATTTATATGTCTCCGATTAGTCCCCACCTAGGCGCCCGCCTAGGCGCCTAGGCGCTAGGCACTTTGGCTGGCGCCCGACTAGCGCCTAGCGACTTTTAGAACATTGAACACAACAATTATCTTTACTCTCTTCTTCCAACCACAAAAGAACTCTCAAGGAGGAAGAAGAAAGATACTGCTCTCAAGTATATTTCTCGCAGGCTTATCTCACAAAGAAGGAGGAGTGTTGACTTTATAATAGGCTGCCAGCCTATAGCAAAGTCACGGGCAAACAAAAGAGCACTCACAGGTTTAGCAAGGACACTCACGGGTATAAGCCAAACAATAAGAGGGGCAGCGGACAGTCAAGCAGTAGGGCTGACATCAGATATATAATTGATCAGATAATATACCAAGGTAAAAGGTATCAAAGAGAGAGTGAATTAATAGGGTGCAAGCCTCAGCTATAAAATGAAAGAAATGTCTTGGTAGGACCAATACCTCCAACAAAAGCAATTTAGTGGATCTACATACTTCTTTTATAAGAATGTACATATGCCGAATATGGTAACCTTATCACCCTAAATTAGGATCAGAGTTAATTTTCTATTAAGTGAAATTATTATAGATAATCATGTTATCTATTTTTTCATATAATTATTTCTTGATTTTACTAATAAAAAATATTTTAAATATATAATTTTAATAAATCAACAAAATCGGTCAATACAACCACTTCATCCTGAAGTTCATAAATTTTATAAAAAAATAAGCCTATTCAGTCAATTTCATTGTTAACAAATGGGGTCAAACTTAAATTTTGCTGAGGTGGATTATTTGTCTGCTAGATTTTATTTATTTGACATTGATTTTATTCAATATTTCAATAAGTTAGACGCTTTGGGTGTTTAAAGCTGTTTGGAAATTCATCGATGTTCGTTTGAAATTCTAATATAGGTATTTGATATGAAGAGTTGGAGATAGTATAGACCAGTTTTTTATTGAGGAAAACAAAGACAATAAGGTCCACAACCCTCGTTCTTCGTAATGTTGCGTCAGCGCCCACATCGTGTGACACGCCAGCTCCAGCAAGTTTTACGTGCCATTCTCCATCATCTGCCTCGTCATACGCACAGTCAGCAGTAAATCTATATTTTATGAAATTGCTTGTCGGTCCTATGCTTTTGGAAAATTACAGATTGATGTGTAATTTTTACAAAAGTATAGACATATTGACTCAAGAAAGATGGGTCCTACCATTTGGTTTCCTTCGAAATCCAAAGTGAGCTCATTTTGCCTAAACCTGTCCCTATGATAATTTTGTAACAGAAAGTTTGCACCTTTTAATGGGATCTTCAAGTGCAAATACGGTTTCAATGGGATCTTCAAGTGCAAATACGGGTATTAATCAGCACAATTTAAAGAATTGTACTCCTTATTCTCTTTCATTTTTCTTCGGCCTCATTAAGAAGTAGACTATCTCAGTTAAGTTCCGCTCTTTCAACTTCAAACTTTCCCCAAAAATCAATGAAAGATTTCAAGTTTTCAGGTAATTATATTGTTCAATTCATTTATTTATTTTTGAAAGGATTGTTCAATTTATTTCGTAATAATAATTTAGCCATTTTCATTTGAGTTTTGTTTTATATGAAGATTCTAATAGATGTACTCATACTCTCATAGTTTTTTTTCAGTGCATCTGTATAGCAATTGGTTTTTATATTAGTTTGTGGACCACATTTTTTCAATTATACTCCCTCCGTAACATTCATATCTTCTCACTTTCCTTTTTTGGACGTAACATTTATATCTTCCCATTTCTAAATCTTCCCATCATACCCTCAATAATTTAAAAAATAATACACTATTACACCTACTTTTTTTGGATTTATCCTTCATTCCATCACATTATTTCAACATCTTCCCATCATACCCTCAATAATTCATACTCCATTTCACTATTCTTAATCTCACCCACTTTGGAAGTGGGAAGATATATCTGATACGGAGGGAGTACTTCGTAGCAATTAGAACAATGGGAAAACTATCAAATAAGCTTTCATTCAATATCGAAAAAGTCAATCAAACCCAGGGGCGGACCCAGGAAATTGATATTGGGGGGCGATAAATTAAACAAAAAAAATCTAGGCGATTATTATTATAAGTTATAACCTTAATATAATACGGAGTAGTAATTAAATGAAGCATTATAATAGAAGAAGAGACAAATATATTATTACAAAATACTACTTCCGTCCCCCTAAGTTTGGGACAAGAGAAGGTGACACTTTTATTAATAAAAGTGGGTTTATGAGGTTGATAATGAATTGATAAAGTAAGAATAAAGTAGGAAAGATTTAGAACCACACAAATTTTACCAAATAAGGTATGGGACAATCTTTGTGGGACGGATCGAAAAGGTAAAATGAGACAATCATAGTGGGATGGAGGGAGTAGTTAAAGTTAGTACTTTAGAATTGTATCCAACCAGGGGCAGACCCAGGAAATTGATATTGGGGGGGGGGCGATAAATTAAACAAAAAAAATCTAGGCGATTATTATTATTATAAGTTATAACCTTAATATAATACGGAGTAGTAATTAAATGAAGCATTATAATAGAAGAAGAGACAAATATATTATTACAAAATAGTTAAAGTTAGTACTTTAGAATTGTACCCAACGCTTCTTCAACGAGATAAATTCCTCAATCACGACTTTTTAGTCAAAAGTTTTAGCAATTTCTCTTTCAATATAAACAATAAGGTTGTCTGCAACATACTCATCCTCCATTTTATTGTGAAGCCTTGTTTTTATAATTTTCATTGCGGAAAAAGTCCTTTCGGTTGTTGCTGTCGAAACCGGTAGAGTCAACAAAAGTCGGATCAATTTATCAACAAGCTAAGAAAGTACACTTTTGACATCTCCGTGTCCGCTAATCTTTGACAAAGTTCACCCATTGTAGAAAAATTCGCCAACTTTGGATGGTTTAGAACATTGAGCTTATAATGTTGCAATTGAAACCTCAAGCTCACCTTCTCCTGCTCAATAAAATCAAAGGGGTAATATTTATCCACTAAAGAACAGATATCATCAATGTTAAAAGACTTATATGAGTCCTTAGGATCCAAAGCACCACTAAGAGTAAGAAGATCCATTATTTGTTCACCGAATCTGCTATTCAGCTCCAACAATTATGAATCTATGGCTACGAAAAACATATCAACCCGATAGTGACGTTCAATATCAAACCCTTCTTGATCATGGCGTTTGCGTTTTACCGCATAAGGAGACTTCATATTAGGAACTTCAATTTCATGCTTTGTGCAAAACTCTTTAACAATTTCTAAGAAGTTATCCCATCCACCCTCCCTTAACTTTTGGATCAACATTTTGGTGCTTGACACCAAATGCATAGCATTTACTATGTCTTGGCACTTCTTCTGTATATGCTGACATAGAAGATCTGTAATGCCCATAATTTCTTTAATAAGATGCAACAAGAAAACAAAATCAAAAGATTTAATCTTCTTAAGTTCTCTAGCTGCATTTCCACGAGTAGAATAGTTATTAACATTCTCTTCAACATCTTCTAAAACAGAACAAGTTGCAGCAAACATCCTAATCAAACTGCAAACAGAACTGAAATGTGAGCTCCAACGAGTTTCCCGAGCTTGTTGTAATGTACCAACCTAATTAAGTCCTCTGCTTGTTTCAAGCTCACCAATTTCCAACATTCTTGCAATTTCAAGTGCTTGAGCTTCCTTTAATTCATCACTTCGTTTGCAAGAAGAATTAGTCACATTAATAATAAAGACTGAATCGATGAAAAAATTGTGCACATATTTCACCTCTCTAGAAGCAGCAACCAATGCTAATTGTAACTGATGTGCTAAGCAATGAACATAGTAGGCATAAGGACAATCATTTAAAAATAATCGATCTTTCCGTTTCTTTCTTCTAGGTGCGCATGTTTTTCATTAGTTTGGTCTGGGCGGTGGGCTGGGATTAGATTTTGGGGTGGGTTAATGGGGAATAAATTTTGGAGTGAGTTGATATAATATTACTTGTAAAATTTCTATTTTTTAGGCTCTTAAACAATTGGGTTTCTGCGAGTGGGCTATGCTTTGGGGGAGAAAATATTTTTGGGGGGGTTCAAAATTTTTTTTGGAGGGGCGAGAATTAAATGTTGGGGGGGTAAAAATAAAATGTTTGTATATATATATATACTAAAAAAAATTATTGGGGGGGGGGGGCGGCAGCCTCCCTGGGTCTGTACTACGGTCCGCCCCTGATCAAACCCTTCAAGTAAATGAAGTTATTACAAAAAACACTTAAATTGGAAATTGGAAATTTAATAGGTGGATGACCGGTTTTCCTGTTAATGAGTCGGGGCGTATTTGACACCCACATCATTATTTTGAATTACAGACTATTTTTCTTTTCTTTTACTTTTTCTTTCTCTTCTCATATTACCAAGTCAAAGTCAAATCTTTGCTTCAAGTTTCACACCATTGTTTGCGGTGTCCATGCCAAGATTGTGTCTCCTTTCAGCGCGACCTCCAGTTGGCGAAGGAATTGGTTTCGTATTTTTACAACAGGCGAGTCACTATATAGCAGTTCCTATATTATCAGGGGCGGAGCCAGACTTTTGCATTGAGGGGGGCGAGAATATAATACAAGTATTAGCATATAAACTAGTTAACTACACACAAATACAAAATCTTTAACAGTTTATATAACTAATATACGAAGTAAGTATTAATAAATTCTTATTAATTAATAATAATTCAATTTCACTACAGGTCGAGCTAGTTATTATTTTTTATTCATTTCATTACTTATTAAATTAATTGATAACTTATAAACAAAATTAACCAATTACTGGATCAAATGAGAGCAAAAATGCAAAATCATATACTGATATACTCGTATGAGATGAAGAGTAGTGAATAAATGAGCTCACATATACTTATTTTATACTTGGCTAAACTATAGGAGAAAACTCGTTGGTAGGAATTTAAATTTATGAAGAAGAAAAAAAATCCAGAGTAATTGAGATTTATTGAGTAAACCTCTACTGCTTGAAACCTAGTCAATTTTGTTTATGCAATTCACGGATTAGAGTACGGTGAATCACTGAATTGGTATTTGTTAATAAATGATACTCCGTAATATAAAACAAATGAAAATATATTATTCCAAAATTGAGTAAAATACATGAACAGATTCGAACCGGAGTTTGCAAACTTGAGATGAGCAAGGCCGCTGGCCGCCCACTAGTGCAGCGCCCAGATTTCTCCAAGCTTCAGATGAGCAAGGCGGTCTGCGGCGTTCTCCAAAGTCCCGACTTCCCCAGACGACCCCTGTCCCGTTCAAATGTTAGGTCAGCCCCTACGCCCAAAATTCTAATTCTAATTGGGCGGTTGGGCCTAAATGCCTAATATGGAGCAACGGAGTTGGGTTTCCATCCCAGCTGGGCTGCATTATTATATTTGGGGGGGGGGAGGGGGGCAAAAAATTGTAATAGTAGTATTTTATTAAAAAAAAAATTGGTGGGGGGGGCAATGGCCCCCTTACCCTTAGCAGTAGTTCCGCCCCTGTATATTATACATCTGGTTGTACATGTATAATTAACCAGGTTTTTTTTGTAATTTGTCTAATGTTTAGATCTATTTCATAAATTCATACGGACTACTTTAATTTGTTTTCCCAAATCCCTTTTTCTCTGTCGGTACCTGATTGAATCTCGCCCCTGCCACCCACTTCATGTTAATTGCAACTGATGCGTTTGTGGAGTGCGAAATTAATGACAGCGCGTAGGGGCGTGAATGTGCTATTTATTGAAGAAGACGAAATGCAATTGTGGATAGTTTTTCATCTTCTCTGAACTTTGGTCCAGCTACTGCGGCAAAATTAGACGGGCAGTTAACTCATGACTTCTTCAACGAAATGCACTTGCGAAATTTCTTAGCTTCTTCAATTCCTGATTCTAATTCTTAGAACAAAAAAAGATTTTAAAACTGCAATGCGATACAAATATAAAAGGCATAGCAAGTCCATAATACAATATCTCATTTTCCCGAAAACAGGTCATTAAAACATGCAAATCCACCCTTATAAAAGGCTTGTTCTTGCTTTGTTCACGTTCGTTGGAACTTTAGTTTTTGTGCTAAACTATTGTTCGAAGTCATCGTATCCTAGGAAATGATCGTTGCAACGCTCCTAGCACCCCGGGAGGCAACGAATACGTTTTAAGGCAATCGTGTGTAGCACGAGCTTTGTCTTATTCTGCATCATCTCATTTCTTGTTTTTCTTTAAGTTATTTTATTTAATTAATTTTTATTAATTAATTTTCTTTATTTTTCGAAACACACCCAACAGATATGACATTTTAAAATGTGTGGTGTAATACTCACTTTTAAATGAGCGTTACACCAATGATAAATGAGCACAGATAACTTACGGAATGAGCATCAAAAAATTTAAAAGGCACATTGAAAATCTCTAGTATGCTCAAATATCAATTTCTGTATGCCCATATCAATATAGCATAAAGAAGCACTGATTTCTTATTTTAGACCAATCAATTTTATTGTCCTTATTTTTAAAAATTATATAAAGGCACATTTAATTTACACATAATCGGATTCTTTTTATAATGTTTAATCATGCATATTTATTTTACACCATACTTATTTTAGTATAACACAAAACTCATGTTAGTAATTAGCACATAATATTTAATAATCTAATAAATATTCATCACAAATTAAAAATAGAAAAAAAAATACCTTAAATCTTCACCATAAATTAAAATCAATGGAAAAGGTGGTTAAGAAAAAAAGGTAAAAGAAAATAAAAGTACGTAGAAAGCAAAAAACAGGAGGTTAAGAAAAAGAAGGGCTGACTAAGAGCATCTCCGACGGTTAGTTAATTGCCTTCATAGCTTGACTAACCACATAAGCATTTGTAGCAAAATTGAAATATACTCCAATGACTAGCTATAACTATTTCCTCTTCACTTATTATTTATAATGCTATATTTAATAATTCTCCTTCTCAAGCTAGTAGCTCATTTAGGCTAATTAGCTTTCTCAAGCAAAAGGAAGAGCAATGCTCCAATGGTAGGCTAATAGCTTCTAAATTGCAAGCAAGTCCCTAGAACCGACCATTGGAGATGCTCTAAGAGCACTGCGCAAAAAGCACCATGCCTGGTGCCTGGGCCGCATCTCCATAAAAGCAGGGCATGTAGTCCATATACGCAGGTCGCAGGGAGAAAGAATTCTGACGGAAGTACAAAGAATTACAAAAATATCCGGATGTACAGTACGTCCGGGTGTACGATATAATTTGCCTAGGTGCCACATATGCATATTACCAGTTATATACTCGGTAAAAGTCAGATTTGATTGTTTTTTAAAAGTTGGGGACTTAAGTGAACGATTATTCAGTACTAAAGTTTAATGGACTTTTTGTGCATAATACGAGAACTTATTTGATAGTTTTTCTAAAACAAATTATTTTAATTTGAACCATAAAACATTTAAAAAAGAAAAAATGACTAAAATACTACTCCTACGTTCTGGCTGGACAAAAATATATCAGCTTAATAATACAGACATAAATAAGACCTCTTAGAATTGAAAAGGCCAAAATACTCTTTTCGCAAATCTAATGTCCATCGTTGCAGATATTTGAAATCCCTATAGCTCCCAGCGAACTACCTGTCGCCTCCGTCTTCCCACCATCGCCTTTGTCCCTGCATCACCAATGGCTGCCAATCCCATCACCATCGCTGACGCCTTCCAATTGCCATCCCCTTCTTGCCTGTAACACCCCGGCCCCGTAGGACCCAAGGTAGTTACTCCGGACCAATAGTACTGTCCTCACAAACCGCCACTAGCCTTTTCCGCGCACTTTGTCCTCACTCGTGCGCGCACTGAGAAACTTCCCAGGGGGTCACCCATCCCAAGACTACTCTCGTGCAAGCACGCTTAACTTTGGAGTTCTTGGTGATGAGCTCCCTTAAAAGGAGATGCATCTTGTTTGTATGAGTAATACTATTAATCCATTTATATTAAATCTCAAGTATTACAATCACCCCCACTTAGGATCGCAACGTCCTCGTTGCGCCCTTAAACCAATCTTAATCAAATCCCAGAAACTTTCCCCCTGCTAGGTGTCTGCCCGATATCCAATGGATCAGCACACTGTCGCAGGGTTGCTCTGATACCACCTGTAACACCCCCAAATTTTCTACCCAAAAATACTACTTTGAGATAAAATGAACTTTTATTTATTAATTAAACATTCAAATGTTTGCAGCGGAAATAAGTAAAATAAAGGAAAGGGGGTATGTCACCGCCACATCCAATCCGTGAATGGTTGGATGTTAAGGCTATCTACCAAAACATGAGTTTAGATAAAAAAAATCAAGACGTTCGAATCATACGCAAATATTAAAGTTTATTCTAGTGAACTACGATAAGGTCTTCTAATTTGCGCTCTCAAACATTCCAGCATCAAAATCAACATGATCACCTCCTGTTAGAACGAGCAAAAGAAAATAAAAAAAGAAAACAAACATTAGCAATAATGCTAAGTAAGTTCCACCTAACCTTTTAAAATAATAATAATTAATATATATATATATATATATATATATATATATATATATATATATATATATATATATATATATAAATTCGTACAACCTCACAAAATATTTTTCAAATCACTTTATAAATTGTAAGTAAATGGTATCTATACAAAATCCCGACCACACAATTTATAAATATCATAATAATTCCAAAATACATGAAGCACCAAGATTCTCCTCTTTCGAATTTCTCCCAAAAATCACTTTGTAACTAACTCCCTAGTACTTTAGAAGGGCGGTGCTCAATATTTTGGTTGAGCCCGGTGGTCCGTTGTTATGTACGGCCACCTCGGGACTATTGCCGGTACCACATCTGCTCAATGGAAACGGAAACAACTACCTTAAGTGTGCACACCCCCTAAAGGTATTCCAAGCCCTCCGGGTTAGTAAGTTGATCGGGGTAGTCAGGATGTTTTCTACCAACTACCCCACCTCAAAACTGAATGATTAGGAGCTACTACCACCACTACTACTCAAAAGTCGGGATGTTTTCTACCGACCATCAATTCACCTCAAACCAATACCAACAAGAATTGAGTAGTAGTAGACCTAACCAACCTCCACATTTTAAGGGACGTGGAAAACCGACACCACGGATTTCTCCCGTGATGCCCACTCTTTATGAAAATATTTATTTTTCTTTGCTTCCTCAAAATCAATCGAAGTTTATACTTCAAAAAATTTCCTTTTTATCAAACTCCCACAAAAATAACAAATTACGTACTATTACAAAATCTCCCAAAATTGTATACCATAACTCATATTAACAAACCAATATATCAACTAATATCCCAAATACAACCCTTTCATATCATAATATTCAATCAAATTCAGCACACATAAATTCAATTCTCAAATATGCACACAAAAATATTCAAAGAAATCACGAAGTAAAAAGAACTAATTTCGGTTGACGTGAAACTTACCTTAAAGTGTGACACTCCTACTTGGTCTCTTAACTTGATTTATTTAGCAATCACCTTTAATAAATCAAAACTCTATAATTAGTCGTCGATATCTCATCCACTCAATCCACTCAATCGGCTAAATTTATTTATTTATTTATTTTATAATTTTCATCCATTAGTTAATAAATTAAAGTTTGTCGTTACTATGGTCTAATTACTTCGGATTTCATTCATTCATAATAACAAAATTACGAATTTGGAATTTCGGAATCGTGAATTACTAATATACTACTCCGTAATACTACTTATTAATTTAATTAGCTAGTCTAGTTTATTTCAATAGAGTACTCTGTATCCAACAATCTTCTTTAACCAATTGTTCAGTTAATTCTTGCTACCGATTCTTCGTTTCGACTCAATCTTTTAATAACGACGAGCAGTCGTATTCTATTTTAATCATGAAAGTTCGTAGTCCACTTGGTCTGTTTATTATTATTATTATTTCGGACAGGTAAATGATCCAGTAGTTACTTCCTATCTAACCTTTTATTTGATCATTTGATATTATAATGATTTTGATTAGAATTCATGTCAACTTAGCACGTAGAGAACCCATATTAATATTCTCCTATTCCAAATTATTACTAGGTATTACTTTTTGTTCACTTATGATTGGCTAGCCAAATTGATCCCAATAACTAAATTAAGGAGTCTAGCCTAAGTTATATGATAATTGACTAGCTACTCCGAGAATCATATCTATATAAGAGTAGGAATTCACTACGAGTATTTGTAATACTTTTATTTAATTATTAACGTTATCCATTTCTGATTTTTTTATTACCACCATCCATGTTATATTAAAATGATCCTAATGATTACTAGTGATAAGTCAAGCAATACTTTTGTTATTGTTATATGGCTATCATTACACCGTATTATTACTCAGTATTATTTTATTAGTATTGATGTGTGGACTAGTAAGTATTACTTCGTTTTATTAATAATTTCACTGGTGGAAAACGAGCGATATGCGGCACTTTTTTTGGACAAGTGCGGCGCTTTTAAGCGCCGCAAATTCGACCGCCGCACAGGAATTTTTAGCGGCGCTTATTTTTATAAACGCGCCGCAGATGTTGCGGCGCTTATTTAACTTAAACGCCGCATATGGCGTTTTAAAATTCGGCCGCCCGTGCGGCGCTTTGTTAGGACAAGCGCCGCGTATAAATAAAAAATTAAAAAAAAAACGTTTTCTATCTGCGGTGCCTATTGCTTAAAAGCGCCGCATATTTAGTTCAATTTTTAAAATACATGCGGCGCATAACATTAAAAAAGCGCCGCATCTGCTATTTTTTTTTAAATTAAATTTTAAATAATTAATAATTCCTAATTTGCCAAAACATACACATTCATCAAATCTGCATTGTTACTAGCATTCGAACACACTATATGTTTACCAAAATACAAACATACATCAATTTTTTGTTACATCAAAGACAAATTGTAGCAACACTTCCAAATTAAACACGAAATGACAAAAGATAAGTTTAAATTACAATCCAAAATAAGAAATTGTAGCTAATCTACATATTTATAACTACATCTAAAAAGAACCTTGCCCATATATCACGAATATTGTTAAACTCTTCAACGGTATACACTTCACTTCTTGGTGACCAATCCTGAAATAATTAAAAACATAAAAAATGAATAGTTTGTAAAGTACAATGCATATAATAGTCAAATTAAAACATATTGTTATACCTTTCCGATGTCAATGCTACCTTGATAAAAAATTGCTTCCCACATATAGCGCATGACATAATATCCACATTCTGTACTCCCAAGTTGTCTTGCACACTTCAATTATAATGCATATAAAAATAGTCAAAGAGGGTAAAAATGAAATATGCTACTTGTTGAACAACATATTGAATTTATATACCTTGATATCATGCCACTTGATTGACTTTCCACGACCATTGTGTGTAGAAGCAACTCTATACGCTCTATAAGAATTGTAAAGATTTAAATATATTTATATAAGTTATAAAGTACAATACATATAATAATTATATACTAAAAAACAATGTAATAATACGTACATTCCCAAGTCTTTTTGTATGGCAAAGCTAGATCCACTTGAAGCCTTTATCAACTGTTGGACAAATCACAATCAAGATCCAATGAAACCTAGTTTTAAAAAACATGTATCAAGTTAGTCAAAATAAATAATTTTAAATAACCAAAAATAGTAATTTTACATTACACTTACCATTCATTATATGGCAAGAAGATCATTCTTTTCTCGAAATTGACATTTAAGGCATGTTTGAAATATGTCATTGTACCCTTCTTGTCAATTTGATAAGCTTTATGAGAGCACATTGATGGGCATAACAATGCAACATCATCACAACCAAGTTCATCCAGTTTATGCTTGATACAACTGTATTCAACAAAATAACACAATATATTATGTCTTCGTTAAGTTTAATTTTTTATATGTAATATTTTTTAATATTTTTACGTATTAAATACTTACAATAAAAAAGTCTGAACAATGCTAATATCCAGAGAATCGCCCTTGAGAAATTCAATCAGATCCTCACGATGAATAGTGATCCCGAATTCCTTTTCTTCTTGGTAGTGGAACAACTCAAAAATAATAATAACAGCTAATATCCATCAGAAGGCGAGAAAGTTGTTGCTTTACTTTAGATTTAATACTTTATTTTATTGTCAATGAGCTAGAGCTAATAGAGCTAAAAAAAATCAGAATCTGCTTCGTTTTAGTTTTACCTAACAAAAAATTTATTTTGCTTTAAATTTCCATCGGAAGAGTTTGACTATATATTTTATTAAATATTAGTGAAATTTAAAAAATTAAATTCTGAAATATACAAAAAAACACATACCATACTCCACACATAATAACATTCTTATTTATTATCATATTTAATATATAATATAATATTAAAAAATGGATAATAAAATAAAATAATGAAAAAAATTGAATTGAAAAACATACCAGTTGAATGTCACGCAAGGGAGAAGAGTCGGCGAAGCAGACCGCAGAGGACCTCGACGCCTACCGGCGCCAGCCGCGAGGCGGGCAGCAGAGGACCGCAGGCTAGATATGGATGAACTAAGGAAGATGTCGCGGCTGACAAGGACGGCGTGGCTGGCGGAGAAGGACGCTATCAGTGGCCAAGCGGGATTGTCCGGCAGATCTGGCCTGTCAAACGGGAGGAGTTGTTTGTCGGCGGATTCTTGAGCTTCTTTGCAGCGTAAGGGAAATTTTTTTGTGGTGGGCTAGGGTAATTTTTTTTAATCCTACGCGGCGCTGATAAGAAAGAGGCGCCGCAATGTTTATTAAAAAAATATTAAAAACTCTACGCGGCGCTTAGATTTGATATGTGCCGCACGCAAGTGGTCCAAATTTTATTCCGATTAATTGAATTTTTATACTCTATGCGGCGCTTTCTTTAAATATGTGCCGCGAGCTTAATTTAAAAAATATTTAATATATTTGCGGCGCTTTTATAATAATAGGCGCCGCACGCGCGTCCCGCTTTGTTTAAATTTAATTGAAAACGAAAATCGTTTGTGGCGCTTACATTTAAATAAGCGCCGCACGTAATTAAAAAAATATATATAATAGAAAAGGTGAACGGAGGGACGGCGCTTTAACATATAAGCGCCGCACGTTGAGTTTTTGAAGGCGCTTATAATTTAAGCGCCGCAAACGAAGCGCCGCAGTTTAACGTTTTTCCACTAGTGTTTAGTCCAATCGTCCATAAAGTTTCAGGAAAGTAGGGTAAAATAGCTATGGTACCAGTTCGGTAGTGCAGTGGCCGTTTCGGTAGTGCAGTGGCCGTTTCGGTAACAGCAGTTTGGGCAGCGTCGGATCTTCCTTTCGGTGGTGGCGGTGGTCTGGGCAGCGTCGGTTCCCTTTCCGGCGAGCCCCGGCGTCCGGTCTTTCTGCGGCAGCAGCGGCTCTCCTTCTTGTTCGATGTGAACGGTGAGTGCGGTGATAAAATTATATGTGGTGTAACGCTAGAGGTGGTGTGGATTGAGATGCGTAGGTGCTCGAAACTTTGTGTATTTATAGTCCAGCTTTGAAGGTTCTAGGCTTGCAGCAAATCATAGGCAATTAACACTCATTATTATGTTTCCATGTAGGTAATACGTATGGGTGTATGTATTGTTATTTTAGGTATCAAGTATTCGCAGGTTTGAAGATTCTGGACGGTTAGTTTCCTTATCAGTAAGTTAATACGTAGTATACGTTACTAAACTAAATATTCGTTATAACTGCGAGGTATATGCAGGTCCGTGCGTTTTAATAACCGTACACTTAGTCTTAACATATTTTTCCAAATGTTCATTGCTAAAACGTGCCACTTTTGAATTTTAATTACAAATATAATTTGACTAACTTTATTATCATATCAGTATAACCTTTAGCAAAATTAACTAATTACTTTTATAAATTATTATCTATTTTATTTTGTAAAAATCATCGGAGTGTCACATTCTACCTCCCTTAAAAGGTGCTTCGTCCCGAAGCATAAGCTAAGGAAACAATTCTAATAGTACAAAATTACCAAGTATTACAATATTCACGCAGAAGGAGCTCAATATGCGACAAAGGAGATGGTTGGAACTTATCAAGGACTACGACTTAGAGATTCAATACCATGAAGGAAAAGCTAATGTTGTGGCTGACGCTCTAAGCCGTAAATCAATGCATTCCTGTAGAGCCACATGGATCCTACCCGATGAACTATGTCGAGACTTCCAAAAGCTGAATTTGGAAGTAAGAGAATTCGGCGAGGTAGATAAAGAGGTACGGTTACGCTCTATGACCATTACCCCATCAATCTTTGATGAAATCAAAGGGGGACAATCTGGAGATGTGAAGCTGGAGCGAGTTAAGGCCGGGATGAAAGATGGAATCAACGGACCATTCAGGTTACATGACGACGGGAGTATACGATATAAAGGCAGGTGGTGTGTCCCAATGAAATGTGAGCACGTCAAAAAGCAAATCATGGAAGAAGGACACAACACGCCTTATTCGGTACACCCGGGTGGAGATAAATTATACAAAGACTTGAAGGAGAATTTCTGGTGGCCGAGGATGAAGAAAGAAGTGGCAGAATTTGTAGCCCGATGCCTTAACTGCCAAAAAGTCAAAGCTGAGAGATGCAAACCCAAGGGACTCATGCAACCCTTGGAAGTGCCAACGTGGAAATGGGAATCGATCTCGATGGACTTTGTTGGAGGGTTACCCTTAACAAAGTCCGGGAAAGACAAAGTTTGGGTGATCGTTGATAGACTGACCAAGACTGCGAGGTTCATTCCCATGAATGAAACTTGGAGTATGGATAAACTGGCAAGGGCATACATCAAACACGTGGTCAAATATCACAGTGTGCCCCGAGATATTGTATCTGATCGAGACTCCCGATTCTTATCGCAATTCTGGAAGGAGTTGCAAGCGGCTATGGGGACCAAGCTAAAGCTAAGCACTGCCTTTCATCCTATGACGGATGGACAGACGGAGAGAACAATCCAAACACTTGAAGATATGCTGCGAGCTTGCGTACTAGACTTGCGAGGATCATGGGATGAGCACCTAGATCTGATAGAGTTCTCGTACCACAACAGTTACCATGCAAGCATCAAGATGGCTCCGTACGAGGCTCTATATGGTCAAAAGTGTAGAAGCCCATTATGCTGGAGTGATATGGCGGACAAAGTCGTCTTAGGACCGCAATACCTGCAAGACACCATGGAGAAAGTAAAACTCATTCAAGCAAGGATGAAAGCAGCACAAGATAGGCAGAAGTCGTATGCGGACCTAGGGAGAAAACTAGCTGAATTCGAGGTGGGAGAAAAAGTCCTACTCAGAGTCTCCCCGACAAAGGGAATAATGAGATTTGGGAAGAAAGGCAAGCTGAGTCCTCGATTCATCGGACCATATGAGATATTGGATAGGGTGGGAAGTGTAGCCTACCGTCTGGCTCTACCCACCGAGTTAGATAAGGTATGAAGCGTTCAAACTATTTAACATTATTGTAAACCTAAAAATACTAATGCACGATATATTAGGTACACAACGTCTTCCACATATCTCAGTTGAAGAAGTATGTTCGTGACGAGTCTCATGTTATCAATCCGGAGGTAAGCACCTCAACCTTAGAATTTCCGAAACCCAAAAATTAGACATTACCATTAACATGTACTCTATTAGGTGGTCGAGTTGGATGAGACTTTGACTTATGAGGAGAAGCCTGTCAAGATTATTGACAGCAAGACACGTGAGACTAGAAGAAAGGCAATTCAAATGGTGAAAGTTTTAATTTTATGGTCAAACCATTTGGCTGAAAACGCCACTTGGGAGACGGAAGATGACATGCGAAGCCGTTACCCTGAGTTATTTGATTAAGGTAAAATCTTAGTTACGAGGACGTAACCTCTCTTTTAGGGGGTGGATTGTAATACTTGGTAATTTTGTACTATTAGAATTGTTTCCTTAGCTTATGCTTCGGGACGAAGCACCTTTTAAGGGAGGTAGAATGTGACACTCCGATGATTTTTACAAAATAAAATAGATAATAATTTATAAAAGTAATTAGTTAATTTTGCTAAAGGTTATACTGATATGATAATAAAGTTAGTCAAATTATATTTGTAATTAAAATTCAAAAGTGGCACGTTTTAGCAATGAACATTTGGAAAAATATGTTAAGACTAAGTGTACGGTTATTAAAACGCACGGACCTGCATATACCTCGCAGTTATAACGAATATTTAGTTTAGTAACGTATACTACGTATTAACTTACTGATAAGGAAACTAACCGTCCAGAATCTTCAAACCTGCGAATACTTGATACCTAAAATAACAATACATACACCCATACGTATTACCTACATGGAAACATAATAATGAGTGTTAATTGCCTATGATTTGCTGCAAGCCTAGAACCTTCAAAGTTGGACTATAAATACACAAAGTTTCGAGCACCTACGCATCTCAATCCACACCACCTCTAGCGTTACACCACATATAATTTTATCACCGCACTCACCGTTCACATCGAACAAGAAGGAGAGCCGCTGCTGCCGCAGAAAGACCGGACGCCGGGGCTCGCCGGAAAGGGAACCGACGCTGCCCAGACCACCGCCACCACCGAAAGGAAGATCCGACGCTGCCCAAACTGTTGTTACCGAAACGGCCACTGCACTACCGTGTTGGTCCCGTTTAATATGGTAATCAGTCTAGAGGGGAGGGGTGAATAGACTGATTAGTTTTTCAAATTTTCTCTAAGTCCAAAAATGACTTATCAGAGAAGGTCTGATTCTGGTGACAGAGAAAGGCTGGTTCTGATATCAGAACTTGCCTTGGCAGCGGATTCTGATCTGTCCGGGTAGCCTCAGAAATACTAAGGCAAATGCCTTTCTGATAACTCTGAGAACAAGATCTGCTGAACACAGATTCCAAGTCTTAGAGCTAATCAGTTAATATCCTAGGTGCAGAAATATAAATTGCAGTAAATTAAATGACACCGGATATTTTATAGTGGTTCAAGGAACAACGCGTTCCTCTAGTCCACTGTTCCACTAGCTTTGAAGTAGATCGGTTACAAAGCTAATTCCTAGCACTTAAGAAGCACTCCTCGTCTTCTTCAAGTCTAGATGCCACCCAGGATGCAATTCCACGTCCTGATGGCTGGTCCTTTCACTCAGCTTCCCGGAAGTATCACCACTTCACTACTGCAGTTACTTGGACGCCCTTCTTTGCAGAAGATCCTTTGAAAAACACAGAGTTTTTCCTCCAACTTGCTTCGTCACAAAAGATGTTTGATGAAGTTCTTGAAGTGTTGAAGAACAGGATGAACTTTGCTCGTTGTTGGGGATAAAAGATTTGGAGTTTGAATCTTCCCAACGTAGGACTTTTCTTGTAGAGTGTTATGAAGGTTGAATCTCAAGAAGTATGTTCAGAGTAATGAATGGAGCAAAAGTTCTGCGAAGAGTTTAGTTGTTTTCCTGTTCTTCGGTGAGTAGCTTATATACTGAGGTTGTCTGCCCGTTGGAGGAGGAGACAACTGCATTAAATGCGCGTACAGTTGACTTGACCGCCGTTTTGGAAGGTTTCTATTTTTATAATATATCTTCCCGGATTCCTTGGTCAATCATTTGCAATCAATCCTTCAGCGTATCAGGCTCATTTAATGTGCATTAAATGCTTTCCTTTCATGCACAGTCTTCTAGCCGTTGGGTGTTTTTACCCGTTGGATTCATAGCTGTTGGATGTTGCTTGAAATCTTCTCAGTGTTAGTCGGGTTCTGATCAGGCTCTTCTGATGTGTTGGATTCTGATGTCTTTCTGAGTTCTGATGGATTTCTGATGAGTTGAGTTCTGATGGCTTTCTGATCTCTGACTGAACTCTAACTCTGACTTTGATAGGTCCGCTGATGAGTACCTCTGATCTGTAACTCTCATCGGCTATCAGATGTCCAAATTTATCAGCAACTCTCATGGAGCAATTCTGATGCACTTCTGATCTGATCCAAAGCAGAGCAACTCTGATCGTCGACTACACTAATACTTACAATTGAAAATTCTAATGCATAAAATCTAATTGGGGGTACTCTAACTTTCTAATCTAAATATCCTAGCATCATCAAAATCTAATTACATTTATTCCTTACAATTTCCCCCTTTTTGATGATGCCAAAACCCTTAAACCATTTCCAGAGAAGTGCCTTTCACCATAAAGAAAATAAGAAAAAAATAAACTTTCATTTAAAATCTTGGTGGGCACTTGGCATAGGAAGATAGCAAGAGTAAGATACAATCAATCACGCAATAATCAAATAAGGAATAACACAATTGGTATCAAAGCATAAATAATCAGAGTGCAAAATAGACATAATTTGAAATTACCATGCAAAATAGAGGCAAGCTGGTTATCTTATTAAAGAAGAGTATTAAAAGCAACAAGAGGATAGAGTTTAGATTTCTTCCTCTTCTAGTTCAGCTTCCTTTGCTTCTATTTCCTTCAGATCAGCATTTACCCTAGCTCTGATTGTAGCAAGATTCCTGGGATTCTGATATCCTGACCAAGCAGGTTCAAGCTTGCAATCAAGATAATTTCTGATGGCTTCTGAAAAGTCCTTGCCAGGGATCACTCTCATTCGCCACCAGTCTTCTGCTTCTTGCATAGAGCCACCATGATTAATGATTATCAGCCCGTCTTTATCTAGAATTAGATTCTCTTGTTGTGTAGGGGTCATATGCTTCTTCATTTCTCTGAATTGAGCAGCATCAGGTTTAGCCAGGTCACTATTGAGCCACTGGGCAAGAGTGAAAGTGGAGGTTGTCTTCTTCCCTTTCTTTGATCTTGGAGGAGTTGGTCTCTGAATACCAGCAGCAATCTGCTTCTGCCTGGCTCTCTCAAAGTATATTGCAGGATCAGGGGTACCAGAGATGGGAGTCAGAGCTCTGGTGCTTGGTCCTTCTGCAGTTCTAGTCAGTTCATGTCTATCTTCCCCCTTTTTGGCATCAGCAAGATCACCAAGTAGGAGTTCAATCTTTGAGAATTCAGTGGCTTGATTTTCCTTAATGACTTCAAGAGCACCTGGCAGAGTCTTGGTTACAGATGCCAGACCCTCAATAATTTCTTTCTATTTATCTATAGCAGTCTGAATATCTTTAGTAGTGGCTTCAAGGAGAGTCAGCTTGTGATCTCTGTCCTTTCCACTATTAATCAGCTTGATGTCAAATTCCTTCAAGGTTTTGCAGATCTCCTCTACATCTGTAAGGTGCTCAGCATGCTTATCAGAGGACCATTGGAGATCATCTATGGAATCAGAGATGCCTTTGATTGCTTTGTCCTGCTCTTCAATGGCTTTGGAGTGATGAAAGAGGACAGCATTGATTCCATCCACTTCCTTAGCAATGTTTCCTAGATTCTCGGCAGTTTTGTCCTTGTGAACCTCAAAGGCTGTGGCAATGATGCCTACATGTTTCAGTAGCATATTGATGCCTTTGGTGAGATGTTCACTGATTCTGGTGAGATGAGCATCAGTCTCATACTCAGCATTCAGAAGCTTTTCCATTCCTTTGGCTATTTGGTTCCCAGCCTGCTCTATGTCTGTCATGAAATGTTGAAATGGAGCAGAACCTGTGACAAGAGTTTGTACTGGCATCTTTGCAGGAGAAGATGATTGCTGTGTAGGAGCTGGTGGAGAGTTCTGATGATTGGGTTGCTGATGAGGAGAAGTCTGATGAGTGTTAGGGATTCTCTGATGTTGTGGAGAGGGAGGGGGTGAAGGGGATCGGTCTCTGACGGGTGTAAATAGTTTACAGGGTGAAGGTTGTTTAGGTGAGGGCTTCTTGGGTGAAGAGGTTGGGGTTCTGTGAGGAGAGGGGGATTTTTGATGAGTTGGAGATGGGGTTTTCTTGGGTGATGGAGTGGGTGAGTGCGATGGAGGTTGAGGTGAGGGTGATGGAGTGTAAGAGGGTGTTGTGGGTTCGGGGGATGGAGATTTAGGAGGTGAGATATGTGGCTCTGGTGTAATTTGAAGAGGGGGAGAAGGAGAGTTAGGGATTACCTCAATAACTGTTTCTGCAGACTGTGAGGCTCTCCATTCTCTGATTAGATTCATCATTGTCAGAGCTTGATTATTTACAGTAGATGGTTCACCTTCTTCACCAGGAATAGGTTTCATCTTGATCATTGATTCTTGTTTCTTCTTCTCCATCAACCAGTCATCAAAGCTCGGAATCTCATGCTCAGCTAGAGGTTTAATATTATCCTCTGGTGAGCTGGATATCAGAACAGCCTTGCCTTTGCAGTTGGCTTTCTTCTTCTCTAGAACAGCTTCTAGGAATGTAATATCAAAGCACTGGGAGACATCATCTGTTCCCACCCACTTCAGGACTTCAGCTTCCTCAGTTTCATAGTAGGGGAAGAATTGAAGAATTTTCTGAAGAGGACCCATTCTCCACTCTCTCCAAGCTAGCACACGTTCAAACTGTCTGTCCAGAGCAGCATGAAATTCTGATGTAGTGTCCTTGATTGGAGATGCTTGATGGTCTGTAGATAGGTCCATCAGAGGCAAGTCTGGTAAAGATTCCGGCTCAGGTTCCCCCTGAGTTTCTGACTTCTGGGGAGAAGAGCTTTCTTTCTTCTTCTTCTTTTCTCTAGTTTGAGAGGAAGATTCATCAGAGTCACTTCTGATAATAGCTCTTCGTCTCCTCTTTTGCTTTTTGAGAGGTGAGACCTTAGGAGCCAAGTCTGATACCTCCTTGTCTGATGCATCCTCCTCTGATGCAATCTTCTCAGAAGAGGCAATCTTAGACCTTGGAGTGATCTTCTTCTTTGGAGTTTGAACAGGCTTTGCCTTAGGCTGTTCAGAGGTAGTTGCAGCTTTCGTAGTGATCTTCTTGGGGGCAGCTTTGGGTTTTTCAACCACTTTTTCCCTGTTCTGCTCATGCTTGCTAGTTTTCTTTAGTTCTGCAGCAATGGCCACATGCATTTTAGGAGATGCAGTGAGGAAGATCGTCTTCATGTGGTTGGCTGGAGCAGATCCACAGAGTTCAATCTGGGCGTTAGTGATGAGTCTGGAGATGAGAAGTCCATGTCCCATCTTAGTAGAGAATTTCCCAGTCTCAGCATCCTTCTTCTCAATGCATTCAGAAATAGACTTGAAAAGAACTTGACCCCAGTTGATATTCATGCCACGATGAACTGCATAGATAGCTTTGGCATTTGCATTGTTCATTTGGTCAGTTGAACCGGTTTTGCACCACAGACACCTGTGCATGATGCTCATTAGTCGCTCATAGTCCTTCTTGAGCTGGTTCTTCTTCATGTACAGCCTATCTATTCCAGTTGCATCATCCCGGCAGTAGGTCTGCACAAATGTGGTGACTGAGATGTCCACATCATCAAGTTCAATGAGATTGGGGGTGTCCTCATCCTGAGGGTCCAGTTGAATGTTGAAGAACTCGTTAAGGGCATCAGCATCTATCTTCAGGTCTTTGCCCTGAACCTGGGAGAAGATGGCGTTGTTGAAGATGTAGGCGTTGAGGTAGAACTCAGCCACATCCATATTGCTGAAGTGCACATAGGGGTGAGCTACAATCTTTGTCAGCTGAGAATCATTCATCCCTTCAATGATTCTCCGCATGATTTTGCTGTTCTCTGCTAGCAGCGACAGAGATGACATGTCAACTTTCATGCCGGTGACGATATTGGCCATTAGGCACTTGGCTTCAGCTTCAGAAAGATCAGTGATGTTGATGAACTTCATTTTGAGTAGGGATTGAGGAATTTTTGAGATATTGAAGGTTTGAAAGTTCTGAAAGCTTGAATACGAAGAGAGATGAGATGCAATGGCGGTTTAGGTTTACGGACTGAGTATATATGAGTTCGGGTTAGTGGACGTTTGACATAATTTGCGGTTTCGAGGTCGCATTAAATGGATTGTGGGCGGAAAGCCATTTTCCAAAAGTGGTAATAACTACCGGGGGTAAAATGGTAACTTCCGGTTTATTGAACAGTCTCGTCCGAAATTTAGAAAATTTTCTAAGTCCATAGCTACTCTGATAAATATTAGCCCTTGTATCAGAGATAGAGATGTTCTGATACGAGGACCTCTGATGAATACCAAGTCTGGTGCTTCTGCAACTCTGATTCAAGCTTCTGATGGATAGAACTTAGGTATCAGAGATGGGGTGCACTGATGAATCCACATCTGATACTTCTGCAACTCTGATTCATGTATCTCTGGGAAGATCATCCATCATTCCCAGTTCTTCTCTCAACTTGTTAAACCTTGCCTCAGAGAGAGGTTTGGTTAAGATATCTGCAAGCTGGTCTTCAGTTGGTACATGCTCAATTGAGATGTGCTTCTTCTCCACATGATCTCTAATGAAGTGATGTCTGATCTCAATATGCTTGGTTCTTGAATGCAGCACAGGATTCTGAGTGATGGCAATGGCACTTGTGTTGTCGCATAGCAGCTTGATCTCCTTTGCTTGCACTCCATAATCCTTGAGTTGTTGCTTCATCCAGAGTAATTGAGCACAGCAGCTTCCAGCAGCAATGTACTCAGCTTCAGCAGTGCTAGTTGAGATTGAATTCTGCTTCTTGCTAAACCAGGAGACAAGTCTCCCTCCTAGCAATTGACAGTGACCAGAAGTACTCTTCCTGTCCAATCTGCAACCTGCAAAGTCTGAATCAGAATAACCAATTAGTTCAAAATTACCTCCCTTGGGATACCATAGGCCTGCATTTGGATTTCCCTTGATATATCTGATAATCTTCTTAGCAGCAACTAGATGGCTCTCCTTGGGCTTTGATTGGTATCTGGCACAGATTCCTACTGCAAAAGCTATGTCTGGTCTGCTTGCAGTCAGATAGAGGAGAGATCCAATGATTCCTCTATATGTTGTAGCATCAACATCCTTTCCTTCATCATCTGGTCCAATTCCTTGGGATGCATTCATAGGAATTTTGACTGAAATTTTTCCATCAATTCCAAACTTCTTGATGAGATCTCTGGTGTACTTTCCTTGGTTGATAAAGATGCCTTCTGGAACTTGTTTGACTTGCAATCCAAGGAAATAACTGAGTTCTCCCATCATGCTCATTTCAAACTTCTTCTGCATAACTTGAGAGAATTTCTTGCATAATTCTGGATTAGTGCTTCCAAATATAATATCATCAACATAAATTTGCACTAACAGAATATGATTAGCAACAGAAATTTGAAAAAGAGTCTTGTCCACCTTTCCTTTAGTAAACCCATGGTTTACTAAGAATAGGGACAATGTGTCATACCAAGCTCTGGGAGCTTGCTTAAGACCATAAAGGGCCTTCCTGAGCTTGTAGACACAAGAAGATTGAGTAGGAATGACAAAACCTGGAGGTTGTTCAACATAAACTTCCTCTTCAAGTTCTCCATTCAGAAATGCACTCTTGACATCCATCTGGTAGACCTTGATGTCATTGTAAGCAGCATAGGCTAGGAATATTCTGATTGCTTCCAGTCTTGCAACAGGTGCAAAGGTCTCATCAAAATCTATGCCTTCTTCTTGACAGTATCCCTTTGCAACAAGCCTTGCTTTATTCCTTACAATGTTGCCTTCTTCATCTGCTTTGTTCTTGAATACCCACTTGGTTCCAATGACATTCTGATGCTTGGGTCTAGGGACAAGTTTCCATACTTCATTCCTTTCAAACTGTGTCAGCTCTTCTTGCATTGCATTGATCCAATCTGAATCTTCTAGAGCTTCTTCTACACTCATTGGTTCCATTTGAGATATGCAGCAGGTGAACATGGCTTCTCTTCTAGATGCAGATCTGGTTCTAACACCACTGGTGACTTGACCTATCACTTGATTAGGAGGATGATCTCTTAACCAAGTTAGATCAGGTTCTGACAGTTGCTGTCTAGGCAACTCTGATGGTTCATCTTCTGATACATCATCTTCATCTTCATCTTTGTCTATCAGAATTGGATTGGCAGGAGGAGTTGAGAATATAGGATTGTTGGTGATCTCTTCTGATGGTTCTGAGCTTTTGTTTTCAAGATTGATCTTCTGCAGGGTTTCTGATAATTCTTCTGCAGAGGTACCATCATCAAATTTGACATGAATGGATTCTTCAACTTGTAGAGATCTCCTGTTAAGTATTCTATAGGCTTTGCTTGAGCTTGAGTAGCCTAAGAATACACCTTCATCAGCTTTTTCTTGAAATACTTTCAGGTTCTCCTTTCCATTGTTTAGAATGTAGCACTTGCATCCAAACACATGGAAGTAGCTGATGTTTGGTTTTCTTCCTTTCCACAGCTCGTAGGGGGTCTTCTGATGATTCTTGTGGATCATGCTTCTATTCTGAGTGTAGCATGCAGTGTTGATAGCTTCAGCCCAGTATCTGATGGGCAGTCCTGATTCTGCAATCATAGTTCTTGCAGCTTCCTTCAGTGTTCTGTTCCTTCTTTCTGCAACACCGTTTTGTTGGGGTGTTCTGGCAGCAGAAAGTTGATGAAATGTGCCATTCTGATCACAGAAGTCCTTGATCACTTTGTTGACAAATTCAGTTCCTCTGTCAGATCTGATTGTCCTGACCTTCATGTTCTTCTCAGTTTGAAGTTGCTTTAGCAGAGATGGCAGCTTTTGGAGTGTTTCATTTTTCTTGGTCAGAAACACAGTCCAAGTATATCTTGAGTAATCATCAACCATAACAAGAGTATATCTTTTTCCACCAACACTGGGAGTTTCAACTGGTCCAAATAAATCCATGTGGATCAGATTTAGAGGGCAAGTAGAAAGATCTCCAGCTATGGGTTTGAAAGAGGTCTTCACTTGTTTGCCTTTCTGACAAGCACTGCAGAGGGTCTCCTTCTTGTAGACAATGTCAGGCAGACCATCTACAATGTGTTCCCTTGCCAGTTTGTTGATGGTTTTGAAATTCAGGTGGCTAAGCTTCTTGTGCCAGTCCCAGCTTAGCTTTGAATTGTCTTTAGCTATCAGGCAAGTTCCATCTTTTGCTGTTTGCCAATCAACAACATAGATGTTCTTCCTTCTTTTGGCTGTAAGAACCACTTCTTTGGTTGTCTCATGCTTGACATAGCATAAGGTTTTGGTGAATTCAACTGTGTAGCCTTTGTCATAGAATTGGCTAGCACTCAGCAAGTTGAACTTCAGACCTTTGACATATGAGACATCTTCAATGATTATCTGGTTCTTGATCAGCTTCCCTCTTCCTTTTGTTTGCCCTTCCTTGTCATTTCCACCGAAAGTGACTCTGGGTCCATTGATTTTCTGGAACTCTGATAGGCAACTCTTGTCACCTGTCATGTGTCTGGAGCATCCACTATCAATATACCATTCTTGTTCTGAGATAGCTCCAGCACACTGTTCCTGCAAGATTAAAAGGAAGATTTAGGTACCCAAGCAATGTTGGGTCCTGGGGGGTAATGCAGTCTTGGTAGTTGGTACCATTTTGGTCTCATCAACTGAAACCTTGGTGGATGGTACCCATTGTCCACCTGGTAGTTGTAGTAAACAGATGTATGATTCACTTTGGGCAGATGCTTGTGAGGATCATGCTTTCTGTTTGCATACTTCTGCATAGCCTTCTTTGTTGGAAAGAAGTCCCATATGCTATCAAGATCAGAGGAGCGCTTAACTTTAGGCTTCTGAGGTTGACCATACAACCTCTTCTGCCTATAGTTAATCTTCTCTTGATATCTGCCTTTCTGATAGCAGTTTCGGATACCATTGTCATGAGATTGTCTGATAGGATTAGGCCTTTGATTATTATTTTTCTGAAAACTCTTCCTTTTGTTAGGGTTTCTGCCAGGTTCATTAGTTTTCAAACTTTGTTTTGGTTTGGCCTTTAGAGTTTGTTTCTCTGGTATGACCTTCTCATGAACAACTTTAGTACCAGAAGTACTAGCATGGCAATTGGGGCTCAGAGTCTGTGGCACTATGACCTTTTTAGCCTTAGCAACTTTGGTGCTAGGCCTTACAGAAGGCTCACCAGACTCTGGTTCAACATATCCAAGACCAGAGGTGAAGTTATGAGAGTCACCAATATTCTTCATGGAAGATTGCATCTTCAGAAGACTATTATATCTACTCTCAAGTTCCTCAATGTCTCTTATTCTTTTCAGAAGAGACTCATTTTCAGCTTTCAGTCTATCTCTTTCCTCAGTTAAGAGATTAAGTTTACGCTCAGTCTCTTTCCTTAGATCAGAGATATCAACCTTCAGCCTACTGTTCTCATCTTTAACAAAAGAATAAGTGGCTTGGATAGTTTGGAACTCTTCCCAAAATGATGATATTGGATCATCATTTAAGGCTGTGCCTACCGAAGAAGAAATGGAATCAGAGGTGGAGCATACCTCATCATCTGATTGTGCCATGAGGCAGAGGTCTTCAGTTTCTGCATCCAAGCAGCAGAATGCTTCATCAGAGTCGGAGTCTGAGCTGGACTCTGATTCAGAGAGTGGATCTCTCTCAGCTTGTTCTGAGACGAATGCTCTTCTTCTTCTGTGTTGATCTTCTGGTTTCTTTTCTTCTTCATGTCCTTGTTTCTTGGACACTCTTGGATAGGGGCAGTTTGCTTTGAAGTGCCCAGGTTGTCTGCAGTTGTAGCAGAGGTACTCTCCATTGCTTTCAGAAGATTTGGTCTTCTGATGGAAGATGGACTCCTTCCATCTTTCTTCATAAACTTCTTAAACTTCCTGACAAAAGCAGCCATATACTCATCAGATAAAAGAGTAGAAGGGTCAAAGTCACTTACCTTTGAAGTGCTGGCAGTGAGAGCAGTGGTAGTCCTCTCATCAGGAACTTCTTCCTTCTCTTCATGCATCTCAAACTCATAAGCCTTGAGATCAGAGATGAGTTTCTCAGTGGCATAAGTCTTGATGTTCTTGCTTTCCTGGACTGCAATCACCTTCATCTTCCAAGCTGAAGGCAGTCCCCTGAGGATCTTCATATTGACCTCCTTGATGGTGAGCTCCTTTCCTAGCTCAGAAATCTCACTGACGAGAATCAGCAGTCTCTCATGCATCTTAGCAATGCATTCTTCTGGCAGAAGTTTGAAGTCATCAAACTTCTTCATTGCAATGGTCAGCTTGTTATCTCTTTCTTGCTCATCTCCTGCTCCAATCTCATCTAGCTTGTCCCAGATTTCTTTGGCAGTTTTGCACTTCTTGATTCTGTTGAAGTATCTTTCATCAATAGCCTTGTAAAGGATGTCCTTGGCTATGTTATCTAGATTGTACTGCCTTTTCTCTTCCTTGGTCCATTCTGACCGGGCTTTCTCAATCATCTGGGGCTGAGAGTTATCAATGGAGTGAGCAGGATTGATCTTCATGAACTGGATAAAGGGTCCATTTTCCAAGACTTCCCACATTTCATCATGAAGAGCACACAGATGTGCCTTCATTCTGATCTTCCAATCATCATACTTCTGATCTGTGAACATAAGATGCTTTGCAAGAGAATTATCCATTATAATAAATAAAGAGGCTAAGAACAAGTGGATCTTTGTTCAGAGAGTAACCTAAAAGATTACAAGAACAAGGATGCTCTGATACCACTTGTTGGTCCCGTTTAATATGGTAATCAGTCTAGAGGGGGGGGGGTGAATAGACTGATTAGTTTTTCAAATTTTCTCTAAGTCCAAAAATGACTTATCAGAGAAGGTCTGATTCTGGTGACAGAGAAAGGCTGGTTCTGATATCAGAACTTGCCTTGGCAGCGGATTCTGATCTGTCCGGGTAGCCTCAGAAATACTAAGGCAAATGCCTTTCTGATAACTCTGAGAACAAGATCTGCTGAACACAGATTCCAAGTCTTAGAGCTAATCAGTTAATATCCTAGGTGCAGAAATATAAATTGCAGTAAATTAAATGACACCGGATATTTTATAGTGGTTCAAGGAACAACGCGTTCCTCTAGTCCACTGTTCCACTAGCTTTGAAGTAGATCGGTTACAAAGCTAATTCCTAGCACTTAAGAAGCACTCCTCGTCTTCTTCAAGTCTAGATGCCACCCAGGATGCAATTCCACGTCCTGATGGCTGGTCCTTTCACTCAGCTTCCCGGAAGTATCACCACTTCACTACTGCAGTTACTTGGACGCCCTTCTTTGCAGAAGATCCTTTGAAAAACACAGAGTTTTTCCTCCAACTTGCTTCGTCACAAAAGATGTTTGATGAAGTTCTTGAAGTGTTGAAGAACAGGATGAACTTTGCTCGTTGTTGGGGATAAAAGATTTGGAGTTTGAATCTTCCCAACGTAGGACTTTTCTTGTAGAGTGTTATGAAGGTTGAATCTCAAGAAGTATGTTCAGAGTAATGAATGGAGCAAAAGTTCTGCGAAGAGTTTAGTTGTTTTCCTGTTCTTCGGTGAGTAGCTTATATACTGAGGTTGTCTGCCCGTTGGAGGAGGAGACAACTGCATTAAATGCGCGTACAGTTGACTTGACCGCCGTTTTGGAAGGTTTCTATTTTTATAATATATCTTCCCGGATTCCTTGGTCAATCATTTGCAATCAATCCTTCAGCGTATCAGGCTCATTTAATGTGCATTAAATGCTTTCCTTTCATGCACAGTCTTCTAGCCGTTGGGTGTTTTTACCCGTTGGATTCATAGCTGTTGGATGTTGCTTGAAATCTTCTCAGTGTTAGTCGGGTTCTGATCAGGCTCTTCTGATGTGTTGGATTCTGATGTCTTTCTGAGTTCTGATGGATTTCTGATGAGTTGAGTTCTGATGGCTTTCTGATCTCTGACTGAACTCTAACTCTGACTTTGATAGGTCCGCTGATGAGTACCTCTGATCTGTAACTCTCATCGGCTATCAGATGTCCAAATTTATCAGCAACTCTCATGGAGCAATTCTGATGCACTTCTGATCTGATCCAAAGCAGAGCAACTCTGATCGTCGACTACACTAATACTTACAATTGAAAATTCTAATGCATAAAATCTAATTGGGGGTACTCTAACTTTCTAATCTAAATATCCTAGCATCATCAAAATCTAATTACATTTATTCCTTACATACCGAAACGGCCACTGCACTACCGAACTGGTACCATAGCTATTTTACCCTACTTTCCTGAAACTTTATGGACGATTGGACTAAATTATTAATAAAACGAAGTAATACTTACTAGTCCACACATCAATACTAATAAAATAATACTGAGTAATAATACGGTGTAATGATAGCCATATAACAATAACAAAAGTATTGCTTGACTTATCACTAGTAATCATTAGGATCATTTTAATATAACATGGATGGTGGTAATAAAAAAATCAGAAATGGATAACGTTAATAATTAAATAAAAGTATTACAAATACTCGTAGTGAATTCCTACTCTTATATAGATATGATTCTCGGAGTAGCTAGTCAATTATCATATAACTTAGGCTAGACTCCTTAATTTAGTTATTGGGATCAATTTGGCTAGCCAATCATAAGTGAACAAAAAGTAATACCTAGTAATAATTTGGAATAGGAGAATATTAATATGGGTTCTCTACGTGCTAAGTTGACATGAATTCTAATCAAAATCATTATAATATCAAATGATCAAATAAAAGGTTAGATAGGAAGTAACTACTGGATCATTTACCTGTCCGAAATAATAATAATAATAAACAGACCAAGTGGACTACGAACTTTCATGATTAAAATAGAATACGACTGCTCGTCGTTATTAAAAGATTGAGTCGAAACGAAGAATCGGTAGCAAGAATTAACTGAACAATTGGTTAAAGAAGATTGTTGGATACAGAGTACTCTATTGAAATAAACTAGACTAGCTAATTAAATTAATAAGTAGTATTACGGAGTAGTATATTAGTAATTCACGATTCCGAAATTCCAAATTCGTAATTTTGTTATTATGAATGAATGAAATCCGAAGTAATTAGACCATAGTAACGACAAACTTTAATTTATTAACTAATGGATGAAAATTATAAAATAAATAAATAAATAAATTTAGCCGATTGTGTGGATTGAGTGGATGAGATATCGAGGACTAATTATAGAGTTTTGATTTATTAAAGGTGATTGCTAAATAAATCAAGTTAAGAGACCAAGTAGGAGTGTCACACTTTAAGGTAAGTTTCACGTCAACCGAAATTAGTTCTTTTTACTTCGTGATTTCTTTGAATATTTTTGTGTGCATATTTGAGAATTGAATTTATGTGTGCTGAATTTGATTGAATATTATGATATGAAAGGGTTGTATTTGGGATATTAGTTGATATATTGGTTTGTTAATATGAGTTATGGTATACAATTTTGGGAGATTTTGTAATAGTACGTAATTTGTTATTTTTGTGGGAGTTTGATAAAAAGGAAATTTTTTGAAGTATAAACTTCGATTGATTTTGAGGAAGCAAAGAAAAATAAATATTTTCATAAAGAGTGGGCATCACGGGAGAAATCCGTGGTGTCGGTTTTCCACGTCCCTTAAAATGTGGAGGTTGGTTAGGTCTACTACTACTCAATTCTTGTTGGTATTGGTTTGAGGTGAATTGATGGTCGGTAGAAAACATCCCGACTTTTGAGTAGTAGTGGTGGTAGTAGCTCCTAATCATTCAGTTTTGAGGTGGGGTAGTTGGTAGAAAACATCCTGACTACCCCGATCAACTTACTAACCCGGAGGGCTTGGAATACCTTTAGGGGGTGTGCACACTTAAGGTAGTTGTTTCCGTTTCCATTGAGCAGATGTGGTACCGGCAATAGTCCCGAGGTGGCCGTACATAACAACGGACCACCGGGCTCAACCAAAATATTGAGCACCGCCCTTCTAAAGTACTAGGGAGTTAGTTACAAAGTGATTTTTGGGAGAAATTCAAAAGAGGAGAATCTTGGTGCTTCATGTATTTTGGAATTATTATGATATTTATAAATTGTGTGGTCGGGATTTTGTATAGATACCATTTACTTACAATTTATAAAGTGATTTGAAAAATATTTTGTGAGGTTGTACGAATTTATATATATATATATATATATATATATATATATATATATATATATATATATATTAATTATTATTATTTTAAAAGGTTAGGTGGAACTTACTTAGCATTATTGCTAATGTTTGTTTTCTTTTTTTATTTTCTTTTGCTCGTTCTAACAGGAGGTGATCATGTTGATTTTGATGCTGGAATGTTTGAGAGCGCAAATTAGAAGACCTTATCGTAGTTCACTAGAATAAACTTTAATATTTGCGTATGATTCGAACGTCTTGATTTTTTTTATCTAAACTCATGTTTTGGTAGATAGCCTTAACATCCAACCATTCACGGATTGGATGTGGCGGTGACATACCCCCTTTCCTTTATTTTACTTATTTCCGCTGCAAACATTTGAATGTTTAATTAATAAATAAAAGTTCATTTTATCTCAAAGTAGTATTTTTGGGTAGAAAATTTGGGGGAGTCACATTGCCGCCTGCCAATCGCCTCACCATCACCGCCGCCTGCGATTCATTAATAGCCCTGGCTGTAAATCAATCGTGTTCTCCAGCTCTGAATCGACCGAAGTCCAAAGCTACAAGCATCGAGCATCACCTTTGTGCATCAGTGCATCCTCAATTGGTCCTTCGTCGACTTTCTATTCATCTCTTTTTCATTTCTTCTGATATCGTGTTAGGGTTACAAGGGTGGGGCAATGGTTGTACAGGGGTTTGAGAGGAGGCTAGGGCTGGGCTGGGGATTGGGACAAGGGCTTGAGTCGGGCTTAGGATGGTGGGGGCCTGGGGGAGGTTGGCTGCAGTAAAAGGACTGGACAGATTGGTCACCGGCGGCGGCGTGAATTGGTCATCAGCGGGGGCCGGAAAGGATCACTGGCAGAGGCGAGGACAGGTTAATGGCGACAACGTGGACTAGTCACTGACGGCGGCGCGGACTTGTCACTGGCGACGACGTGGACTTGTCACTGGCGACGGTGCGGAGTGGTCACTGGGGGCAGGAAAGGTCACTGGCAGCGGCACGGACTTGTCACTGGCGACGACGAGGACTTGTCACTGGCGATGGTGCGGAGTGGTCACTGGGGACGGGAAAGGTCACTGGCAGCGGCGGCAGTGAATGCGGACTGGTTACTGGGGGCAGGAAAGGTCACTGGCAGCGGCAGTAGTGAAGACGCCTGTGATGCAGGATTGGTCACTGACGGCGGTGGGGCGGTCTAATGGAATCTTGGTCACTATTGGAATTTTGGTCACAGACTGAATTTTGTAACTTTGTCATTGGTCACTATCGGTTTTGTAACTTTGGCACTGGTCACTATCGAATCGCGCAATTGTAACTTGTAGAAACATGTAATTATATTTGATCGGATTGGGTGATTGTACCTAATCGAATCGGGTAATTGTAAGGAGTCGAAACGGGTAATTGTAACTGGTCAGATCGAGTAATTGTAACTGGTCGAATCGGGTAACTTTAATGGGAAAAGGAACAAATATACCCCTGTAGTATGGGTGTTGGAACATATATACCCCTGTTCTTTCTTTTAGGAACAAATATACCCATGAACTTTTAAAAAGGTGCAAAAATATCTCTCATGTTCTTATAAAGGGACAACTTAATCCTTATTGACTTTAAATTAATAAAATAAATTAAAAAAACACCAAATATAAATTATAAATTATAAATTAAAAAAAAAATTTAAAAATGTTTTGGTGTCCAATTCTCCCCTTTATAGTTTTTATATCAAAATTTAATATTGTTTAAGTATGAAATATTATTTCAAAATTTTACTATATGTTTAAGATTCTTTCAAAAAGGTGCTAACATATGTTTCGCAATGTAAAGAAAAATTATTTCTTTACACTATAAAATTACATATTTTGAAATAATATTTTATACTAAAAATATTAAATTGGGATATACAAATAATAAAGGGAGAATTGGACACAATTACATTTTTAAAATGTTTTATTTTTTAGTTTCAAATTTTTAATTTATTTTTGGTCTTTTTTTAATTTATTTTATTAATGTAAAGTAAATAAGGATTAATTTGCTCCTTTATAAAAAAAACATGAGGGATATTTTGCACCTTTTTTAAAGTTCAGGAGTATATTTGTTCCGAAAAATAGAACGGGGTATATTTGTTCCTCCACCTATATTACAGAGGTATATATGTACCTTTTCAAATTTTAAAGTACATTGTAACTGGTCGAATTAGATATGTACCAAACTTTAATTGATCAAAGTGATTCATTGTAACCGGTCGAATTAGATAACTGTAACTGATTAGATCAGATGAATGTAATTGATCGGACGAATAATTGTAACTGGTTGGATGTGTAACGGTAACTTTTCAGATCAAATAAATAAATACGGAGTAAATAAATAAGTAATTGTAAAGGGTCATCTTTTAATTATAATTGCGGAATAATATAAAAAATAAATAAATAATTTTTTAATCATAGCCTGGAACACATGCAGGGACGGTAGACTACGTATGGGCATATTTGGCATATTAATCTTAAGATTCTAATTGATACACACGCATGGTAACTTTCTTGATAATTTTTAAAAGATGTCTCATTTTTGTCCAAATGCTTTTAATTAGTATTATTTATTGTAAGGATCGTATATCCGTCTCCGGCTCAGGTCTATATACACACACTCTCACACACCACACTAGGAGGAAGCTATAGCACACCAATATCTCAACTCTCCACAAAGGACCTCTCTTAACTCTCACACAAAGGAAAGGAAGAATAAAGGGAGTCTGCTCTCTCTATGAATGTCTCGCAGGCTGCTTCAAACATGAGGAAGCAAGGGGTACAAATACAAGGCTGCCAGCTAGAAGGGAAGTCACGGGTGAGGTAGACAACAAATAGGACACTCACGGGCTACCAAGACAAGAGGTGCAGCGGACAACACAAAGGGGCCCAGCCAAGTGGGTAAGTCAACCACTCAAAATAGGTATATACTTGATCAGGATATATACCAAAGAAAAGGTATCCAAGAGAGAGTAAAATATAGGGTGCAAGCCTCGGCAAATAAAGTGGAAGGGAGGCCTTGGTAGGACCAATACCTCCAACATTCTCCGCCTTATTGGTCCTATAGGTGGTGTAGAGTAACAATACAAAGTTGTGACAAGACTCGTCATCGTCGGGTTACCCGGAATATCAAAAGACAAAACGGGCAAACACTTTATTACGCAACCCAACGTTATCCACAGTCAAAGTTTAACACGTGTTTACAGGACAAGTGCTTCTCAGCAGAAAGACACTTGGTACCCATATCTGCGGGGTTAAACTCGGACGGGATCTTGCACAGCTTGACTCCACCTGCATCAACAATATCACGTATGAAATGGAACCTAACATCAATATGCTTAGTTCTATCATGAAATACAAGATTTTTGCAAAGTTGGATAGCCGATTGGCTTACCGAAAAAATAGTAACTCCCTTTTTGAGAAACCCAATTTCGGAGACAAGGCGTTTGAGCCAGATGGCTTCCTTAAACGCTTCTGTGGCTGCAACATACTCGGACTCAGTGGTAGAAAGGGCCACAACAGGCTGTAGTTGAGACTTCCAACTAATGCAAGAGCCACACGGAGTAAAAACATAAGAAGTGGTCGACTTCCTGTTATCTCTATCATTTGCATAGTTAGAATCAACATAACCAATCAATTCAATACCACTAGCACATTTAGAGAAAATTAATACATGCTTCACAGTAGAAATCAGATATCTAAGCAACCACATAAGAGCATTCCAATGGGGCAAACCAGGGTTGGACATATATCTACTCAAGCAACTAACTGCATATGCAATATCAGGTCTAGTGTTAACCATAAGATACATCACCGACCCTATTGCGCTGGAATAGGGCACAAATTTCATTTTCTCAATTTCAGGAGCGGGAGACTGGTCCTTACTTAACACAAAGTGAGATGCCATAGGGACATTAACAGGAGAAGCAGATAACATATTGAATTTACTCAAAACTTTTTCTATGTAAGAAATCTGATTCAAAGTAAGAGTACGCTTACTCCTATCCCTAACAATGTTTATGCCTAGGATCCTCTTGGCATCACCTAGGTCTTTCATGGCAAAATTCGCACAAAGACATTTTTGCACATCTTTAATAGCATTCAGAGAAGGACTAATTATCAGCATGTCATCCACATAGAGTAACAAAAATACAGGCACAGAAGAAGTATTCTTGAAATACAGGCAATGATCACAAACAGATTTTTGAAACTTCAAAGATATCATGCATTTATCAAATTTAATGTTCCACTACCTAGGGGATTGCTTCAGACCATACAAAGTCTTCCTAAGCAAACAGACATGCTCACTTCTCTTGTTATCCACAAAGCCCTCAGGCTGGGTCATATAAATTGTTTTATCCAATTCACCATGCAAAAATGCAGTCGTTACATCCATTTGTTTCATTTCCCATTCATGGTGAGCAAATAAAGCAAGCATCATACGAATAGTGGTGAATTTAACAACAGGAGCAAAGATTTCTGCATAATCTACCCCCTCTTTTTGAGTAAACCCCTTCGCAACCAACCTAGCCTTAAACCTAACATCACTTGGTTCTTCCTTAACCTTACACAACCACTTACACTCAACTACCGTACAGTTGGGGGGGTCTAGGTACAAGGGTCCAAGTCTGGTTCGCTCTCAAAGAGTCCATCTCACTTTTCATGGCACTAATCCATTTCTGAGACTCTTTTGAATCTAAGGCTTCACGGTAGGTCTTGGGTTCATTCAGCACTAGGGATTCAAACACAGAAAATGCAAACATAGAAGTATCATGCACAATGAAAGCATAATCAGGCATACTATCAGCAGTTCTCCTGATGGCCCTTCTACTCCTATCTCTAGCAAGTTGATCATCATGCAAACTATCACTACTAAGCTCCACATGCAACTCATGCAAATTATTGTTATCATGAAAATCAGATTCAGCACCCATATCATGCATATCATGCTCAGTATCATGCAAATGCTCCACCTCACACGAGGTGGTGGGACTATCATGCTCAGAGGAATCAGAATCATGCATAACAATATCATCAGAAATAACAGGATCAACAGATAAAGGACTAGCAGCAACAGGGACAGACTCCACCTCACTAGGAGTACTACCAGACATAGACTCAGGATTAGAAACAGACTCGGTCAAGCAAGGAAAATCAGTTTCATTAAACACCACATTTCTGCTAAGGACCACTTTAAAGCGTACCTGGTTCCTATCCCATAACCTGTAACCCTTTACCCCCTCTCGATAACCTAGGAAGACACATTTCTTAGACCTAGGATCCAACTTATCAACCTGTTGATGTGCATACGCTGCACAACCAAACACCTGAAGGTTGGACAGATCAAGAGGCTTACCGATAAAGACGGCTTCAGGACACTTACCACCAAGAGGGACAGACAGGGACCTATTAACCAAATAGGCAGCAGTAGTGACTGCTTCACCCCAGAATTTCTGAGACAAACCAGAGGTAGCTAGCATGCTTCTAACCTTATCCAACAGAGACCTATTCATTCTCTCTGCTATCCCATTCTGTTGGGGAGTATAAGGCACAGTTTTGTACCTTCTTATCCCACAATCCACACACAGCTTATCTGTAACACCGTCCCCAGATGTATTTTACTTTTAAGTGAATAATGTATTTAACCTTATGGAGTGGTTAATGAATATTCGAAGTGGTGAATTTCAATTATTCTTTTGCGTGAATAGTAAATTCGCACGTGGGGCCCACACCGAGAGCGGGGACCGCCCGATATTCCCGAGACCCCATATTTTATTCATCTTGGTCTAGATAACATTTAGATGGTGGTGGATATTTCATTTGGTCCGTGGAAAGGCCCCGAATTGACCGATTGGCCAAAAGAGGCCCAAATACCGGTATCGGTAATTTAACAGATAACACCCCGAAATGAATTTCGGAGGCTTATAAATTAAAGTTGGGAAATGTATATTCATTATAAGGGTCATAATTATTGGAAACACGTAATGTATTTTATTTGACCCGATGAAATAAAATATATTTAAAACAGTCCGAAAAATACAACTTTCGGGACCGATTGTACACTCGTGGACAAAAAGGGTTGACCTCCCACATGTGTGGGGGCCAACCCACGTTTTTAGCCACCCAAAATGAAGGGTTGGCCGGCTGGTGGGAATGGAAAACATGGGGGAGGAGTTGAATTGAAAGAAAAAGCATCAAGGTACATGAGGTGGACCTCCTCTCCACACTCATTTGATCAAAGAGACAAAAACACTCCTCACCCACTCTCTCCCTCATTTCCTGCGGCCAGCACCCTCCAAGCAAGAGCAAAGAGTCCTCCATCCTCCTTTCCCCATTGTTGAAGAGAGCTCAAGAAGGAAGGACCTCAAGAAAAGGAATTAAGGTGCTAAAAGTGTGAAAATTAAGGTAATAACCTTATCATAACTTTTTCCTTATTTTCCTTCCATCATATGGGATATATATCATATGGAGAACCCTTGGTATTGTTCTACATGATAAGAGTGTGGAATAATGGGTTGGAAAGTGGTTCTAAGTCCAAGGACGGATTTAGAAGTCAAAACGATCGGTTCACCGGAAAATAACCTTTTAGAGGTTATTTGTATTGATTAGGGTTTTATGATGTTAAAATCTTGCTAGGGACTTGATTAAAGTATTTTCGAGCTTCGCCGGAGTTTCGCCGGAGTAGGTCAAAGTCCGCCGGAGTTGGTCAAAGTTCACCGGATATAGTCAAAGTTCAATCGGGGAGCGTAGAACGCGCTTAAGCTCACTTAAGGTGAGGATGACCGACTATATTGCTTATAATTATTGGGTTAATTTCATAATATTTCCTAAATGAATTATATGTGTTTGGCATGATTTATTAACAATTAAAAATGCCTAAATGAGATCATCATTGTTTATAAGCAAAAATGCATAATATACAAATTTATGAATAAATTGTGTATGATTATGTGTTATGAATACAATGGCATAATAGTTGTATAAACTACAAATTAAATGGTGATAAATATACTTTTACCTCATGTAAGGAATCATGGGAAGATAAAAGTGATATTTTGATAATAGAGCCAAATTATACTTGAATGTGAAATTTAATTGAAATATACGAATTATTATGAAATTGCATTGGTTTACTAAGATTAAACAACTAGTATAGAAATACTAGTCGGGAATGTAAGTTCAATAGTTCTTGGGAGCTAACCCCAAGATATTGGAGTTAAATAACCTTAAAGGATATTTTTAAGGTGGACTTTATGAAGTCAAGTTACATTAGGAGTAGGCCTTTAAGGGTTACTCAAAATGGATGGAACCTAAACTAAGAAATGGTTTAGGGATTAGATGACGTGACTATGAGCCGAGCTCTAGCACGTGGTAGTATGACTATGAGACGAGCTCTAGCAAAATGTAGTATGACTATGAGCCGAGCTCTAGCAAAATGTAGTGTGACTATGAGCCGAGCTCTAGCACAAATTAGTATGACTATGAGCCGAGCTCTAGCAAAATGTAGCGTGACTATGAGCCGAGCTCTAGCACAAATTAGGATGACTATGAGCCGAGCTCTAGCATGAAGGAATGTGAATTTAATATAAATAATAGCACCCAAGATTTAGGGTTTTGGAAATTGAAACTTTGATTATACTTAGTATAGTTGTCATTGTACTTGTCAAATGCTTCCAAGTACTGACCTCCCCTTCACGGGGGAGGCCACCTCACAGTTTCAGGTAGGGAGTAGAGCTTGCTACTACCGCTCGTTGCTCCGGGGAATTCAAGGGGGAAGGCAGGGTTCGTGCTTCTCTTGTTTCTGTTTTGAAAACAATTTAAATAATGCTCATGGATATTATTTCGAATATTTATTTGGGGCTTGTATGCCCGTGGTTGCCACGTGTGGCTTGAATATTTGTAATTTTGTTTCCGCTGCTTAATTAAATATTTTACATTATGATTGTTTATGGATGTATTATGTGTGAATGGTATTCAAGACGCCTAGTATAGTATGGATGAGTTGGACTGCGGTTGATTATTCGTACTGTACGGCGGGTTGTTGACGTGCCCGGTAGGTCCGGGGCGTGACATTATCCATCTCCTTATTACAGAACTCTAACCCGTTATCGGTCCTAAGGGTTTTAACCTTCCTTCCAATCTGGTTTTCAACTAAGGTTTTCCACTCCCTAAACCTCACAAACACATCAGACTTGTGCTCTAAAAGGCAAACCAACACCTTCCTAGAAAAGTAATCAATAATAGAAAGGAAATATTTCCTACCCCCGTGGGTAGGAACACTAGCTGGACCTCAAACATCGGTATAAACATATTCAAGCACAGACGAACACTTAGACAGATTAGGGTAAGAGGAAGAAGGGAAGCTGAGTCTATGCTGCTTGCCTAACACACATGATTCACAGAAAGGCACAGAAGTCACAGAGTCCTTACCAAAATAACTAGCCCAAACGCATGACATCTAAACCCTTATTGCTCATATGTCCTAGCCTATTTCGCCACAAAGAGGTCTTATCAGAACATACAACATTCACAGAATCAGCAAAAGGTTTAGCATGACACACATAAAGGTTATTCACCTTCTCAGCTTTAAAAAAACAAGAGAATTTTTCAAAATTTTCATACAACCATTCCCCCATTTTCCCTGTAAACCACTACTCTCCAAAGCAGCAATATATAACAAGTTATGACACAAATCAGGGACATGCCTCACATTCTTAATGATAAACACAGAGCCACAAGAAAATTTTAGACATATATCACGAACACCAAGCACACATTGCATCTCTTATTATCAGCTAAGGAAACGTAGCCACTATCACATAATTCATATGTAAAAAACAAATCTCTAAAGGGGGACATGTGATAGGTACAACCAGAGTCAATCAACCATTCATGCTCATATAGGGAATTTCTCACAGAATTAACATGGTCTCAAACCATCAAAATGTCACCAAGGTCACATCTATCAACAGCTACACTAGCATGCTCGGTCTTCTTAGGGTTAGGGCAATCCTTAATGAAATGGCCAGTGTTACCACAATTGTAACACACTCTCTTCCTAGATTTGCCCCTCTTTCTCTCAGGCTGACTAGTGTTCTTACCTTGACTATTTTTGCTTAGAGTTCTTAGACCTACCCTTAGATCTACCCCTAACAAACATAGCCTCACCGGAGTCCATAGACTGACTAGTACTACCCCTAGCATGTTTCAGGTCTAATTCCTTACTCCTTAACTCATTCACAACAATGTCTAACGAAATCTCATCCCTACCATACTTAATAGCGGACTTAACATCATTATAAGAGTCGGGAATGACATTAAGTAACACTATGAGAGTATAATCATCTATGTGTTTATCACCTGCCTGTTTGATATCCTGTATCAGTTTATTAAACACATCCAGGTTCTCATCTATATCCTTAGTCAGGTCAAGCCTAAACCTAAATAATTTCTCTAGTAAAAACAACTTCCCCGGGCAAAGAGGTATCAGTATAGAGCTTATCCAATTTCTCCCACAACTCCTTAGCGGACTCAAGAATACCCACTTTCCTAAGCACGGAATCAGAAAGATTCAAGTAAATAGTAGAACAAGCAGTTTCGTTCATTTCAATTTGCTTAGCCTTATCTTCTGATTCAAGGAAAATACCAGTGACAGCTCTGAAAACTTTTTGTTGTATTAAAACACACTTAATTTTCTGTTTCCAAATATCAAAATCTGTTTTTCCATTAAATGGAAGCATACCATACTGATTAACAACCATGGTATCAACCACAAAGGAACACAAAGCTAAACAGACAGAATTGACAGAAAATAATCCAACCCGGGCTATAAAGTATTCACTTTAATCACCCCGGGCAGCATGCAACACATAGCAAAAATGGACATTTTGGCAATTAAACAATTCCGGGCAGCAATAAAATTAATTAATTCTACCCCTACCACCCAATAAACCACCCCTACGCATAATAAATTGAATTAACTAACACTTAGCAATTCAATTAATCAACTAAAACAAACCGCCACAAAGGAGTGAGTTTAGAACGTACCTGGGGGGTTGGCGGCCAGGATTAAATCAACCGGCGGCCCGCGGGGAGGGGGAATAAATTAAATTAAATTAAATTAAATTAAATTAAATCCGGAATACTATAAATAGGAAATTTATCGAAAACTTACCTTCGCGAAACCCTAGGAGAGCGTTTCGACCTTACCTACCCAATTTTTAAAAAATTGGGATTTTTCTAGAGGGTTTACTGCCGTTGACCGGCGTTGACCACCGTTGACCGGCGTTTGACCGGCGGATGACTGGTTCCAGCTCCAGGTCCAGTCTCCAGCCCGAGTCCAGCAACCCAGCTTCAGCCCAGTCCAATTACTCCCGTCAGCAACCCAGCTCCAGTCCAGGTCCAGCAACTCCAGCCCAGCAGCAGAGCAGCAGTCCAGCTCCCAGCTTCCAGTCAGCCCAAACTAGCAGCCCAGCTCCAGGAGCCCAAAGAAGCCCAATAGTCCAGAACACCTTCAGCACCAGCGGACCCAAAAAAGGTAATGAAGGTCTTCGTTCTTCGTCAATGCCCCATGCGCGATGAACACAGTACTTCGACGGGTCCAGCTTCGAGCGACCTCCAGCGACGAGATCCAGACGGACGGCGAGCTATCTCCGGCGACGAGTTCCAGACGGACGGCGAGCTATCTCCGGTGACGAGTTCCAGATGGACGGCGAGCTATCTCCGGCGACGAGTTCCAGACGGACGATTTCAGCACCACCTCGGCGGACTCAATCTTCAGGCTGCGATTCAGGGACGATTCTGTTCTATGGTCTTCAGAATCGATGCCAGCCAGAGAACCACGAAGAACCTCAGACGACGGTGTACGGCGGGACGGCGGCGGTATGCGGCGGGTGACGGCGGCATACGGCGGTTCCAGCCTCTGATACCACTGTAAGGATCGTATATCCGTCTCCGGCTCAGGTCTATCTACACACACTCTCACACACCACACTAGGAGGAAGCTATAGCCCACAAATATCTGAACTCTCCACAAAGGACCTCTCTTAACTCTCACACAAAGGAAAGAAAGAAGAAAGGGAGTTTGCTCTCTCTATGAATGTCTCACAGGCTGCTTCAAACAGGAGGAAGCAAGGGGTACAAATACAAGGCTGCCAGCTAGAAGGGAAGTCATGGGTGAGGTAGACAACAAATAGGACACTCACGGGTTACCATGACAAGAGGTGCAGCGGACAACACAAAGGGGGCCAGCCAAGTGGGTAAGTCAACCACTCAAAATAGGTATATACTTGATCAGGATATATACCAAAGAAAAGGTATCCAAGAGAGAGTAAAATATAGGGTGCAAGCCTCAGCAAATAAAGTGGAAGGGGGGTCTTGGTAGGACCAATACCTCCAACATTTATGACCTAACCCCTTTAAAAAAACTTTCTTATTTAAGTTGTTATTCTATTTTAAAGGTCATTGCTGGTGTTTCGTTTTGTTGTACACCTCTTTTGATGGAAAGTTGCTTCTACATTTTTTTAAATTTATATATATTAATTAATAGATATAGACACCCATAGACATACATATACATTTATTTATATGTACTAGCATGGGAATTGATGTCCAAAAAAATGACTCATGCAAATTTAATCTTATTTTGTTTGTAAGATTAAATTGAGATGTGGAAAAGTTTAGGATTGGACATGCAGGAATCTAAGTAGTTTGTAGAAATTGAGATGAAAAAACCTTCAAGCATGGAAAACAGAAAAATTACCAAGGTTGAGAGATATAAAATTATTTAATAAAAAAAATCAACAAAATCTCAAAGAAGAATCCTATCCAAAAATTAAAGTTCACTCATAGAAGTATGTGTTTCATTGGTGTGTTTCATAGAAACTACTGTATTTAGTTGAGTTAGTCAAGTTATTGTTTTTTTAAAATAATGTTGAGTCATAAAATATACTGTTATCAGTGTGAGAAATAATACCAAGCTTAACCAAGTCCTGATATTATTTCTCACATGGTATCAAGAACCAAACTCATCTAAAATTCCCAAGTGTTTTCGGTCAACATGAGTACCGAACCCTTCTCCGCCGCCGCACAAGCATCCTCTGCGCAGCCTTCCTCTTCGGTTGTTACGTCGCAAGCCATGGCATCGAGCACCTCAGCTCCCCAGCGTCGGACACAACTCTGCCTCCAGTCATATCAGCCGTGCAGCTTTCTTCTTCACCCGCAGCGTCGTTCTTCTCTTCTCTGGACGTTGTTGGTTGGACACCGCCGATCTTCTCCGGGACGCCCACTCCCCCTACGGTTAGTTCGTCCGCAGCACTCTGTTCTCTTCTCCGGTAGCAGTAGCGTAGCCCCTCCGATTGTGGTTTGACTGCTTGTTTAGCACCCATGATTACAAGTAGCTTGTTAAGGGTCTATTTGGCCCATATAAACCCCGATATTGTCCAGCCCAATTCGGACTGAGGGGGCGTGTTAAGTATTTGACCACACCGGAAAGCTATAAAACAATAAAACATTATATCGGTTTTGGGCTACTCCTCCTATAAGTTGACCTTTTAGTGGGGGGCGAACCAATAACAAGCAAAAGATCATATCATCCAAAAATAAAACATTGATGTTTGGTAAGCTTAAAATGGCAGAATAATAATTAAGAAAATATTAACATGGCAATTTTTCTATTATGATTTACACCAAACAGAAAGCGAGGTAGAGTTCAAAAGTCTCTACGTGAACTACAAGATCACCAAATAATTGAAAATTAAGGCTTGAACTGCACTTAGATATTCATTATTAGACCAATAATAAATTAATAATAGGGCTAATAAAATATTTCACTATACTGTTTGTTGTTTATAAAATAGGGATAATTAAGGCTGTTTATAAAATATTTCACTATACTGTTTCAATAATAAATCACCTGTTTTTAATATTATAATAATATTATAAACTAATACTCCAACATATTTATAAAATCTTGAAAATATTTATAATATTATCAACATATAATATTTATTAGTAGAAATTTTATAAACTAATACTCCAATAGTACAAATTATTAATATATATATATATAATTAAATTAGAAATATTTATTCCACCGCTCACTTTCAGTGGCGGATCCAGCATGGGGGCAGGGGGGCAGCTGCCCCCACTCAACCCCCCAACCCCTATATATATTAAATATTAAATTATTTGGGTAGTTAGATGTTAAATATAAGTAACATATATAATCTAAACATGTATATGAACAATTAGCAGTGATGGCTGAGTGGAGTTGGTGCTCTTTGTATTTCACGAATTTCCAAGTTCGTGTGGGTCTTGTTGGGGTTATATCACGTAGGGGGTGATAATTCGAGTACTTGGATATCTTAAGGATCGTGTAAGTTCACTTTCCGAATTGATATTACTCCCCTATGCCTGGGTTACAAGAAATTCAATCTAGGATAATCCTTAAGGACACTCTAGAACTTAGGCACCAGAACTAGAGCCAAACTAGTCGAGTATATGGATTGTTATCTTTAATTTGAGTGCCAAAGTGATGAAGATATGTTGGATATTAATCCTCTACCTCCTCTGCACGAAATATGGTGGTATATATCCATATTCATCGTCCTAGGCAGTAGTAACACGATTAAGAATAACCGCAACAGTTTTTGGGAAACTGCTGGAAACTGCCTAACCGTTCTAGAACTCGGTCTAGAACCACAGAGCGGGTCTACTGAAAGTTATACCTCGAGTTCTACCTCGAGTTCCACCAACGTAGACACTTTGGAACTAAACTAGTTCTTATATACAAGTGTGCACTCCACACCTACTAACTTGTATTAGATCATAGTTCTAATTCCCAGGCCCGTTTTTTAGCCGGTTCATTAGGCTAGTTGGAACAGGGCCCCACAATTTTGGGGGCCCCCAATTTTTTTTGTAATAGTATTATTATATAATTATATGATATAATTTTAATAAATAAATAATAACAACAACAATTAGAGGCTGCCTCAAAGACTGAAACGACGCTACTCTTCCAGTCTTCCGCCTCTTTCACCGCAAAAGCTAGGACGCAATACGGCCGACTTCTCCACTTATTCTTTCTGCGATTCTGATTTCTGCCGATGCCGCACTGCCGCCTCATTCCAGATTTTCAGAATTCCAGTCATTCTTTAACCGCTTGGCCCGCCAGCTTTGCCGGACCACCACTTGGCCTTCCTTTGGCTCTTTTCCGTAGTTTCACTTCACCGCAGCGACAACCAAGCCAGTCGCAGTTTGAGGTTTGTACGAATTACATCTTCTTTATTACAGTATTACTCATCTATTATTTGAGGATTGATTCTATTCTACCAATTCCCATTATTTGTTTCTATAAGGTTTGAGCTTGTGTCCTTTTACTATGTTAGTCGGTAGTACCCGTTTATAACTTTGTTTTTTAAGGAACTTTATGACTTTGTTATTATATGTGATCTATTTTTATTTATATGTGGGGCCTCAAATTTGCACTTAGAACCGGGGCCTCTAAATTCATTAGACGGCCCTGCTAATTCCCATTGGCACTCATGTCATTTCCAATTACACAAAACGGCCGGTGACACTAAAATCACCAACAATCCTCCCTCATTTTAGTGTAACCCATGAAATGACATAACAAAGCTTACAAACCAAAACTTGCACATAAATGGAAATGTCGATACGATTGAATTTCCATCTTAGTATTTTACACATTCAAAATATTCGAGAATCGGGGTGTCCTACGGATTGAACCCTTCAACCCATTTGAATACCTCAAGATAAAATACATACAAGTTTCAATACTCAACTAGAATACAAACTTGACACAATTATAAAGCCGTGTGTCCTAATCCCATTCATGACCGTATAAAAGCCAAGTCCCAAGCTTTTTGAAGTGCGGCTACACTTCACGATCATATAGGTAATTCCTTTACTCGTGTACCTGCTTACACTTTATCAAAGGAATTATTAAGAAATAAATTCAGCCTCCCTACTACAGGTCCGAACACACACCTTGGGATGATTTTCATTGTGTGTTCCAATCCATTAAGTGTGAGCTTTCCGCATTGAATTCAGCCTCTAACGTTGTATTAGAGGGGAATTGGGTGTCTCACCATTAAGGATTAAATGGACTTTAAACCCATCCCTATAACAGACTTGTGCACTAAGTCCCGGGCCAAACTTTTGGTCAAGTGGTCCCCCAAGTTATGTTGCGATCTTACAAATTCCACCGAAATTACACCATTCATGATTAGTTCTCTAATCATACTATGTCTAACACCTAAGTGTCTAGACTTGCCGTTATAAACATGACTATACGCCTTAGCCAAAGTGGCAGCACTATCACAATGGATAGAAATAGGTGCAATCGGCTTCCCCCACAATGGAATCTCAAAAATTAAATTTCTTAACCACTCCGCCTCTTTACCGGCGGTAGCCAACGCAACAAACTCAGATTCCATTGTTGAACTTGTGATACAAGTTTGCTTCTTAGATGCCCAAGAAATGGCACCTCCCCCAAACAAAAATACCCAACCACTTGTAGAAGAGTGATCCTCTACATTGGATATCCAACTTGCATCCGAATATCCTTCTAATACCGAAGGATACTCAAAGTAACACAAACCATAATCCATGGTTCCCTTTAAATACTTGAACACTCTCTTCATTGCTTGCCAATGTTGAGTACTAGGATTACTAGTAAACCGGCTCAACCTACCCACGGCATAAGCAATATCCGGCCGAGTGCTTGTCATGGCATACATTAAACTACCAATAGCTTGAGAGTACTCAAGTTGTGATACCGCCTTTCCTTTATTAGGCATCAACTTCACACTAGGATCCATGGGAGTACCAACGGGTGAACAATCACTATAATTAAACCTGTTGAGAATATTCTAAACATAGTGAGCTTGTGTCAAAGCAATCCCTTTGTTTACCCGTTTAATCCTTATACCAAGGATCACATCCGCCTCCCCCATGTCCTTCATGGAAAACCTTGATGATAACAACCTTTTGGTTTCATCAACCTGATTTTGGTCCGTTCCAAAATCAGCATGTCATCAACATAGAGACATATGATCACACCCACTCCGAATGCATCAAATCGGCTATAGACACACTTGTCCGATTGGTTTAAACTAAAACCATTGGACAAAATAACTTCATCAAACTTTTGATGCCATTGTTTGGGTGCTTGTTTCAGCCCATACAATGATTTAACAAGTTTACAAACCTTATGCTCATTTCCCGGCATAACAAAACCTTCCGGTTGTTTCATGTAAACTTCCTCATCAAGATCACCATTTAAAAATGCCGTCTTGACATCCATCTGATGTATAATCAGATTGTGTATAGCCGCCAAAGCAATTAACAACCTAATGGTTGTAATTCGAGCAACCGGCGCATACGTGTCAAAATAGTCAATTCCGGGGTTTTGTCTAAAACCTTGAATGACCAACCGAGCCTTGAACCTGTCAACAGTTCCATCCACTTTCATCTTCTTTTTGAAGATCCATTTGCAACCTAAGGGTTTAGAACCCGGTGGCAAATCCGACAACACCCAAGTGTTGTTCTCCATAATTGATGACATTTCATCATCAATTGCCTCCTTCCAAAAGGCAACATCTCGGGATTCCATTGCCTCTTTAAAGGTCTTTAGATCATCCTCAACTTGGTAACAATATGAATATTGTACCCCCGTTTCATCCCTTGAACCTTCCACTAAATACAAGTGAAAATCGGGACCAAAGTCTTTCACGATGCGGCCTCGTTTGTTTTTCCTTATTTGTGGTGCTTCGGGATTCAAAACACCATCCAAACATTCTGGAACTTGCACCTCACTAGTGCCTGGAACTAGGTCCTTTGGTCTTTGAATTGATGAAAATCTCATCTCATCAAAGATCACATCCCGAGACTCAATCACGGTGTTAACCGCTACCGCATCATTAGGTTCTATTACATAAAACCTATAAGCCTTGGAATGTTCAGCATACCCTGTGAATATGCAATCAATTCCCCTTTCCCCCAAAGTTTTCCTTTTGGGCTCGGGCAATTTTACAACCGCCCTACAACCCCAAACCCGAAAATATTTCAAATTCGGCGCTTTCTTGTACCAAAGCTCATATGGGGTTGTCTTGTTCCTTTTATTTGGAACCCTATTTAGAACATAGCAGGCCGTGAGCATGGCCTCTCCCCAAAACCCTTCACTCAAACCCGAGTAGGAAAGCATGGAATTAACCATTTCCTTTAACACTCGATTTTTCCGTTCGGCCACACCATTTTGTTGTGGTGTATACGGAGCCGTGGTCTCATGAATGATTCCAACAGATTGAAAATAATGTGGATCCATATATTCTCCTCCCCGATCAGTCCTAAGACATTTAATTGGATTACCCAATTGCAATTCAACCTCGGTTTTATACACTTTAAATTTCTCTAAAGCTTCATCCTTGGTGTGTAATAAATACACATAACAAAACCGAGTCGAATCATCAATAAAAGTAACAACATACTTTTTATTGCCAAGGGAAGGAGTTGAGTGAAAGTCACATAGATCACTATGTACAAGATCCAAAATGGCCGAATTCCTTTCAACATTAGGAAACGGTTGTTTTGTGATCTTAGTAAGAATGCAAGTCCTACACTTATCATCATTAATACCAAAAGCAGGAATTAAACCATCTTTAGACATTTCATGCATTTTTCTAAAATTAATGTGAGCTAGTCTAGCATGCCAAATCATACAATCATTCATGGAAGATGCCACAAAAACAGAATTATCACTAGGAATTAATTTATTCACAACATTTAAACGAAACATGCGATTTGATAAATATCCAAAACCAACAAACACACCACCCTTGGACAGAATATATTTATCGGATTCAATCACTTGTTTGAACCCTAAATTATTCAACATACTTCCCGAAACAAGATTCTTTCGAACCTGCGGTACATACAAAACATCAAACAACGTAATTGTTTTCCCAGAAGTAAATTCTAAAACAACTACACCCTTTCCCAAGATAGGCACCATTGACTCGTCTCCCATGCGTAATAAGGAACCGACCTCCACTGGTTCTAGGTCTTCAAACCATCCTTTATCCTTACACACATGGCTCGTAGCCCCCGAGTCAATCCACCATGCACAGTCATCATCCTGTACATAAAAAGATTCTGGAATGAGTGATACATAATTCTGGACAGAATTATCAAAGTTAGTCAGGAACTGACCTCCTTTCCGTGGAACCAGGTCCTTAGACCGTTCTTGTCCACTGCCACTCGTTCCAGCGCCATTCTTGTTCAGTTTCACACGGCAATCACGCTTGACATGTCCAACCTTTTGACACCTCCAACAAACCAAACCTTTCGGTTTCTTGTTGGGTTTGTCATGGTCTTCATACTTGCGCTTTTTGCCTTTCCCCTTATCTTTCGGGTTAGATTTATTATCCTCAACCAAGTGAACATGAGCCATTCTAGATTCAACTTCACCCATAATTTGGTCATTCTCTTGCACACGAAGATTCTCCTCAATGCGCAAGTGACTCCCAAGTTGAACCAAGGACAGTTCCTCATCTTGATGTTTCAAAGAACGTTTAAAATCCTTCCAAGAGGGTGGAAGTTTGTCAATTATACTCGACACGGCATAGGACTCATCAACACCTATCTTGTGGAGTTTAAATTGACCAAGAACACGAAGGAGTTCATTGTATTGTTCCATAACCGGCCTTGAGTCAACCATTTTATAATTATTAAAATCACTCACCAAGAACTTCTTACTAGAAGCATCCTCGGCGATGTATTTTGACTCAAAAGAATTCCACAATTCCTTCGCACTCTCAACGTTTTGGTAAATATCAAATAACGCATCGGACATACCGTTAAGGATGTGGCCTCTACATATGTAGTCATCGTTCTCCCACTTGTTGCGCCTCCTAGTTTGTTCCAAGGTTTCATCTTCCATCACCTCCGGCATGGGAGTGCTCAACACGTACACAACCTTCAACGTGGTGAGAAGAAAGTGCATCTTCTTCTGCCATCTACGGAAATCGTTCCCTTGAAACTTGTTCAATTTTTTTTTTTTTTATCCCCGGAAGGCAAACCACCGCATCCAGTGGGGAAAATGCCGGGGAGCATTTGCCATTATTTTATTTAAATAAAAGTGTATACAAAGAGACCGTAGGTAAAATTGTTGAACTTGGATGTCATCTCTTCCACGGTACTCATGATTATCACAAAAGGAATATCAATTCGATTGTTGGGGTTATATCACGTAGGGGGTGATAATTCGAGTACTTGGATATCTTAAGGATCGTGTAAGTTCACTTTCCGAATTGATATTTCTCCCCTATGTCTGGGTTACAAGAAATTCAATCTAGGATAATCCTTAAGGACACTCTAGAACTTAGGCATAAGAACTAGAGCCAAACTAGTCGAGTATATGGATTGTTATCTTTAATTTGAGTGCCAAAGTGATGAAGATATGTTGGATATTAATCCTCTACCTCCTCTGCACGAAATATGGTGGTATATATCCATATTCATCGTCCTAGGCAGTAGTAACACGATTAAGAATAACCGCAACAGTTTTTGGGAAACTGCTGGAAACTGCCTAACCGTTCTAGAACTCGGTCTAGAACCACAGAGCGGGTCTACTGAAAGTTATACCTCGAGTTCTACCTCGAGTTCCACCAACGTAGACACTTTGGAACTAAACTAGTTCTTATATACAAATGTGCACTCCACACCTACTAACTTGTATTAGATCATAGTTCTAATTCCCATTGGCACTCATGTCATTTCCAATTACACAAAACGGCCGGTGACACTAAAATCACCAACAGGTCTGAGCCTCCCCTGCAACCTTTTTTTCAAAATTATGTTATTTATGCATTTCTAAGCTGCCGTCAATTATCACCCTTAGGACATGTTTATTTTCCCGCTTAACTCACTCTTACGTTACTAAGAGACATGAAGTAAACGTTTTGTGCCGGGTAAATGCTTGCTTACTAAGCAATTGGACCTTTTAAGCGCCGCTTATGAAACGCACGCCCCCCCCCCCCCCCCCCATGTTTTATTTTATCGGTGACTTAAGCATTCCTTTATTGACAATTATGCCCTTATTTCATAGGCTCGATTTTTTTTATTACACGTATACCCTAGTAGCCCTTCTTCAACCTTCTCGTTCTCACTGCTTCTCATTTTCTATCAAACTTCTTTCTCTTCCAAATCGACATCGGCGGAACTCCATGTCGCAATCGATGGAACTCAAGCGCCATGGAAGTCGAAGACAGAGCTCGCTCGCTCGCTCGGAACTCGTCCAGGGACAACTGGACGACTGCAAAAAAATAAAATTTGAGCAAAAGAGGCCACAGATGTTGGATTTGAAGCATAAGGCCGCAATACAGGAACAAAAAATTGAAGAAGAAAGTACATACCGGCTGGAGATGGCGTCCTTGCGTTCGTCGATGGAGAAGAGAAATGCTTCGTTTGCTACTAGCGAGATAGCACGATCAAAAAACGGGTACTGCTATTCCTATAAGGTTATTGATGACATTTTGTATAAAACACACCTTTTAAGTCCACATATGTTAGGTTATTTAAGCCCAAATGGAAAACAAAGTAAACAGTTTCTTAGTAAGCCTATCTTATTAAGTAATGGCTTACTTTCCCATGTCTTAATAAGCATTGCTTATTAAACAACAAAGTAAACATATCCTTAGTCTTTTGTCATTTTGTTTTACTTTTGCATTTTTTAGCACTAAACTAATTTAAAGCTACTTTAGAGTTTGGACAATTGAGCTACTTCAATATAATTACAATTGAATTTTCACATATAATTTGTGAATTTTAACGATTACATTTTAACATTTAATACCCATTGAGTTTTTACATATCTTGTGCATTCACAACTTAAGTTAATTCTAAATAAATATGAGATTCATTTCTTATTTGATTCATATTTTTACTATACTAACATATATTTGAATACACTACAAACTACGGAGTATGTGAGTAATTTTTTTTATCCAAGTAAAAATTTATCTGGCGTGCAATTTTTAAGTATGATATCATAATATTTTTGTCCTTTGAATATTTTTTTATTTTAAATTGATTTTACACTATTTTTTTTATTAATGTGATCATTGTTTATGATATATGCGAGATAGCTAATGTAAATTCGCCCCCACTAACGAAAAATCCTAGATACGCCACTACTCACTTTGATACCTAAAGAGTTACTACACGTTTGAAAGCTTTATAATGCCCTATGTTTTCGAGAAATGAGTAGGGATTACTCGAGATGAGCCACACAAGCTCTTTGAAATGGTCAATTTATTGAGCTCTTTAAAACGGTCAATTTGCCCGTCATGTAAAAAGTGACATTTGAAGAGATAATACTCCCTTCGTCTCATTTTACCTGTCATACTTTTCTTTTTGGGCTGTCCCAAAATAAGTGTTCACTTTCCTTTTGGGGAAAGAAATAAGTGGCCTACACCAATTCACTTTATTATACTCAAACCTCAACCACAACTTTTACGTTTTCAACTACTTCATTAATAACTGTGCCAAGTCAAACTAGGACACATAAAATGGGACGGAGATAGTAACATAGTATGGGAATGTACGGGTACATCAGACTCAAAATTTAAGAAGTATTCTAACACAACTCATAAAATTTAAGAATGAGGTATTCTAACACAAGCCACTTTCCTTAATTGTCCTTCACTATGAGTTGTTTTTCAACGGTAAAAGAAAATATTAGTTAGGTAAAGTAATCTACTAAGGTTGTTTTCGTTTGGACGGTTTTCAGTCCCAGATCAGACCAGACTTAAACAGACCAGACCAAATCAGACTTAAACAAACCAGACCAGACCAGACCAGACCAGACTTGGATAAAATACACAGAAACCATCTCATGATAGAAGTATCTGCATCTTTAAGACCATCTTGTACTGCTAAGTTCAAGATGTGTGCAACACAACACATATAACCATACTTTACTTTGACAAAAGAAGCACCTTAGGATATTACTTTTTTTTAAAAAAAAACCAACAACTGTATCACTAAATTACTACTAGCATTATCAACAGTTACACTAAAAAACTTTTCAGACACCAATCAAGTAAGCGATTCTCTAGGGCTTTAGCAAGGTACTCCCCTTTGTGAGAGGTGACAGGGACAAATGAAATTATTTTTTTCTCGAGCTTCCACTGATCATCTATGAAATGAGCGGTAATGCACATGTAATTTATCTTCTGAATAGAAGTCCATGTACAAGTAGTTATACTAACTCTCTGAGTGTGTTTCCTAAAATTCCTTTTTAGAGTCATTTTTCGTCAAGGTATATTTGATAAATGTCTCTAGCAATTGTCCATCTAGAAGGAATTTGAAACCTAGCACAAGCTGCAGCAACAAAATTGTCCAAGTAAGGAAGTTAAATTATGACAGAGGAAGTAAACCTCTGTTATAAAATACACAGAAACCAGACGTTTACCAGACCAGACGTTTACGAGACCAGACCAAAACAGACTTAAACAGACCAGACCAGCAAATTCAATTTAAAAGAAAACATCCTAAGAGCAACCGCAATGCAAAATGTCCTGGTGAAGTTAAATTATGACAATTGACAAATAAAGAAAAGGCTTTCCAAGCGTAGTGTACCGATTGAACTTCGAAATGGATAAAAAGCTTCCAATGCAAAAAGTCCCAAATTTGATTCAAATGTTTACGTGGAATTTCATTTTCAATTTAATTTTTTTAATCATTATGTACTTGATCAATACATATTCTCTCTTTCAATTCGTGGCCATCTCCTCTCCAACTTCTGACCGTGAAACGAGAGAACCACTATTCCAAGGCTGCCGCTGTTCACAGATTTTACCCACTTCGACGAATGTAGTCCCCGGCCCCCATCACTTCATGGGTGGCCGACTATATAGACAAAGAGAGGGAGGGAGATAGCTCTGCAATTTGGTCTCTTGCTACGAGCACCAATTGCCCGGAATTGTTTCGTGCCTGGTTGCCGGAGAGACAGCTTTGCAACTGGGTCTTTGGCTGGGAGCATCAATTGCCCAAAATTTGCTCGTGCCTGATAGTCGGTGAGAGCCCTGCAACTGGGTCTATGGCTACAACTAGGCGTGGACCCGGTTCGGGCCGCCCGGCCCGGGACCGGCCCGGCCCGTCACTGTGCGGGCCCGGAACCGGCCCGGTTCTCGGGTCCGGGTCCGGTTCGGGCAGAGACCCGGTCGGGTTAGCGGGACCGGGCTCGGGTCCTGGTTTTGGAGGCCCGGCCGGGTCGGGCCCGGGCCCGGGCCTAACGGTCCAAAATTAAAAAAAAAAAAAAAAAATTTGATTCTTTTGGCTCAACGGCCACCCCAAACGGCTATATAGCCGTTGGGTGGTACCGGGGGGGGGGGGGGTCAGGGGGGTTTGGGTGGGGGGGTGGGGGTGGGGAGTGGGGGTTAAAAAAAAACCTATAAATACTCCTAATTTTAAACATTTTTTCACACCTCTTCTCCAACTCTACCTAAATCCTACTCTCTACTCATCTCCATTCTCCAATTCTCCATATTCATCTTCTCAAATTCTCTTATTCTCCTTTATATTTTATTTTACTATTTAATACTTATACAATTATTATATCTACTTATATATTAATTATCTACTTATATATATTATTATCTACATATACTATATTGCTTATATTTGTTATCTACTTAATTTCTACTTATATCTCTTAATACATACATACATACTATATCTACTTAATATATACTTTATATAATAAAGTATTAAATATACTTTATAAACTATTACTATATACTTAATACATAATAATATCTACTTCTCTACTTATATTTTATATATACTTATTTTCCAATCTCCAATTCTCCATTATACTCTAATATTTAATTCTTATACAATTATTATATCCACTTAATACATACATTCTACATCTACTTAATATATATTTTATATATTAAAGTATAAAATAGAAGTGTATTACTCATCTTGTTAGAGATATTTTCATTATATTGTGATCAATGTTTCTTAGCTATTTATATTTAGCATCTTAATTTAATAGATTAGCTAGAATAATGAATAGGCCTTTTAAGGCAATTTTGTAATAAAGGTTTTATACCTTTTTAGGTATGGGCCTCCTAGGAAAAGGAGCCCAAATGATTGTAAAACCTACCTTTCCCGTCAGGCTATATATATGCCTTAAGGGAAAGGCTAGGTTAAGCTTTTCAACATTCTCTGTGCCGCAGTGCCTATTCTCGTGATAGAAGTTTTACGCTAAATTGTTCATCATTCTGTAAACTTCTTCATCATTCAATGGAAAGCTTCATTCACAGATCTATCTTCCATACATACATATTCTAGACTAGAGAACAGGGACCTAACATCTGGTATCAGAGCCGGAGCTGATCGATCGATTGAAGACTGAAAAAGCTTCTGCGCGATTCTTCATCCACGAAGATTTTGCACTTGAGCGATCTTTGGGTCTATTTTTGTTGTTGTTTTTGCAGGAAATGGCTTGAAGGAAAAGGTTTCTACTGTTGCTAGGATCATTTCTGCGAAAAATCTCGATCTGAAATTTGGCGTACAGGTTCAGCCAGATTTGAGCGATCCTGCATTTTCGCGCAACTCGCTGAAAAGGAAGAACAGGTTCGCGCAACTGAGCATCTGAGCGGTTTCGAGCTTCGCGCAACAATACTTGCGTGATCTCACCTTTGCGCCATCCTCCTGCGCGATTTCAAATCTCGCAAGTACTCCTGCGCGATTCTGGACTTGCGCGATCTGCAACATAGCTCCTGCGCGATCTTCATTTCACGCAACAAAGTCTGCCCCATTTCGTTTTTGAGCGATTTGGAAGTTGAGTGATTTGGACTTAGGATTTTTTGAAGTTGAGCGATCTTTTGGCAAGTTGAGCAATTTTAAAAAGTTGAGCGATCTTTGTAAAAGTTGAGCGATCTTTTGAGAGTTGAGCAATCTTTGTAAAGTTGAGCGATCCTTCAACACTTGAGCGATTCTACTTGCAAAGGACCTTCTGCCCAAAGTACTGAAACCAACAAAACAGAATCAAATCAATCAACTGATCAGCCCGATCATTTAACATGGATGCCCTATCTATTGGAAACGATACAAGACCCCCGATTCTACGAAGAGGGGAGTACAATGTATGGAAGAACCGATTTCTGAACTTTCTGGAGAGCAAGGACCAATCCTCAGGTCTTCTTGACTCTATCACAAATGGACCTGCACAATTGATGATAGCTGTTGAGAGAGATAATGGAAACAACCCACCGGTGGAGATTGAATGGAGACCAAAGACGGTAGATGAATATGATGACGAGGACAGAGCAAGACTCCGGGCAGATCTCATTGCCAAGACCTATCTGTTGCAGGCCATCCCGAACGACATCTATATGCAGATTGACAGCATGTCAACTGCAAAAGAGATGTGGGATGAGATCTTCAAGATCATGCAAGGCACTGAGATCGGAGTAAAAGCGAAGAAAGCTAGCACATTCACTGCTTATGACTCATTCAAAGCCAAGCTTGGAGAATCACTCGAAGACACCTACCTGAGATTTCTGCAATTGATAAATGAGATGAGAAAGATTGGCGTGCACAAGTCAAACATGGAACTGAACGTGAGATTTCTATCTTCTCTTGGAGCTGACTGGAAGAAGCTGAGCTCACAGATAAGGCACACGAAGGATCTGGATGAGATGGATATTCATGCTGTGTACAACACACTTGACCAATATGCAGAAGATTTTTCTGATCTTGTGGTAGCCTCTGTGACAGCTGATAAAGGGAAGGGAGCTGTGGACAAGCTTGCTGACACCCTTGCCCTGATGCTTGACAAGCCATCGAAGTCTGGCTCCAAGAAGGATAAGATGATAGTTGAAGAAAGTGAAAGTTCTGACAGTGACGTTGGATTTAAGAATGACTCAGATGATGATGAGATGCATGATTTTCAGAGGCAAATAGCACTTCTTACTTCGAGGTTCAACAATCATATGCAGATGAAGAAGAACTCCTCTAACAACAGGCTCCGCAAGTCCTCTACCAGCAACAGCAAAAGAAAAGAGCGATCTTCTGATTCGTCTGAGAATATTGTTGCTGAGGATGCTCCAAAGTGCTTCAATTGTGGGAAGACTGGACATCTGATGAAGGACTGCAGGATGCCTAAGAGGAAGAAAGATGCTGAATACTACAAGCAAAAGATGTACCTGAACAAGAAGAAGATGTTGCTGGCTATGGAAGAAAACAAGGAAAAGAGTGCTCTCATGGCTGAAAAGGACCACTGGATGGATGATTCTGATGAGGAAGAGAATCTGGCCTTGATGGCAGTGGTTGAAGAAGAAGAGAAAGAGAAGGATGCTGAGAAGGAAGGAAAGATGAAGTCAACCCCTGCTGCTGATGAAAAGGAGAAGAACAAAGCTGAGGAGAAGAAGAACCTGCCTACTGCAACCAATGCTGATGCAGCAACTGCCCTTACTGCTGAGAACAGAAATGCTGACAACGAAGTAAGTACCTCTAATCCATCTATTCATAACTGCTCTAGAACAGATATGCATGATAAATTTAAGGAGCTTGAGGTGAATTACAAACGGTTGTATGAGGTATATAATCAACTGCGTGAAAAACAGACATGCTCAAACATTAAGATAGTCAATTCAGAGAAAACAATCACTAAACTCACAACTGAGAATAAGCGACTTAGTGCTAGTGAGAAAGAGTTGACAGAAAAGCTTAGAACAACTGAAAAAGAAAGAATTAGGCTTTTTGGTGTCAATAATTTGCTAATGGAAAGAAGGGGTGCTCTATATACTAAGATCAAAGAACTTGAGGATCTGTTAGCCAAAAGGGACCAAACAGATCAGACTATTTTCCTTAACCAGCCTAAGGACACTCGTTTCTATAACGCCAAAGAAGGCTTGGGTTTGACCAATCCTCAGAACCTGAAAAAGGTCAACTGTAGACAACTCTATGATGTTAGATACATGAAAATAGGATTGACCAAACTCATGGCCTTCACTGGTGCTGAAGAAACGAATGCCCTTGAGGATGAAAAGAGAAAGACAAAGGCTGGTGTAGAGGTTCCTTTTGACTACACAGAGTTAAACAAGAGCTACAAAACCAAAGCACTCCCTTTGACCCCTGCTGAAGAAATCTTGACCTATCCTCCTGAAAAGGAAGCTGAGAAAGACGGAGAGGAGGCTTCCACATCTGAACCAATTGAGAAACCAGCTTACATTCCACCATTGGTGAGAAAGTTTGCTGAGTTAAAAGATTCTTTTGAAAAGGAAAAGCAGGTTTTAGAAAAGGAAAAGGATGAACTTTTAAAAGAAATAACCTCTTTGAAAACCGCCTCTCAGTCTAACACAGCTTCTCAACCCTCTTCCCCTTCTACTTCGGAAAACACTTCTGAAAATTCAAGCGATAGTTTTAAGACTTCTCCTTCTCACCCCAAGTCTCATTCTCCGACAGGGAAAGATGTGAAGAAGAGAGTCGAGAGGAAAGGAGAGTGGATTGAAGACAAAATAAGAAGGAAGAAGAGAGAAGAAGAGTCAAGATTAAGCAATAAGAGTCAGCGGTCGAGCGCCATTTTTTATGTTAAGAATAAGTCTAGTTCTAGCATTAGTGAGCCATCTACTAGTTATGCTAAGAGAGTGGCTCCTAAGTCTTCTAGTTCTAAGATTTCTGTCTCGAATCGTTGTACTAAATGTGTTTCTCTGAATTGCATTAAATCAATGAAATGTTGTTGTTTTGAGTCTGTTTCTTCTTGCAAAACAAAAGATCCTGTGATTGTTACGAATGTTGTGAATAAGCCCAAGATTGATAGGGTGAATGTTGAGAGTGAGGTCAAATTGCCATTTTTAAGGTATCCTCTCAAGATTCACTCAGTCAAACATCTGAAAAGGCTATCATGTGAACCAATTTTGAAAGACCATTTATCTGAACAATCACTTAGGACGAATGAAAGTTCCCTCGCTCCAAAAATAAAACAAATCAAACAAAAATGGGTTCCTAAGGCTGAAGCAGAACAATTAAAAATGAAAAACTCTTCTCAATCAGCCAGCCTAGGATCCCAAATCAAAAAGAAGTTGAAACAATTGCTCACTGTTGATAAGGAAGGACCCATCTGGCGATGGGTACCTAAGCGAAACTAATCTGTTTTGCAGGTCAGTCATGTGTGGCATCTTGATTCGGGTTGCTCGTCACACATGACTGGACAGATTGAACTACTGAGCAACTATTCTGAAAGGTTTGGAGGAAATGTGAGGTTTGGGAACAATGCTTCATCGCCCATACTCGGGATAGGAGATGTCATTTGTGAGAGCGTCACTATCAGAAATGTGTCGTATGTGCAGGGACTGTAGCACAACTTGCTTAGCATCGGCCAATTTTGTGACAATGGAATGGAAGTGAGATTCCATGCTAGGCAATGCTGTGTGATGGATATGGGTGGGACACCATTATTAAGGTGTCAGAGGAAAACCAATCTCTACACCATTGATCTGAAATCGGTACGATCCCCCATATCCATCTGCCTCCTGTCCAAAGCATCAGAAGAACAAAGCAGCCTATGGCACAGACGTCTCTCACACTTGAATCTGCCAGCCATCAGTTCCCTCTCCTCGAAGAAGTTGGTGAAAGGACTGCCTGTTCTGAAGAACTCCCCCAACCATCACTGTTCTGCATGTCATTTGGGAAAGATGAGGAGAGCGTCACACAAGTCAAAACAATTTCCCTCCTCATCTCGTCCCCTGGAGCTATTACATATGGATTTGTGTAGTCCGATGCGCGTGCATAGCATCAGTGGACGCAAATATACTTTGGTAATTGTGGATGACTACTCACGCTACACATGGACCAAGTTTTTGCGCTCCAAGGACGAAACTGCAAACTTAATCATGACGTTCATCAGGACCATACAGAACTATCTACAGCAGAATGTGAAGATCATCAGAACTGACAACGGGACGGAGTTCAAGAACAATGAACTGACCGAATTCTATGAAGCTCAGGGAATTACTCAACAGTTCTCTGCAGCTAAGACACCACAGCAGAACGGTATTGTAGAACGACGGAACAGAACCTTGGTGGAAGCAGCCAGAACCATGCTAATACAGTCAAAGCTTCCTCACTTCATGTGGGCGGAAGCTATCAACACGGCTTGCTTCACACAGAACAGGACGGTGATCCACAAGAGATTTGACAAGACGCCTTATGAGATCGTGTTCAAGCGGCTCCCTAACATTGCCTTCTTCCGCGTCTTCGGCTGCAAATGCTACATTATGAATGACAGGGATGCTAGGGGGAAGCTTGATCCAAAAGCAAATGAAGGGATATTCATTGGGTATTCTACCAATTCCAAGGCATACAGAGTTTACTTGAAAGACAGAAGAACCGTCATGGAAAGCATCAATGTGAGCTTCTATGAAATGGCGGACTTGGCTTCTGAACATTTTCATTCTGAACCATCAATCTCTGCAAATAATGAAACTCCATCACCTTCTGGAGTAGGAGGGCAGGGAGGTGAGACAAGACCTGATGAGCACGTGGTTCTGGATTCTCTATTTGAGCACTTCTACAGTCAACCACGTGCACCACCAACTACAAATGCTACACCTACTCAGAACCCCCTGTTACCTGCTCCAACCACTGAAGAAACCAACACTCCTACTCAGAATGATGATGAACACACAGAAAATGAAGCTGAACAAGAACCAAACACTCCTGTTAATGATCAAACTGAGGAAGCTGCAACGCTAGAAACCCCAGAAGCACAACCAGAGCAAGAATATTCTGACCCTGATCATCCAATCATAACTCCACAGCCACTACAACATGAGAGAAAGTGGACAAGAGCACATCCGCCAGAGCTGATAATTGGAGATCCATCTCAAGGAGTCAGAACCAGAACGGCATCAGTCAATGAATGCTTATACTCATGTTTTCTGAGTCAGAAAGAACCAACAAAGATGACTGACGCATTGGCTGATCCGGACTGGGTGATTGCGATGCAAGAAGAAATGAACCAGTTTGAAAGATTGAAAGTGTGGACCCTGGTGCCAAGACCTTACAAGAAAACCATTATAGGCACCAAATGGGTATTCAAAAACAAGAAAGACGAAGACGGTGTGATCGTGAGAAACAAGGCCCGCCTGGTTGCAAAAGGTTACAATCAACAAGAAGGAATCGACTACGATGAAACCTTTGCACCAGTGGCAAGGATTGAGGCAATCAGACTACTTCTAGCATATGCTGCACACAAGAGTTTCACAGTGTATCAAATGGATGTAAAGACAGCTTTTCTTAATGGAGATTTGAAAGAAGAAGTCTACGTTGCACAACCTGACGGCTTTGTTGATCCTGAACGCCCCAATCATGTTTACAAGCTGAGGAAAGCCTTGTATGGTCTGAAACAAGCACCGAGAGCCTGGTACGAAGCACTGTCAGATTTTCTTGTAGAATCAGGCTTCTCGAAGGGAAAGATAGATCCAACTCTCTTCATTAAAAGACACAAGGGTGACATCATGCTGATACAAATTTATGTGGACGACATCATCTTTGCCTCGTCGAATCCAAACTTCTGTAGAAAGTTCAGCAATCTGATGCGCACCAAGTTCGAGATGAGTATGATGGGAGAGTTGAACTTCTTTCTAGGGCTTCAGATCAAGCAATTGCCAGATGGAATCTTCATAAATCAATCCAAGTACATCCACGATATGCTAAAGCGCTTCAAAATGGACAGCAAGTCGACGATGAAAACCCCTATGTCTCCCTCACAGAAGCTCGACTCTGACCCTTCCGGGAAACCAGTCGATGCTACCAATTATCGGGCTATCATCGGTTCCTTGCTGTACCTTACATCTAGCAGACCAGACATTGTCTTTGCAACCTGCCTATGCGCCCGCTTTCAAGCAAATCCAAAGGAATCACATCTGAACGTTGTTAGAAGAATACTGAGATATCTCAAAGGAACAGTCAATCTGGGCCTTTGGTATCCCAAGGAATCAGGTTTTGACCTTGTTGGATACTCAGATGCTGATTTCGCGGGTTGCAAATTGGACAGAAAGAGTACATCTGGCGGTGCTCAATTTCTTGGTGACAAGTTGGTGTGCTGGTCCTCCAAAAAGCAGAATTGTGTGTCCACTTCTACAGCTGAGGCAGAATATGTCGCGGCTGCTAGTTGTTGCTCACAGATATTATGGATGAGGACCCAACTGAAAGACTACGGGTTCACATTCTCACACATCCCAATCTACAGTGACTCTCAAAGTGCAATAGCCATCACGTGCAATCCGGTCCATCATTCTCGGACGAAGCATATTGATCTCAGATATCATTTCATCAAGGATCACGTTGAGAAAGGCACCGTGGACATGTACTTTGTATCTACGGAATTGCAACTGGCTGATATATTCACCAAGGCCCTGGATGAAAAGAGATTCAATTTCCTGATCTCTAAGCTGGGGATGCTGAACCTGAACGAATGAGTAACTCTGAACTGTGTGTGTGCGTGTGCTTTCATGTTTTGCATTTTAGTTATCTTTGCATCACATTTTTTTTCTTTTCTCTCATGCATCATTTTTTTTATTGCATGTTTTCCTTTTATTTTTTTATTTTTCATGCATCATTTTTTTTTCAATGCATAAGTTGAGGGGGAGCTTTTCTAAAGTGTGCATAAATTGAGGGGGAGCTTTTCAAAATCTGTTCATCTGTTGAGGGGGAGTATTTCTAAATTGTGTATAAATTGAGGGGGAGTCTTGCTAAAATTTTTCATTTTCAAAAGAAAATGGGAAGCAAGTGTTAAGGGGAGCAATTTTTAATTTGAAATCTGACTGATTTGGGCCCGTTAAAACTTTGAAAATTCTCCCGGGCCTATTTAAACGATTGAAACGCGCAACCCTCCCCATTCCCCACACTTGCGCAAAACGTTCGAACTCCCAAGAGCTCAAATCTCTCTCTCTCTCTCTGAATCTCCTCCTCATCAATCTTCCTAAGGTAAAACTTCCATGATTTCTGGCTATGTTCTTGATTATTTCACAGGTATTCCGCATAGAAGACAAACCAGACTGAGCAAAAATGGTTGCGCGAAGTCGTGTGCCCGATTCTTTAAGACTTGCGCGATTCGCCCAACTTGTGTGATTAAGCCTCTTGCGCGATCTAGGAGGCTTGCCCGATCTGAAATCTGAACTTTACTCGATCTTCGGCCACTTGCGCAATCGGAAAGGGCTGCGCGATTGTCCCCTTGCGTGATTCTCTGGCTTGCGCGATCACCAGCACTGCGCAATCTTCTACCCTCCTGCGCGATTTAGGGTATCCGAATGACCCTTTGCGCGATTCAGAAGAATGCGCAATCCCTAGACTCATGCGCGATCCATGAGCTGCACGAATGACCCCTTGCGCGATTCCCCTTCCTTGCGCGATCTTTAGGTGACCTGCGCGATCTTCGCTCCTTGCGCGATATGGAGCACTTGCGCGATCAGGGCTGCCCGATGGCCCTTGCGTGATCTTTTTGGGTTATCACAAAACAGAAATAGCCCAGCTCTTGACCAAATCCTTAGTAGAATTCTCTTATTTTGGGCCAAACATACTCAATCCAGACCCAACCTTGACCAAAATCGATAATCATCTTCAATTGGGCCCCACTTTAAAATCAAAATCACAATAAAGGGTCCAAGTGAAATATAAAGTGTGGACTTAGCCAATTTCGATCATATGCTCTAATCTGTTTATCATTTTCAGACTGAAATGGCTGCCAACACTCCAATCAACATGATCTACGCTAGGGAACACTGGATCCCAATCAAAGAGAATAACTCACAACTGGACCCAGAAGTCTTCTCCTGTCAAGATGACGTGGTCGTCTCTATTCTGAAAGGCCACAAGCTGTGGAAGGCACTGAACGCAAACGCTGAAGTCCCTCAGGTGTATCTCCAACAATTCTGGGGTACACTTGACAAGGACGTTGACGACAATGGCAGACAAATTGATGACGTCCTAGCTGCCACGATCTGCAACACAAGAGTCACAATCACGAAGGAGCGGCTCGTCCAACAAGTGCTACAGATCCCGGAGGAGGAACACTATGACGCGTTGGCCTCAGAAGCACAAATATTTGAAGACATGATCACTCTAGGCCACGCTGAGCCCCTCCGGTTGATGTCCGCGATCAAGACAGCAAGATTTCCACGACCATGGAGGACACTAATGGCCACACTAAACAAGTGCTGCACATCTAAGCACAGCGGCTTCGACAAATGCAGTGGCTACCTCGTCTACATCTTTCACGGCATCGCTTTCATGAAGAACTACGACTTCACCTCACTGATCTGGGGTGACATTCTGGAAATGCGAAGAAGGAAGTTTGAGACTGATCTGATCAAACATCTACCATATATGAGATGGTTTTCACTGCTGGTGCGACACTTCTGCAGAACAATTCCAACTATTCAAAGACGCAAATCATCTGAGAATGTCAGCACTCCAGCCCTACAATACTTGAAAAGGATGCCAGAGGTACGCTCACTGGTACCATTACCTATTCCTGTCCCTCTCCTCCTGCTAGCTGGTCGCAATGATCCACATGTCATACGCTACTGTGAGGAGAATGATGTCATACTCCCTATGGCTCAGATAAACCCCCCTGAGCCTACCCCGGGGAGTCAGCCGAGAGTAAGTGAGGGTCCTGAGAGTTCTACCCAGCCACAGAGACCAGTGGCAAGCCGGCCCCATGATGATCAGACTCTGTCTGCTGAGGGCCACACCCGTGCTGAGGAGTCTTCCCGTGATTCGCCAAGCGTAGCCACAACACAAGACGCTGACGATGAGGGCTCTGGGAGCAAGGCTGAGGACGACAACGATGATGATGATGAGGACGACGACAACGCCAATGCAAAGGGCAAGAAAGTCGAGAAAGCCCGCGCTAAGAAAGGACGACTCATTATAAGGCTTTCTCGGGCTACAACACAAGAGCAGTCTCACCAAATCAAGGACACTCAAGGAAATATCATCAGTGAGACTCGCTCCAAGGTGCGTCATGAACTTGCCTCATCATCTACTCCTGTGCAAAGAGTGCAAACCGCGAGCAACCTGGCAGAAGAGTTAGCTTTGTATGACAGCTGCTCTGACCTAGACACAATAAACCGGGTTAACCCCATAGGTGCAGAAACTGATATTTTCAGTTTCCGAGTAGAAGACGCAGCATCCAGCCCAACTGCGCATGCACAAGCCTCACCTAGCCACTCTGCTGCCTCCCAACAGGTAGTAGTTTCACATATTGGGGATATTATACCCACCTCGCTGTCTCCCTACGAAGCAGCTGAGGATTTACTTTGTGGTCTTCCGCCCCAGACCACTACCCCTCCTTCTAGCACATTGAGTCTAGTTTCCACCATCCCAACATTTTCAACATTTTCTAGGACACATACACTGCTCACACCACCGCACACGACAGGTGCACTCTACCTGTCCTCAACGATCGGAGATACGTCGATGATGATCGGAAGTCCTGCTGCTCAACAGATATCTCCATCATTATCTGCAGGCCACACATCGGTAATCTTTACTGATGCTGTGACAACGGTTACTACCCCTGTAACCGGACACCCTGACCCCACCGACCTTTCTGTCATTTTGCAGCGTTTCTTGGATTCCACCATTAAACCATGGGTGCACGAAGCAATAACCGCTCGGGCACAGGAATTCAGGAACACCCCGGCACTGCATAATGACATCATCCAACCCCAACCAACATCCTCACATACCCAAGAAACCCAACCACTCCCTATCATACCTACCCAACAAACCTCTGAACCATCCACAACCCTACCCCACTCACCTACTGCTTCAAGGGGATCCCAGGATACAGAACTAGTGTCCTCCCCTACTTCGACCACACCTTTTCCTGACCCTAAAACTTTACCGTTCGAGGTACTCGAAACCCTTATGCTAGATCAACTACTAGCCACCGAAGAAGGCAACCTAACCCAGAAACAAAAAGACCTTCTTCGGATCCTTAAGCCTGACAGCTCATGCCGTGATAGTCTCCTCGGTCACAAACGTTCGCATGAGGACCCCGATGATTCGGATCCTCATGAGGGGGAGAACAAGAGACAAAGGACACTTGAGCGTGATGCGTCAACAAGCCAACCCTCTACGCAATCCAACCAACCTGAATCCTCGAACAATCAGCCCCCACCATCCACTCATCATAAAAGCCAAACAGCCAACTCGCCCACATCTAGCCCGGTCGAGCTAGAAACAACACTCCTAGGCTCATCTTTCATAGATGTAGACCAAGGATGGAGTGGAAGTCCTGAGGTTGCTACTTCGAGTACACCTTTCTATTCAGGCCATCAGAAAGAACCTAGTTCTAATCTGATGATAACGGGTAATCCAAGTGATCCCGGTGTTTCACATGACAGGTCGCCTTCGACACAACAACAAGCTCACTCTAAGCCCTCTGGTAATCAAATGCAAGATGAACTGGAAGACCTTCTAGTTCATGATCAGTGGCCTCGCGAGTGGACAGAGTGGGATGATCTTAGAATGGAAGCGGAGCAGTACGAAATGTGTCGAAGCTGGCAACTCAGAGAATTCCTCAACAAATATCATGCACAAATGATTGGACTCGATGAAGATGAACTCAAGGAAGGGGAGAATCATAAAGAAAATCCCAAGGCACCAGAACCAGTCAAAGAAAAATGGGAAATTGTTAGAATCAAAGCCCCCTTCCTAGAAGAAATACGAGAGAAAATCTGGCGACAACCTGAAAAAATCAAGAAGTTCAGTGAATTAAAGATGCGAGGAATCAATCACTTGAAAGGAAAATACCGAGGAGGTAACCTGTATATGCTAGGACACAGATCCACAGGGGAACGAAGACAAGTTCTAAATCATAATCTCGCAACAAGTGGATGTCCTATATCGAAAATCCTGGATATCACAGAAGACTACTTGGAAACGATTAAGTTCCTGATCTTTCGTCTACGACGTACCGATGGCTCGGAGTTCACCTGTCAAGAGAATGACTTCTTCCTACTGCACATGGATGATATTTATCAAATGTTCATGAGATGCAGGGAGCTCCCAGTGCACAAAGACAGACTTGCTAGAGAAGGTTTTGAGGCCATTAAGAGATTCATGACCAGACAAGTTCGGTTCTACGCCTCCCATGATCTCCAGATGACTCTTGAGCACAATTATTCAAAGGCGAATCTTACACGACCGGACTTGGATAGACCTGGGCTTGAAACCTTTACAGCATATTATACATTTGACAAGCCCATCTCAGTCATCTATCTGAATCACAAAGAAGAGAAGCGTCTGATGATTGTTGAAGACATTCAAAAATACTGTGATGGGACCCTGCAAATCATCCGAGAACAGCTCCAACCAAGGAAAGAAGAGCTAGATAAGAGACAGAATGAAGCCTCGAAGGAAGAAATCAAAGAATTGGAAAGAGTCAATAAAATCTTGAAAGCTATCGAGAAACAACTTGACAGAAGGAGGTCTCTCAGAAATTACGAGCATGCACTAAATCTCAGAAAGCATTATTTTAAAGCTCAGAAGTGAAGAAAAGAAGAAGCAAGAACATCTGATCACAAAGGGGGAGATTGTTAGAGATATTTTCATTATATTGTAATCAATGTTTCTTAGCTATTTATATTTAGCATCTTAATTTAATAGATTAGCTAGAATAATGAATAGGCCTTTTAAGGCAATTTTGTAATAAAGGTTTTATACCTTTTTAGGTATGGGCCTCCTAGGAAAAGGAGCCCAAATGATTGTAAAACCTACCTTTCCCGTCAGGCTATATATATGCCTTAAGGGAAAGGCTAGGTTAAGCTTTTCAACATTCTCTGTGCCGCAGTGCCTATTCTCGTGATAGAAGTTTTACGCTAAATTGTTCATCATTCTGTAAACTTCTTCATCATTCAATGGAAAGCTTCATTCACAGATCTATCTTCCATACATACATATTCTAGACTAGAGAACAGGGACCTAACACATCTTATAGTATAGTATACTTATTTATTATATAATATAAACATTATATTATATATTACTAACTATAACTAGTATTATACTAGTTAATTAGTTCATTACCATTATTGTAACATTTTTCATTATACTAGTTAATTACTTAATTAGCATTCTTGTTACATTTTTCATTATACTAGTTAATTAGTTCAATACCATTCTTGTTACATTTTTCATTATACTAGTTAATTAGTTAATTAGCATTCTTGTTACATTTTTCATTATACTAGTTAATTAGTTCAATACCATTCTTGTTACATTTTTCATTATACTAATTAAAATACTTCACATTTTATTTAACTAGTTGTTAGTTTGTTACATTTGTCACTATACTAGTTAACTACTTAATTAGCATTGTTGTTACATTTTTACTTGTACTAGTTATTTACTTCAAAAGTTGCTATAATTTTAATTGTAGAGACACACATTAATTCTACTTTGCAAAAAATTAGTTTGAAGTATTAATTAAAATAGTTTTAATTAGTTGCATTAGTTTTGTATCAATTATTATATTTGTTGTGAATTAATATTTGTTACATTTTTTAGATGGAAGGTGGTAGATATTCGGTTGATTTGGGTAACCTCCAACGCAATCGAAGAAACGAGATTGGGAGGAAGAAATCCCGCAAAGGTAAAGAACTTGCCGGGTCTTCATCTCAAAGTCGAGATGATTTTGAAACGGGTTACCAAAGGCGAGATGGAGATGCGATGTCCGAAGAACAACTCCAACAAGAATTGGCCCGACATAATAACCGCTTTCTACAACAACAACAAATGCCGACGACCATTGACGAAGAGGAGCTTGAGGATGAAGATGCGGAGGAATTGGAACCGGAGACGGCCGAGGAGGAGGGTGCCGGCAGCCACGACGCCGACGCGCCTGACTCATCCCAAACCGCCACCGGTAATAAAAAAAGTAAGTCTGAACTAATGAAAAATAATTTTGATAAATGGAAGGACCCACAAACCGGCTATTGGCACGCAACTTGCAAGTGGTGCAACAACAATTATAGTTTGGGAACCTCCGGCGGATACGGATCCGCCGCAAGGCATCTTAAGGCAAAGCACCCCGTGGAGTATGCAAAATTAGGCGGCGGAACGGGGAAGCAAACTCAAATATCGAGGTTTGCGAATTCTCAACCTTTTGGTAATTTCTCCTACAATGATACACAAAATTTGACTGGTATGGCTAACTTAATTTGTGAAGAAAATTTGCCTTATTTGTTTTCTGAAAGTCTTGCTTTAAGAGATTATGCACAAGGTAGTTTAAATCCTCAATTTAGAAATTATAGTCGCAAAACTGTTAAGAAAGAAATAATAAGGCTTTATAATGCGGAAAAGGAAAGGTTACAAAATTTTTTTGCAAACTTTGATGGCGTGTTACTATTTGTTCTGACATATGGGAGGATGATTTTCATCATTTATATTATTTGGGTCTGACTGCACATTATATTGATGAGGATTGGAATATGCATAAACGTGTTCTTGCTTTTCGTGAATTTAATGATCGTCACACCGCTGAACATATTTATATTTTGATTGAGCGTATTTTAATTGAGTATAATTTGATTGATAAGGTGTTTGCTATTGGTTTCGATAATGCTACTAATAATACTGCTGCTATACCTAGATTGCGTGAGTTGTGTGGTACCAATTCTTTGATGGGTAGATTTTTTCATCAACGGTGTGCATGTCATGTTATAAATTTATGTGTGCAAGACGGTTTAAAAGCGTTAGGAGATTCCATGGAGGTAATAAAGGGGGGGGGTTAGACGTATTTGGGGTAATGGTCAACTTAGATTAAAATGTCAAAGTTATTTGACTGAAAGAGGTGTGAGATATGTTGCTTTTCCTAAAGATTTGAGTATTCGTTGGAATAGTACTTATAAATTACTTAAAGTTGTTCTTAGATATAAAGAACATTTTCCTGCTTTTTTAAAAGAACATGATAACTATATTATAAACGCGGCTGAGATCGACACTTGCGAAAAAATTTGTAATGTTTTGATATATTTTTTTAATGCTACTGAAACTTTTAGTCATGTTTATAAACCTACCGCAAACCAATTTATTCCACAAGCTGTTAATCTCGCCGATGCTTTTAAAGAATTTCAAAATGTCGTTTTCGTTCATTATTTTTGTGATTATATGAAGGAAAAGTTTTTAAAATATTATGCGCATATTCCCCATATTTATGGTATTGCATTTATTCTCGATCCTCGTTATAGACTTGCTAATTTGGAAGATTGTTTCAACTTCTATTATCTTGCGTTTTTCGGTGAATTTCCAATGTATGAGGATAACCTCATAGATCCGAAAACGGAATACAACGAGGTTAGTACTTTATTTTATGCCTTATTTAATGAGTTTCGTGCACAATATAGCAACGCTCCCCCTCTCCCGTCACGAACATCTTCATCTAAAGGAAAATCGATTTTTAAATCTGCATTTGGCAATCTTATGAAAAAAACTAAAACAACTCACGTCACTGAACAAAGCGCATTGAATGAGATTACTTTGTATTTAACATATGAAGTTGATTTTGAAGAAAATGATGACTTTGACGTTCTAGACTGGTGGAAGTCAAAAGAAAGAACGTTCCCGATTTTAGCACGGATGGCTAAGCAAGTACTATCAATGCCGGTTTCAACAGTTGCTGTGGAACAAGAATTTAGTTCGGCCAGCAACGTCCTAACGGCATCTAGATCGAGATTGAGCGCGGAATCTCTTGAGACGCTTATATGCTACCACGATTGGTTGAAGGCCGCACGTAGAACTCAAGAATTGAGCATCACCCCCTCCCAAGATTTTATGGATGACTCAACAACCGATGGTGGCTCTACCTATGCCGGAGATTCTGATTGATTAGTATTTTAGAATTTATTACAAAATGTATTTTATAGCACTTGTCAAATTTATTTATACTTGTACTTCATATTTCAAAATTGTAAACTTGTACTTCATATTTCAAAATTGTAAATTTGTAGTTGTACTTCAAATTAATTTGTAAACTTGTACTTCATATTTCAAATAAATATGTGTTCACTTTTTCATATGTAGCACTTCTCAAATTAATTAATTGGTTACAATCTAACGACTTAAAATTATTTTTCTAAAATATAAAGCCGGTTTTTAAATTAAAAATACATTTAGAATATGTAATTTGTTTAAATACTTATACACCTATTTTGTAACATTTGTTTTAGTTTTACTTAATTCATTAAATTAATTAATTTATTTTACAATATGTGTATAACTTTAAAAAAAAAAAAATTCAAAGCTCCCAAACGGCTATATAGCCGTTGGGGCTATGGGTGGGGGGAAGGGGGGTCCCGGGGGTGGTGGTGTGGGGAGTGGGGTTCAAAAACATTTATAAATACATCTATTTTCTAACATTTTTCTACACCTTTTCTCCAATTCTTCTCAAACTCTTCTCCATCTTCATCTTCTCTTATTATCCTACATTCCTACTTATACATATACCATTTTAAATATGGAAAGTACATCTTCCCTTATGCAAAACAATTTTGACAAGTGGAAGGACCCGAAGACCGGACTGTGGTGGGCAACTTGCAGGTGGTGCAAGAAAGACTGTTGCTTGGGGCGTTCATACGGATACGGGATGCCAATAAAACATATGAAGTCCTGTGACAAAGGGAAAACGACAACCAACGGTGGCGGAAATCCCAATTGATATTCATTACAATTTACAAAATGTATTTCGTATTGTTATTTTTTTCTCAATTCTCAAATGTAGTTCTTATTTCAAATAAATGTACTTGAACTTTGTTTTTAATAGCAATTTGTATAATATATAATTAATAATAAAAAAAATTGTACTGACCCGGCCCGGCCCGGCGGGTGGCCCGAACCGTGACCCGGGCGGGTGACCCGGCCCGAACCGGAACCGGTCATTGACCAGGCCGGTCCCGAGCCTACCGTTATAGGACCCGAGGCCCGACCGGGCCTTGACCCGACCCGGGCCCGACCCGGGTCCATCCCTAGCTACAACACCAATTGCGTAGGATTTGTTCCTGGTAGAGAGCTTTCCATCGCACTGTGCAGGATACACGACTTGAAAGCTCTCTTGGTGGTGCCGGACAACTGAAGGCCGGACTCCGACGGAAGGACATGTACACCGCTTCTTCCATATATGTAGCGGCGACGCCGGCGATTAAATCCCCCACCAAATTCACTCCTTCAACGGTTGTTTGAAAAGGGACGACGTGCCGATTAGATGATTAGCTCCGAACAGGAGCTGCTCCGTCCATGTCGAACATCCAATCTCCTCTGAAGCGGCGGTAATGAAGAGAAGAAGGTTTTTTAGATGAGTTTATCGGTTTAGCCTAGTCAGCATGTTCTAGCAGCGCGCACCTTGCCCTTTACACTATTTAATTTTTTTTTGCCACATCATCAGAAGAGTACCTGCATTGGATACCAAATTGAATACATAAATGTCCTAATTGATGACATGGCGCACTTAATCTTCACTAGAAAACCTGCGGTTGCTCTAAAGGGGGCAACCGAATCTTAGTCTACTGATTCAAAATGCAAATAACTGCAAAAGATTTAATCCTGCTCAATATTAGATTATTAGTCAGGCACGAATATAACCGTAGGAAGTACACGAGTTGCAAAGAACGGATTCTAACAAAATAGCTCGAGACATATAGCAAAAAGATGGTCCCCTTGATATATATAGGATAACAAAAACGGATAGATCTTCGAGGACATATATCCTCTAAAAAGAAAGTACGGCGTTCTTAATGATGAAAGGAATGCAAAAAAAATACAAAAGGCAAAGACAGCACGAAGTCCAAACGTGAACAAAATAGAAAGAACCAAATTGCTTAGTCGACCTCTTCTATCTTAGGGCCAGCACCACTGCCGCCGGCCGGAGTAGGACCAGCAGCATCCTCATCCATGTCTGGGGCAACACCACCCTGATACATCTTGGCAATTATGGGATTGCATACTCCCTCCAACTCCTTCATCTTATCTTCAAACTCATCAGCTTCTGCGAGCTGATTGCTATCCAACCACGAGATTGCCTGATCAATGGCATCCTCAATCTTCTTCTTGTCATCGGCACTCAACTTGGATCCAATCTTCTCATCCTTTACTGTGTTCCTCATGTTATAGGCATAATTCTCCAACGCATTCTTGGCCTCCACCTTCTTCTTATGCTCCTCATCCTCAGCCTTGTACTTCTCTGCTTCCTGCACCATCTTTTCAATCTCATCCTTAGACAGCCTGCCCTTGTCATTAGTGATTGTGATTTTGTTCTTCTGTCCAGTTGTCTTGTCCTCAGCAGAGACGTTCAAAATGCCATTGGCATCGATGTCAAAGCAAACAGTAATCTGGGGGACACCCCTAGGGGCAGGAGGAATACCAGAGAGCTCGAATTTACCCAACAAGTTGTTATCCCTTGTTCTTGCCCTCTCACCTTCGTACACCTGGATGAGCACACCTGGTTGGTTATCAGAGTATGTGGAGAAAACTTGTTCCTTTTTTGTGGGAATGGTTGTATTCCTTGGAATGAGCACAGTCATGACACCTCCTGCAGTTTCCAATCCAAGAGACAGGGGGGTGACATCCAAAAGAAGTAAATCTTGAACCTTTTCATTTCCCTCACCGCTCAAGATGGCAGCCTGGACAGCAGCACCATAAGCAACAGCCTCATCAGGGTTGATACTCTTGCAGAGCTCTTTTCCATTAAAGAAGTCCTGAAGCAGTTGTTGGACCTTCGGAATCCTAGTAGACCCACCAACAAGAACAACATCATGAATGGTGCTCTTATCCATCTTGGCATCCCTCAAACATTTCTCAACAGGCTCCATACACTTCCTGAACAGATCCATGTTCAGCTCTTCAAATCTGGCACGGGTAATGGTTGAGTAGAAATCAATACCCTCAAACAGGGAATCAATCTCAATGGTTGTTTGGGCTGTGGAAGAGAGTGTTCTCTTTGCCCTTTCACAGGACGTCCTCAATCTCCTCAATGCTCTTGGGTTTCCAGTGATATCCTTCTTATGCTTTCTCTTGAATTCTTGGACGAAGTGGTTCACCATTCTGTTGTCAAAGTCTTCACCTCCAAGATGGGTGTCACCCGCAGTGGCTTTTACTTCGAAGATTCCTTCCTCAATTGTGAGGAGGGAGACATCAAAGGTACCACCACCAAGATCAAAGATCAACACATTCTTCTCTCCAACACTTGTGGCCTTCTTGTCTAGTCCATAGGCAATAGCTGCTGCTGTTGGTTCGTTAATGATACGCATGACATTTAGACCAGAAATGACACCAGCGTCTTTAGTGGCTTGACGCTGTGAATCATTAAAGTAAGCAGGTACAGTGACAACTGCATTCTTTACTGTTGATCCAAGAAAAGCCTCTGCTATCTCCTTCATCTTGATGAGAACCATGGAAGAAATTTCTTCAGCTGAAAATTGCTTTTCCTCGCCCTTGTAGCTTACAACAATCATTGGCTTATCACCAGCACCAGGAACGACCTTAAAAGGCCACAATTTGATATCGCTCTGTACTGAGGCATCCGAGAATCTTCTACCAATGAGACGTTTTGCATCTACAAGTCATTAAAAATAAGTCAACTAATTAAGGCAATGCATTGATGTAATCAACCTTAACGAAAAGCATGAACAATATTTGCAATTTGAAATTTGGCTACAGATCAAATCAAATAGAAACTACTATTAAGACCTGGACATAAGAGAGATGCTTAAGCACATAAGCATTAGACCTGGACACTACTATTTCTCTTAGCATGACCTCATCCTAAGAGAGATGCTTAAGCACATAAGCATTAGACCTGGACGTTTTGCATCTACAAGTCATTAAAAATAAGTCAACTAATTAAGGCAATGCATTGATGTAATCAACCTTAACGAAAAGCATGAACAATATTTGCAATTTGAAATTTGGCTACAGATCAAATCAAATAGAAACTACTATTAAGACCTGGACATAAGAGAGATGCTTAAGCACATAAGCATTAGACCTGGACACTACTATTTCTCTTAGCATGACCTCATCCTAAGAGAGATGCTTAAGCACATAAGCATTAGGCCTGGACATTACTCATGATTAAAATTAGGGTCTTGAAAAATATCAGAATGCAGTAGTAGATCAAATCAAATAGAAACTACTTTTATCAAAATCATTATTAGACCCGATAAGAGCATGGAAATGATGCTTAAGCAAATAAGCATTACACCTGGACATTACTCATGTTTAAAATTAGGGTCTTGAAAAATATCAGAATGCAGTACTGTTCTGTCTAAATAAAAATTCCACTTCAAATGCAATGACCTCATCCTAAGAGAGATGCACTTGTAAAACTTATGCTGACCAAATGTTTTATACTTCTAAATACAACAGCTACTATTGTGATAAATTTCAAAATAATCTCAGCTACAGGACATCAGAACATACTGAAAACCCTTTCATTTACATCAGATTGAATCGATTAAAGTGATTAATAATGTAATACACACATCACACAATAGTATTATTAAAAAAAAGACAGGAAGTTATTGCACACGGCGTGTAACTCAACAATAGATGACCAGATCTAATAAAAACAAAGACAGATCTGCTTCGGCAACAAAACCAGTAAAGAAGACACAACTTTGCCGGCCATCCATTTATAGAATGAAATGGCATATTGAAATCTAAGAGACAAATAAAAAACATGGACTTGGAAGTAGACATACCAAAAACTGTGTTGATGGGATTCATGGCGACCTGATTCTTGGCAGCATCACCAATGAGACGCTCAGAGTCAGTAAACGCCACATACGACGGCGTCGTACGGTTACCCTGGTCGTTGGCGATGATCTCAACACGATCATGTTGCCAGACACCAACGCACGAGTACGTAGTGCCGAGATCTATACCGATCGCCGGACCTTCACCTTTCCCTGCCATTGTAGTTCAGGAGACTAGTATTTCGAATAGATCGAGTTGAATATAGAGAGGAGGCTGAAACGAAATCAAGGCGAACAAATGTACGCATTAGGGTATGGAAAGAGTTGTATTTATATACGAGGAACTGTTTCTAGCGGGTTCTGGAATGTTCTTTGAAGTCGGACTTTTCAAAATTCCTTACTTGAAGGGTAATTAGGTAATTAGGTATTGCAGATCGGTGGTTTTATTTTCGAAAGATTGCAAATCTGTTGTTATGAACAAAAAAATTGTAGTTTTGGTCCTTTTTAATTAAGAAAATTGTGATTATCATAATTATTAGTTCAACCTTATATTTTTAAAAGTCAATTATTTGTCCCCTAAGCTTCAATTATTGTTGAAATTTACGGATAAATCAATGGTTCAATAAGAAGCATCGTCAAATGGTTACTGTGTTGACTAAAATATCCTTATTCAGTGATTATTTGTTACATATATTCACTCATGTCTGTGTTCTTTCTTCAAATACACAGATGAATTAAGTTTTAAGATTTAGATAACTTCTTTCATCGTTTGATCTCTCTATATGTCGCTTCCTTTTCTTTTGTTAAATATAAAGAAAATTCAATTCTTTACTCCCTTATATTGTAGATTTATGGATTTTCAAGCAACGCAAAATGAAGATGATATATGTTTTGATTCACATGATGCAGAGTTCTTGCACATGCCTATAGAGAATCTTGATGTTATATCTGAATGGATATAAGGTACTCCATTTTTTCTTCATTCATGTAAGCGTAGAAGTGAACGTACAAGAAGATGTAATGATGTGAGTATGGTGAGGAATGAGAATAACAATGAATGTGATTATGATAATTATCCATTTAGCGATAGGAATGATTCTGATTGAACGTGTATTAGTAACGAAGCCTCAAATGACTGTACAACTTATGATGAATAGGATGAAGCTGAACTTGAACTAACATATAATGAGGATCAGCATGTATGTTATGCTTTTTCCTTGCTCCCTAGTAAATTTGTGTAGACCATTTTCAAACGTAGTTAATGTACCATTCTGAGGAATTTAGAGCATGTTCCAATAAGGCATTTCCCTTGTGCTCTATGAGTCATTTTCCTCGAACTCTGTGAGGCATTCTACACAAGTTTCGCTTATCAACAAATACCAAGAAACACAATACAATGCATAAAGCTTAAATGGTATTTCAGCTCCAGTTCTTATACTAGGAAGAAACAAAATATCAAGTTCATTTATGTATTTATCAGGATGCAGAGTATGACCCTTTATAGTTTGAAGCAAACGAGTATTAAAAGTATACTTTAATTTATTGTGGAGTTGTATACTTGTATAATGTATTTTCAAAATTTTAAAACTGTAACCCCAAACAAAGTACTTATGTCCTTTAGATTAAATCAAATTAGGCATATAAAAAACTCTTTTGAGAAAGCATCTTACCCAAAATCAATGCCAATTTGGTAAACTATACATTGCATCTACATAGATCAAAATGGCTAAACCACTCCCTTTGTGAACCAAGGTTCTTCAATTTTCTTTTGATGTAGGAATGAGTATGGGAAGTTGGAACAAAAACAAGAAGAAAAGCATAAATGCATAGAAAAATAAGCGTGCAACAACCATGTCTAGGAAACAAAACCCTCAATTCATTGTTCGAATATTATTTGGAATAAACCTGAGAAACTCTTGTTTTATACTTCGTAGTTTAGTTTAATCGAGGACATTTTCTCAAATTCCTCTAACAAATAACAATCAAATAACTTAAGTTTAACGGAAGGGGGAGATTCCATCTATAATAAAAGCCTAGGGGGTTAATAATCCACTTCTAAAAATACAAGGTTGATTTAATAATTATATGTCTGTACTAGTCTAGTATCTCTTGCTATGTTCTACTTTGTTTATTGTAATTTGTTCCTATAATAGTGATAAAGTACTCAAGAAAAACAAAGAGTACTAAAAAGAGAAAAAACGTACCATAAAACAAAAAGGAAAGAATAAAAAAGAAAATGTACGAAAAGAGTCAACTGAAATCCTTTGTGATTTGGCAGTCATCTGGAAAAACAAGAATCAACAGCCTGCTGATAACAAAGCAGTCGCCTCCCAATCTTGTTTTTCAGCTGACTTAACCAAACAATCCACTACTGTTCTCTTAGCATAAAAACAATTAAACAAAAGACCAACTTGCAGTCAAAATGACAAAAAGATTAAAGCAATTTTATAAGAAATTTTTACCACCTTATGAAATTTCTTATAAAGTTATTTTACTAAAATCAAGTATTCTTATTTGTAAGGAAGCATTGAACAACACTCAGCTTTTATACTAATTTTCTACGCATACATAAAATAAAAATAAATCCTCTTTATCTCTGCATTGAAATGAGGAAACATGTTGAGTGATGATATTGATCCGTGTCACAAGAAGACAAAAACCAACCATGCTCTCCTCAGTCAAGTGGAACAAAGCAAGTAGATCAAGCAACGATCAAGATTGAACTCCTCAGCCAACGGTGGAGATTCAACAACAAGACTATAAATACAGGAGTGTGGGAAGACCAAGTGTGGAAAACCGAGAGGAGCCAAGTGGGATTGAAGGGAATCAAATTTTACAAGATCACATCCAGCCAGCTGATTTTTTCCTTCACCACTTCAGCTACCACCCCACTCATCTAATTCTCTTAGAATAACTATAATTCATACAAACCATTAGAGCTTAGATTATTTGGTAGTTTAGCTTTACACTCATGCAAACTACATTAGTGTTAGACATTCTGGAGGGCTTTATATTCAAATCCAGAAGGTGAGAAGGACAAGGACATGAGTAGTTCTTGGAAAGTCAATGCCATTAGTGAAAAACCTTGGGAGGACTGAGTAGTTTGGAATGGTGTTCAAATTCCTTGTGAAAAGCTCACAATCTACGCCTGGACCAAGGGTAGATTGGACACTAAATGTAATGGGATATTAATTTGGTGGAAATTCATCTGAAATAGGGTGGGACTGGATGTAGGAGGATTACATCACCTCTGAACCAGGATACATCTTGTGTCATGATAAGTCCGTATTTTGACACGTATTTGATGCGTGTTGAGATCGGATTTTGATGATTTTCCTAGTTTTAAGGTGTTACAAGTCTCAATTTTAGCTCAAGTTATGTTTACCGGGCGTTGGTTCGAGTTTTGTGTTGTTTGTAGTCAAAATCAGGGAATTTGAGCCCGACACCGGCACTTGAGGAGCAATCTGGATGATTCGAGATGCATTCGAGAGTGGATTGAGAGCTTTGGAGGTCAGCGGGAGGTTTACGATGAAGATTTGATGACAAAAGAGCTCTAGGATTGGTTATGACTTATGAGATCAAAAGAAGATGAATAAAGCTTGAAAACGGCATTCAGGATGACCTTATGTCAATCGTTCAAGCATATCTCTTTGTAGAAACAACCAATGGACACGATTCAAGTTCCATATGAAAGCTAACTTCAATGGCAACAAATGATATGAAGACACCTTTGCGAGAATCTGAAAGGAAGAAGGTGAAAACAAACGATGAAGTCAGATGATCTCTGCTGCGATTTCAGAAAAAAATCTTCCATCGTTTTGATCATATCTCTTGATTGGATGATTCCAATCACATTCGGCAAATTGGGGTAGATAGAGGACTTCATTATCTACAACTTTCATGAAGGAAGTTTTGTCAAATTCGGAAGTTAAGTAGGCACGATCGTGCCCTCAAAGTTAGACACGATCGTGCCTGAAGAGAAAAGCACTGCGGAGTTACTGCCAGCCAGGCACGATCGTGCCTGGAGGGAGGCACGATCGTGCCTGCCCAAAATGCGCGTTTTTGCTCCGGAGGCACGATCGAAGGCACGATCGTCCCTGGCATCGTGTCTGGCTCCGAAAATCCTAATTCAGCTCAAATTTCACCCGATTTTTCTATTTAAACAGTCTGTAAACCCCCGTTTTCAAGGGGGGAGCTTAGAGAGAGTGCCTAGCACGAAATTTAGAGGGCTTTTCAGCCTTGTTCATCAATCTTTTGGTATTCTTTGTAAGTTCCACCTTTTTAATTAATGACAATTAATTCTATTCTTCCCAATTCTATTGATTCTTCAATTATGAATTGTGAGTAGTTTTAATTAGGGATTTGGGATTGATGAAGGGGTTAATCATGATGTATGGCTAGATTCTTTTCGGTTTAATTGCATGAATGCCATTTAATTTGTGTTTGAATAATTTAATTGATATCTTTTGTAACCTAGAATCGCGACTAGAATTACAATTGCATGTAGAATAAATTAAGAGAGATCTAATTTGTTCTAGGACACATTCACACACACTTAATCGTTCGCTAAGAGATTAGTAGCGATTAAGGGGCCGTAAGCTCGCTCGTCTTGGCAATAATTTAGGATCCTGTCGCATGAGAGATCAGCCTGGTCCCCTAAATTATTTTACTCTACGCCGCGAGAGCGGTAAGAACTTAGTAATGATTAGCTAGGCTCAATTAAATTAATTTCATGTAATTAGGCCTGATCTGCCAGAAATCTGGTTACCCCGAAATCGATCCTTGTTCCCTTCGTCATTAATTAGAAAGAACCCCCTAGTTTAATTGTTCGCATTAGTTTTATTTTCCAAACCAACCAATCTCGCATGACGCTTTTATTTTATTTTCTTTTTAATCGCTGAATTTAGTTAATCTTTGATTCCCTTTTGTCCGTCCCTGTGGAGACGATACTCGTACTTACACCACTATATTACAATCTTTTTATGTGCGAGAAAATTCACATCATGTCACCTTTTAGATTTTGCTCCTAACATACACTTCAGTTTTCACTCACCCTCACAATTTCACAGCAAAACAGCTTGCTCACTAAAACTGTCTAGTGAACCTTCCAATTCACTGGAATCAACTCCCTGTTTCTATTCATCAAAGTGACCTATTTCTATAAGTCTATATGCTTCATACTTATGTGTTAATACTTGGGCTAAAGCCTATCAATAAGTTAGAATATAGTTCATACCTATAACTTATCCTTTGAAGCAGAACAACTTATTTCAGCAGCCTGCTCCTAAAGAATTTGGCAGTCAGCTCCCAACATTCTGGCAGTCAGCTCCTTTAGATTCAGCAGCCTGCTCCTTAAGTCAGCTGATCTGGCAAACACATTTGAACGTTGTTTCATCCATCTCCTCGATCACAACTAAATGGGTCATAACTTTTGTTTCAATAAAGTGTCGCACTCTTGGGGTCAAGACTTCTGATGTATGTTTCAATATCTCCCAAAAGATATTGGAACTCATTCTGTTAGAGGAAATAGGGTTGAAAAATGAAAATATTTAAAAGTTTATACACCCCCTACCTCTAAACTTTTGCCTCACTTGGGACCCATCGGATAGAAACGAAAGGGTCAGTTTGGTCCTCGAAGTTGCAAAAAAGGTGTCAAATAAGTCCTTATGTAGAAGATTCTGTCCGGACGTGCCATTTGAGGTGGCTCCCGGTAGAATTTTTTGATGAAATTTTTTGAGCATCTTATTCCTTAAGTCTAGTTTACTCATACCAAATTTCAGCTAAAAATTCAATCGGGGAGACGTTCAAATGAATTCTTGAAGATAACTGCGCTTTTAACGGCACAGTTATCTTCAAGAATTCATTTGAATGTCTTCCCGATTGAATTTTTATCTGAAATTTGGTATGAGTAAACTAGACTTAATGAATAAGATGCTCAAAAAATTTCATCAAAAAATTTCACTGGGAACCACCTCAAATGGCACGTCCGGACAGAATTTTCTATATAAGGACTTATTTGACCCCTTTTTTGCAACTTCGAGGACTAAACTGACCCTTATCCCGAAACGAAAGTGTTAGAAAAGAAAACAAAAACATTCACGAAAGTGTGTTGAATATGAGTCTATGAAATTCCCTCACAATGAAGCGATGCTTGTCCTCAAACATGACTACTCGTAGAGTCGTAGGTAATCGAGCTATTCAAATAAGTGTTCGTCAAATTTACTACGTATAATTCTTTTCAAAACTAATACGTAGTTTTTTTATTGGCCTTAACTTTGAACTCAATTTAACTAAGACCTTCGAGTTCAAGATCTTGTAACGGGCTATTATAGTGTAAATATGAAAGTAATATGTTAGTGTGATTTATCCAATTCAATTTACTGAGAAGAATACTTTAGAAAATAATAATGTAGTTTAATTATACATCTTTTTTATATACACTAGTCTACCTAGTCATATATCCAATTTAATAATATAATATCGTACTACAATTGATGGGACTTTATTATAGTGATGAAATGTTCGTATCCATATAGAAATGTATATTTTTATTTCTCTTCAATGAAATTATAACCAAAAGGGGTTGTTTAAAGATTGTTTGACTAGAAATTATATTGCTAACTAGTGAAAAAACTCTCTCTCTAGGGTTGCTGCAAGGCGATCTTTAGCCTCAGTGTGTCCGCTATCGGCTTAGCCGAGGAGCGGGGTTCGATTTCAGCCGGCCAATTTGTTATTATTGATCAGTCTAGAGGGTGGACGAAGGTGGTCGGTCAGGGGATTACGGAGATCATCGTGGGGTGAGATCTGTCGAGGAAGATTTGAGCAGCGGCATTCGGCGGGTTTAACGAAGCAGCGAAGCGGACGGATTGGTTTGTGCAGTAGCGTTTCCGGAGTTTTTAGTCGGCTTGGTAAGGCATAGAGATTTATGGAGAGTATTGTTGATCAATACAAAAAGATGGCAATTGGTGCGGAAGAAGAAGAACTCGCGAGCAATGGGAAGGTGACCGTTCCGGTGATTGGCATGATAGGTTCTCAAATGAATTTTCTGGAGGCTGAAATTCTCTTCTACCATACGCAGTGGAGGAGCTAGGGAGGGGCATGAGGGGGCAAGCGCCCCCGCTTCGGGCAAATTTTTTTAGTACTGCTACTTATAATATATTTAATGCCCCTCCTTTTTTCAAAAGTAAATACCAATTAAGGATAATTTTAGATAAAGTGTTACAATAAAAGACAAAATATTTAAAGAAACATATGTGTCTCTAGGAATACAAGTATTGACTGCAGCATACCACACTCAGTTGAATGCAAATGTGAATTATTTTAGACATTGAATGATACACGGGTTGGCTTTTCGTGGTTATACTGAGCAAGAAAGTGTTGAGTTTGACGAATATGTTGTCACATTTATTGTAACAAAAAGATCAAAACATTCTCGAGACTATGTTGGATTTCCTCCTTAGTGGAGAAATTCATGAGAATTTTAGAATTCTTAGAGATGTCCAAGATTCCATATATGTATGTAGAGAATTATTGAATGTTCTAGAATAATAATGTGCACTTTTATAGAGAAATGTGGAACTCACTAAAAATAGTGTGAAAGTGTGTGAAAGCTTCTAGAACACTTTGAAGAAATGTGGGGTTTTCTAAATCCTTTCAGAAGATAAGAGAAACTCGTGGATACTTTTTGGAAGAATCTAGATGTGTAGTGGTGTATAAAAAATTCTAGAGAAACTTTGATGATATTAGTATAGAGAAGCTTCCCATTTATATGAGAACTTTGAGAAGAGCTCTTGAGTGAGTAAAAGTGAGAGTCTCCTTGTAAGAGGAGAGTGAGAGCCTTCTTATGAGAAAAGAAGACTCAAAGATAGTGTTTGATAAAGTGTATGTGATTAAGCTAGGTAGAGTTAAGTAGTCTCATATACAAAAAATGAGTGAGGGTAATACAAAGTGATATTGTCATATTGAGTCTTTGTATTATGAGTGTGTGGATATTTAAGTGTACAAGGGTCTATGAGCTCACGATCCTGGAAAAGGCTGGGAGTCGTTTTTTTTCAACATAAAGTCACTATACAACATTTTGAACAAATGAAAACTCGTATGTAATTAATGAACTAATTTGTGCTAATGTATTACACTTTTATTGTTTTTATTATATTTTGAGCAAATACACAAAATTCTTAACCTTCAGTGCGCCTCTCCTTCGAAAAATCTTTAGCTCCGCCACTGACCATACGTACTATAGCAGCTCGCCCTCCTCCGGAACCACCTCCCTGCGAGGAAGTAATTTGGGGAAAGTTTTTATTTTCATATTATTTTTCCTTTCGCAGTACTTATTTATATTTCAGTTCGAGCGGGTATGGTCGGAGTATTTTGATTTTTGATGAACTCTTGATAGGCAGTGTTTCTTTTTCGGTCGTTTTAGGCTTCCTCTTGCCCGTTTTGTGTCTAGCGAGTCAGGTTGCTTTGTATGGGTGACTGACTCTAAGTCTATTCCTAAGGTTTACGACCGGATCTGTAATATCTGTCTGGATTTGGTGTTGCATGTTTGCTCTATTTTAATGGAAAGCCGTTTTGATGATAAAAAAGATTGTTTGACTAAAAGGGTTGAGTTACCCATGGCTTCTTAACCCTCCATCATTTTCTCTATGCGCAGATTTGTTCTGCATCTATTGATTTCTGAATTTCGTGCCATCAATTATGTTATGGATCTCTCCAAATCTATGGTTCAATTCAATCACCGCTTGTTTAATCAAAATCTTCGTGTCATCCATTGTTTAAATCTTTTGAGAGATAGTCATTTCTCTCGCTTGTTAAGAGCTAGGCTTTGTCTCGCGTGCCGAGAGAGGTCCAATGAAGCACTTTTTCTGATCAGATTTTCTTTTGCATTTTGATCTAGTGTTGGTTCAAGAAAGGATAATCATGACTTCTATGGATAATTAGAGCAGTGTTGTCCCATTGCAGCTATTGAGGAGGAGGCTGAAGAGTTGGTTTTTGGTGGATCAACATGGGTGTAGGGTGGCGGGGGTAGTGAAGGCGGCACGGGCGATGAGTAGGCGAGGAGCAGTGAAAGGAAAATCAAGGGAGAAGACATATCGGCGGTCCGCCCCCCTCCTGAACCGCCGCCTTGGAGAAATCGAGGTGTCAGAGTTTGGAAGATTATATTTCAAGAAAATTGGCAGGAAAAAGTTTGGAGTATTTATCAGTTATTTCATCTTTTATGGTCTTATTTTTGTGTTATGTTTGTTTACGTTCCTTTGTTGATAGCTTTAGTTTCAAGTCTGCAATAATAATTGACAATTTTGCTAGATATTATGTCGTTAAAAGGATCTATATGGTCAGTGATTCTCGTGTCACACCCGTTTGGTGGTTAGCGATTCGTATTGCTCTTTCAGGAGTGGTTGTTTCTAAGTCTAGCCATAAGGTTGCTAGTTCGTTATGGATAGTTGTTGTCACTGTTGGTATCTTTGAGTTTGTTGTAACGATCTGAATCCTAATGATATTAATATAAGCGGTTTTTCTGACGAGCACTTTGTCGTGGTGTGCGTCATAATAATATATACAATACAAAACTAATACGAAGTATAGCGTAGTAAGGTTCGTATCCACAAGGAAATGAATATTTCTCTTTTTATGTAACTAGTAACAAGGGGGGTTTTATATTTTGATTTAATTTAATTAATTTAACACTAAGATGAATGACCTATATGAGTTTAATTAATAAGATATGAAGGCTTGGTTTTGCTGTTATCCACTTAATGAAATGTTCGTCGATCCCAATTATATATTTAACTATCTTCCTCTCGAATACTCAATCGAGGAGTATATCCAATTCATCGAGGGTAGTAGTTAATAATAACGAGACGTGTTCATTAATAAAACTTACTACCGAGTCAATATAGAATACGCGTCGTATATAACCCGATAGTAGCAATAAACTTAAGATGAAAACGATTGAGATTGATAACCTCAACACAAACGGTTTATTGGTTTAATCAATATAATTAATTCCCCTTAAATTATTAACCATGAGACACATGCATTAATAATCCAAGTTTACTCCCGTGAAAAGGACGGACGATTAACAAGTAATGCTCAAAATATTAATGCTCAAAATATTAATATAAAATATGAATAGGAATTAATTAATATTCAAGGAAGAAGATTAAAGAAAATAAGTGCTATTATAACTAATGTTGAGATGTTAACTAATTGTCATGTTAGAAACACTCCCCAACATTTTTTTTGCAAAAGCATTAAGTTTTTATTAAGCGTAATCGTAGGAGGTTACACGAGATCAGCCCATCCGTTTCCAAAGCCCACAAAAAGGCCCGTAAGGAATTAAACGGTTGAGGACAAATTGAGAGAATATCTTGCGTGTGAAACATAATACGTTAAAAAGATGTGGGGAACCCTAAATCTCTCAAACATTCTAGAGCCGGTTTCTGGGGAGCGTCGAAGGTGTAGTTCTGGGGAAGGAGGTTGAGTGCCGATTAGGTCCGAAGGATTTTTGTGCTTAGCCCGTGTCTCTGAAAAACGGTCGTCCTTGTTTGTCTTCCTTGCATGCGAGTTGTATCTGAGGAGGAAACACTCCCCAACATTAATATAAAGATAGATTAATTAATATTCAAGGAAGAAGATTAGAGAAAATAACTCACAACTTACAATTCATTAAGCTTCAAAGTAGCAAAACCAAGATGGAAGAGTTTAGCTCCTCATTTGGAGACTAAACATACTAGAAAATATAAAGAAAATGCTTGTCTAAACTGAGCTTAGAGGTATATGTGAATTGGTGATTTTATTGTGAAGGAAATGAGGTGTATTTATAGACTTTTGAGAGCTGCAGGATCTGATACTCGACCGGGTAAATAGGATACCCGATCGGGTATCTTAGGAAATTTCCCAGAAAGTCACTTTTCTGGGCATACCCGATCGGGTAAGTAGGCATACCCGATCGGGTATGGGACAAATCTTCACGAAAATTCGCTCCCACGATCATTTGTCTTTGGATTTGATTTGGACTATCGAATCAAGCAAATACCCGATCGGGTATAGGCAATACCCGACTGGGTACATGAGTATATTTTCCAAATCGAAATCTTTCTTGTCTCCTCGCATTTTCCTTGATCTTTTAAGGTCCAATCATGATCCCTTGGATGATCTTTGACCTATTTAGCTCAGAAAACTCCTAATCTAAACAATTTACAAATAATTATGAAAATAAAATTGACAATAAGTGTGTAATTTCCACAACTAGAACTAATAAAAACTAATTAAAAATACAAACATACAATCGGAAATTACACAAATATCATTTTCCTTTCAAAAAAAGATTGTTTGATTACCGTTGATAGGACCAAGTGATCAATCGATTCTAGTAATAATTAATAAGAAAACAAAACTAGTTGATCCTTTAAGCAATGCTCAAATATTAATATGAGATATAAATGAGAATGTAATTAGTATTCAAGAAAAGGTGATTAAAGAAAATAACTCACAACATACAAAACACAAGTTTCAATGTAGCAAAACCAAAATAGAAGATGTTAACTCCTCATTTAATTTGGAAACTAAACATGAAATAAATACAAAGAAAACACTTATCTAAACTGAATTGAAGATATATGTGAATTGGTGAATTAAATGGGAAGGAAAAAAGGTGTTTTTATAGGTGTTTGGAGGCGGGGGGCCTGATACCTGACCTGGTACATAAAGTACTACTCATTGGGTATCCTCAGCAGTAGCCTGGAAGCTTTAAAAATCACATCATACCCGACTGGGTATGTCGGTCTACATGATCGAGTATAAGACAAATCTTGCTAAATAATCATCATGCATATGTAATTGTCCTCCAAATCAGATTTGTTATTCGGGTCAAGTCCGTACTCGATCGGGTATATGCTATACCCGACCGGTATATGCATAAATCAGGATTTTCATCTTTTGTCCTTTGCTTTTGCACCATCCTTCCTTCTTTGGAGTTTACCATGATCTTTTGATTGAATTGACTTGTTTTTGCTCAGAATATTTAATTTAAACAAATTACAGAAAATAAAGTATTACACAAAAAAATGTATAATTTTCAAAACAACGATAACTAGTTAAAAGTACAAATGTAGACAATAAGAAACCATACACTATCAGTATGCATGATAAAGTAGCATAAGGAACAAGTCCATTTACAACCTAGTAATCGTTGGCGTATTAATCTTGCACCTGGTCTGATCTGAATGTTTCTGATCTGAATTTTTTAAGTTCTGATCTGATCTGATCTGAATTTTTCTGATCTGATCTGATCTGAATCTTTCTGATCTGATCTGAATCTTTCTGATCTGATCTGAATGTTCCTGATCTGATCTGAATGTTCCTGATCTGATTTGAATGTTCTTGATCTGATATGAATGTTTCTGATCTGATCTGAATCTTTCTGATCTGATCTGATTTGAATATTTCTAAAATTATAATTACTATAATTATAAATGTAATTACACATATATAATTAATTATAATTATAATCATAATTATAAAAATTATAATTATAATTACAAAACATAATTATAATAGGTATAATTATTATACGTATTACACTAGTTATAAATATAGTTATAATTATAATTGTAATTACATTTATAGTTATATTTATTTCTATAATTATAATTATAATTATAATTATAATATTTATTTCTATAATTTTAATTGTAATTACTCCGTATAATATGATAATAACGAAAACAAAACTAATAACAATAAAAACAACGACCATATTAGTAGTAAGAATAATAATAATCATGATAATAATAAATATAATAATAATAATAATCATAGTAATAATAATAATAATAATAATGATAGTGATAATAATAATAATAATAATAATAATAACAATAATAACAATAATAATAAGAATAATAATATCAATAATAATATTAATTACGTAGTATAATAATTACAATAACAACAACAAAAATAATAATAATTATAATTATTATAATTATTATAATTATTATAAATATGATTATAATTATTATTATAATACAAAGGATAAATCATGTCTAAACTTTTCTGATCTGATCTGAATGTTCCTGATCTGATCTGAATGTTCCTGATGATCTGATATGAATGTTTCTGATCTGATCTGAATCTTTCTGATCTGATCTGAATGATTCTGATCTGATCTGAATCTTTCTGATCTGATCTGAATTTTTCTGATCTGATCTGATCTGATCTGAATAAAATAAGAATAAGCAATAAGTAATAAGATTAAGGGTATGTTTGGCACAACTAGCTAAAAAGACACTTTTACAGATTGTTTAGTAACTGTTAGCTTTTAGTGACTGAAAAGATCTTAAAAGTAAAAGGTAGTAACTGTTTCTGAAAAAGCTGACTGTTTGGTTTAGTTCTGTTTGGTACGGAAGCTGTTGGGACTAATTAATGCTAAAAGTCACAGACTTTTTTCAGATGCTACCACCTGTAGCATCTCAAAAAAGAGCTTTTTATTTTTTGAAAAGCTCTTATAATTGTCATACCAAACATACAACTAGGAGCTTTTAGAGACTTTTTAAATAATACAAAAGCTAGAAAGCATGGACTTTTGCCTGCCAAACATAACCTAAGACCAACAGAACAGCTTCCTAATAGCCAGCACATTTTGTAAAATATAATACTCCGTAGCAAAAATTCTAACTTGTCAAGAATATTAGAATAGCACACGTCACTCTTATAACATAGGCCATTTGGAAGATGAAGTTACGGATAAAGATCAGGGCTCGAGGGGGCCTCGGCCCCTGTAAGGAAAAAAATTCTTAAGTATATATTATGTATAAATACGTTTAATCTATAGAAAATATGTTGATATTTTAAACTTTGGCCCCTGCAAAGTAAAATTTTCAAGAACCGACCCTTTTAACTATAGACTTCTGGCTCCGCCACTGAGTAAACCCAAACGATATTAGAGGTTAAGGATGGAAAATGTAGGAAAATATAGAAAAAACGAGTGATGAATAGTTAAAGGTCTAACTAACGTAGTACTATGTATAGTGCTTTAAAAAACTACGAGTATGTACAAAACTCTCCTATGTAAAACTTCGGATAAAAATTAAATAAAATAAGTACCTAAACTAGGAGTTCGTATATGGTACCACCGGCTGTACGGCGAGCACCGTACAGCCGGCCCAGTAACAGGCCTAAGGGAAAAATACGGAAAAAATTCGGTGGCAGTTTTGTAATAAATGTAAAAATCGTGGTTTCTGCCAAATGAGTATCGGTGTACAGTTAATGAGCAATAGTCCAATTTTAATGAGTATTAAGCGTACAATCATGAGCACCATGTTAGTACAAGAAAACTGATATCACAACTAAAAAACGGTGGCATTTTCGTAATTTTAGTGAAAATCGCGTTTTTCATTAGATGAACATTAATACATTTTCAATGAGCATCAGACGTATTGTATTGAACATTAAAAGCGAATAATGAGTGTTGTGATATCAACTTCATACATTGTAATTAACTTTTTTCCTTACTTTTTCTTTTATAAAAACTCATTAAATTATATCTATAATCAATTCTTATGAATTTTAATATGCGAATCTAATGTAATATGATACTTTTAAAACGTACATTGTTATGACATTTTAAAAATGAGCACACCAGTACCAAATGAGCATATGTAACATACAAATGAGCATTGATATGAATATGACATTTTAAAATGCGTATTACATTAATACCAAATGAGCATACATAAATCATGAAATGAGCAACGAAAATTCAAGTTTTTCATTTAGAATCTCTAGTATGCTCAATTTTTCATTTATGTACATCATTTTATTCTCTAGTATGCTCAAGTTTTCATTTGTGTATGCTCATTTGAATTTCCCAACGAAAAATTCAAAAAACTCATTTAGAATCTTTAGTATGCTCAATTTTTCATTTCTGTACATCATTTGAATTCTCTAGTATGCTCAAGTTTGCATTTGTTTATGCTCGTTTGAATTTCCCAACGTGCTCAAAATTATCATTTATGTAAGTTCATTTCTTTTATTCATTATGCACATTTATTATAAACACTTTACTCATTACCAATATAACACAAAATTTATGTTAGTAATTAACAAACTCAAAATATTAATACACAATATTAAAATACAATTTAAAAATACATTGAAAAAGGTGATAATGGGGTTTGACTATTTGAGAACTTTATATGCCCACTTTCTCTCCAATGTACGAAGGATTAAAATCGGCTTCTCCATCATCGACCTCAGCAATTCTCCTGGCCAAGACCTCAGTGATTCTCCCGGCCAAGACCTCAGCGATTCTCCCGGCCAAGACCTCAGCGAGCACCTCCTTCGTCGATTAACGAGCAGCGAGCAACACCTCCATCGTCTCCACCGAACAATCCGCAGATCCCTTTTAGCCCAACGGTTCAAGCACAACATGAAAGAAGCTTTGTCACTAGATCACTATTTAATTGCAAAAAAACCCGGCTGTACCGTGCCCCAGGTACAGCCGGTTGTACGATAGTATTTGCGCCTAAACTAGTACGACATACTCCGTACAAGGTGTCCAGGTGTCACGCTCCGGGTTTGTGGCTCAGAGACAATCTCCATACAAACAAACAAAAATAACCACAGTTCATCTCATTTGGATTGTACTATGCGTCAATCAATATTGTCAACTAAGCAAAGTACATAATACAACTTGTTTGATAATCAGTCACACGTGGCAATCATGAGCATGCGGGCTTAATGTTTACGAAAGTAGAAATAAGAAGCACGAATCACATCTTCCTTTTCGATTGATCACCCGGTGCAAAGGTGCATGTACAAAACTCCCAGCTATTTTGATATATTTTTCCTTGGTTCGGTTGCACTATTAGTATTTGCGAATTTAATATACGCTTTTTTGAATTTTTATCAACATTTCATGAAAACTGGCTAGTATGATACTACCTCCGTCCCTTAACACATTGCCAAGTTTGACTGACACGAGAATTAATAAAGTAAAAACTGTGTGGCAGAGGTTTGTGCAGAGGAGAGAGAATTAACTGGAATCACAAATTCTTTACTTAAAAGGGAAAGTGGCAAAGTTAGTGGGACATCCAAAATATGAAAGTTGACAAATTTTTAAGGGACGGAGGGAGTAGTATCTAATAGGGAAAACTGTCAAATAGGCCCCCCTACTAATACAGAAAAGTCAATTAAGCCCCTGAACTCAAAAAACACTCAATTAAGCCCACGAACTATAAAAAATGAGGCAAAACAGTCCTTTTAGCAGGTAATTAAGCGGTTAAAAAGAGATAAGGAAAAAGGAAAGAAAGAGAAAAAGAGAAAAAGAAAATGTAAAAGCATGCCACATCATTTACCACACATGCAACTTAACTGGGAACAGTTAATATCCTGCTAAAAGGACTGTTTTGCCTCGTTATATTTAGTTCGTGGGCTTAATTGGATGTTTTTTGAGTTCGGGGGCTTAATTGACTTTTTCGTATTAGTAGGGGGGCCTATTTGACACTTTTCCCTATCTAATAATTATAAGATTTGGAGATATTACCCAAAATGAGACTAAAAAAGTTTGAAAATTCCAAAATAGGACTTCTATGTTTTTATTCCCAAAATAGGACTAATTATTGCCATGTTTTGGCAGTACCAGACTTCAAACATGGCAGTATTTTCCAAATTTGGCAGTAATTAGTCCTATTTTGGGAATAAAAACATGACAGTCCTATTTTGGAATTTTCGAACATTTTTATTCCCATTTCGGGAACTTTCCCTAAGACTTGTCCAATTTTTAGTATTAACCTTGCACGTCATATTAGAATATATTATGAGTTTTACTAATTTTCGAAATTGTTTGGGACCTCAAACTCCCCTGTAAATTTCATTCCGATTCAAAACGACCTGACATCGGTGATGAGTGCACCGGAGGAGTAAATTGACTAGTTCTCAATGAAAGAATGTTTTTACTAAAAAAAGTAGAAGTATTTTGGAGGGAGAGAAAACAAGAAAGAGGGTAAAAGGATGTTGGTAAATCGTTTCATAATTTCAAAATCTTCCAACATCAAGATACAATGCATGATTTAATATACTAACAATTTACTTGCATTATTAGCAATTTACCAAAAGAAGAAAAAGAAAACCTTAATTCATCTCATATTGTCATTGTATTCATTCTGTGGATTTTCAAACGAAACTGACAATCTCAGCCTAATAAATTAAAGGGTGACATAAATTCCCACTGATGGTACATGGAACTATATGCAGCCAATACAACCTTTTTATTTTCCTTTTCAAAATGAAGAACCCAAACGCATTTTGGGTCTCTATTTCTTTCATGCTCTTGATATCCTGTCCAGCTTCAGCAGATATCCCGGGTTTCCAGGAATGCATGGTCAGAACATTGCGGAACCAGGTTACCGCCGACTACATTTTCACCTCAAGCAGCTCTCTGTTCTTGCCAGTCCTGCGGTCACATATTCAGAACGCCAGATTCAACACCTCGGACACTCCGAAACCTCTGATCATAGTAACTCCACAAACAGAGTCTGAGGTCCAAGCTGTGATCCGTTGTGCCAAAGATCAAGACTTGCAGGTTCGGGTTCGGGGCGGGGGCCATGATTACGAAGGTCTTTCGCACACTAGCTTCTTCGGAAACCAGTTCTTGATTCTTGATCTAGTCAATTTCAAAAACATTACAGTCGATGCTGCGAAAAAGACGGCGTGGGTAGGCGGCGGATCGACTCTCGGTGAGCTCTACTATAGGATTTCGGAGAAAAGCAAGAATCTTGGTTTCCCGGCAGGTCTCTGTCCCTCTGTTGGTGTCGGGGGACACATCAGCGGAGGAGGCCATGGAATGATGTCAAGAAAATACGGCCTTGCTGCGGACAATGTGATCGATGCGCGTGTGGTCGACGCGCGAGGGAGAATCCTTGACAGGAAATCAATGGGGAAGGATCTCTTCTGGGCAATCAGAGGTGGGGGAGGGAACACTTTTGGTGTGATTCTTGGATGGAAACTACGTTTGGTTGATGTTCCTGAAAATGTCACAGTTTTTACCATTCGAAGATCTCTAGAGCGTAGCGCTACAAAGCTCGTGCACAAGTGGCAGACAGTGGCTCCTATTTTGCCAAAAGAGTTGTTTATAAGAGTCATGGCTTATGGAGAACAAAACACTATAATAGCGGAGTTTAAGTCCTTGTTCCTTGGACCAACCCATGAATTACTCTTGATTTTGAATGAAATGTTTCCCGAATTAGGGGTGACAAGACAAGATCTCGCCGAGTTAAGTTGGGCAAGATCTGTCTTATACCTCGAGGGATTCCCTTCAGAGACACCCATTCAGGCATTGCTCAATCGCATTGCTAATAATGGGAAACCGTATTACTTTAAATCGAAATCCGATTTTGTGAAGGATGCAATCCCTATCAATGCATTTGAAGGCGTTTGGAACTTTCTCCATGAAAATAACTCGGGTTTTATCATGTTGAGTCCGTATGGTGGAAGAATGTCTGAGATTTCGGAGTCGTCGATTCCATTCCCTCACAGAGCTGGGAATTTGTACAATATCCAATACTGGACGAATTGGAGTGAAGAAGGTGATGATGCCTCTCAAATTCAGATGAGTTGGATAAGAAGGCTTTATGGTTATTTTACTCCTTTTGTTTCTAAGTCTCCAAGAGAAGCATCGTTAAATTATAGGGATCTTGACATTGGACCACACAACAGTTTGGATTCATCAAGCTACAAGGATGCTAAGTTTTGGGGGACCAAATATTTCAATAAGAATTTTGATAAGTTAGTTCGGGTTAAGTCTAAGGTTGATCCTCACAACTTCTTTAGGAACGAGCAAAGCATTCCTCCCAAAAAAATATTGAGCTAGTTCAATTCAAAGAGTATCCTCGACTAAGGGATTGCTATCTCTACATTTTGAAATAGATATAGTTATAAGGAATTACGTGCTACAATCTTTACATGTTAGTGCACGAATATGGTGCTTTTTTGTGGATTCATTTTCTTATCATACCATTTACTACGTATATGTTAGTTAAAATTTTAAGAAATTCAAGCACATACAGTGTAAAGTATAATAATATCGGAATGATGTTAAGATCAAATATACTTCTCCCATACAAGTTATAGACATGTCTCTATATCTCAATATGGATGGGATTTGTACCCAAACCATCGCCATATACTTTCAAAAGTGTGGGCATAAATGACTTTGCATTTATTTGTACTATGGTATTATGGTGGAATGTTTTGTATGTACAAATCCACAGAAATTCATTAAAATCCATCCAAATCGATCGAAGACACCTAAAAGTGGATATTTGTCTGGACGAGGACCCACACGAGAGTTGTAGTCCAATTGCTTGTTTGGGTCGCTTGTATAGCCATGAGTGTGTCTGGGTCGTGAGCCTGTACCCGTATAATCTATCACACATTATTATAGTAGTATGTTATGTTGTGTTTTTTGTCATGATTCTTGCATTAGGGTTATTATGTTTTTGATTTAAAATTAAACTCTTCTTACATATTTTACTAGAAAAAAATGACATATATATTACTAGCAGAGTTTCCCCGGATAAAAATATGACTAGTTATGTTTTTTGAACAAAAATATGACTAATCATTGTCAACAAGTAACTAGACAAGAGTCATTATAGTGTATTTCAAGGTGATAAGACACGGTTACAAGATGAGTCACCGATAACTAGTCACTAAATATGTCACTTTTTTCAGTTTTTGAAACATTTTAAAATAAATCATATTTTTACTTTTTGAATTTAATTTAGCGATACTCATGAAAAAAAGACGTTTTTACCGTAATGGTGATGATGAATACCTTATATAACTTGCATTGTTTTATTTTTTTATGTGGTTAGCCAATCTAAGAATATTCATTGTCATTATTTGGCATTTTTTTTTTGGAAAAAATACGTACTTGTATATACGAAGTATTAAATACGTAGTATAAAAAAACATAATGACATTCCAAAACTATGAAAAAAAATTGAAGCACAATGTGAGCGGGGATGACATACTGTGGCACATTAGACTCTTCCGTACATAAGACTCTTAGTAAAATTCCGTAAATGCCCTTAAAAAGAGTTCCGGCTAAACCAAAAGCTGGGAGTAGAAATTGAACCTTTGAACTACTCAAACCAAATCTAATGAACAAATTAAAGACCTCCAAAGCTCCCATATTGCTTGTTCATACACACACACGTACTCTTTCATATATATTATACAATATGAATTTCAAGCCTCATTTCATTTACCTTCGTCAATCGTCATCACACGCATTACAAGACCTCCAAAGCTCCTGTGCTGATTTTCCTTTATGCCAATTAGAAATACAACATCTTCTACTCCTCATTCAGCGTAGATAGGTTTAAATCTAAGGGTATAAATTCTAAAAAATCCAGAATAGGTTTAAAAATATCCTGATTTTTAGGTTAAAAACTAAGAATTAAATTTTAGGTTAGCAAACCACGGATTAAATTTAAAATGAGAAAAATGTCAATTCAGTACACCAAATTGTAGCATGTGGAGTAAAGAGTACCTCATGTTGAATTTGATACCAAGAAGTATACAATGTTGGTGTTTCGGTGCTGGTTGAGGATACACATGCACTTGACGCAGTAATCACAAGGCATATTGGGTTCTTCTGATTCGTAAATTCGTTGGATGCAAAGAACGGTGATAGTCTGATACCCCAATTCCGAAAAGTAAAAATGGAAAGAGGACAGGTCCATCATCCATTATATCTTATAAGTTGCTGTCTTGCCTTGTTGTTATTATTGTTTATGGGCATTATGGCATTATTGGTAGAATGTTTCTTTTGGATTGGTTTTAGTCCCAGCCTAGACCAGAACACATTGGACCAGACCAGATCAGACTTTCTTAGTTATAAAATACATAGAGACCAAACATTTACCAGATCAAACAACACCAGTTCAGACCAAATCAAACTAGACCAGACTAGCAAATTTTGGTCCAAAAGAAAATATCTTTACTTCAAAGTTTGTAACGATGTGTTAAGTAGTATAAGATGTATAAAATTGTCTCTATTTTAAAAAATAGTACATACTCAAACAGTTTAATTTGTAAAATTATAAGTAGGTGTTTTACTTAATTTGATCATAAAAAAGCCATTTATTTTGCTTGTGATTTTTTTAATTTCATCCTTTTCGTTATTGTTTTATTTGTGAATTTATTAAAAAATATATAGGTCTTGTTACGACTAATACATGAAAATTTATGTTTGTACATGCAAGAGAGAATATTAAATACTCTTTACATATGTAGGGATTTGATTATAAAATCGTTTGACCGATCTATGAATTGGTACTTAAAAATAGATTTTGATAGGCTCAATACTTAATGTTTTTTGCCTAGGGCCTCTACTATCCTCAAGCCGTCCCTGACTTGACGTTAGAACTAGCTGATGTGGCAAATTAGATCCGTTTGTTTTTTAAATGCTGGACTCCAACCCCGCAATGAGTCAACCCTGTATTTCTAACCCTACTCTATCGTTCATTTCTACGTATTTAATCCCCAAGCTTCAGCTCCTGGTTCTTCGATTCTCCTTCCTCCTCTCTTCCTTGGTTTTTATTTTTATTTTTTAGTGACGAACCCTAGATTATTGTTGATTCTTTATTCTATGGGCTGATTTATTTTCAATTTCCTTTGTTAATTCGTGGATTATTTTATTTTCAGAATATACCTTTTAGAGCAACAAAAATTAAAGGCATGACCTTGAAAATTGCTTAAAATTAGTAATTTTACTTTGTCAAGGTCTTTACTATTGCAATATATTAAGTGGAGGCAACCTGCAGTCTTATTCTAGAGGACAATCCATTGGTGGACTTCATTGAGTTACATTTGAAGTTGAATAAGCAGGTTATGAGGAGTACCCTTATAAGGATGATGCGTAGCTTACATAATTTATGCTCTGGAATGTAATGCAATTAATCAAGTTCTGTTATTTTCATCCGGCATTGCACTTTATTTTTTTAAATGTAAAGATATATTGAATCTGGAGTATTTGAAGACATTATTAATAAGATGCCATATGATGTAATTATTTGTAATAATATTGATGTTTATTTTGGCAACTACCCACAGTTGCGAAACGGGCTTTTTGGATGGATTATTTTGGCATTCCTTCAGTTAGAATTTGATTTTATGTGCCTTTGTTTTTATTTGTTCGGGTTCGGTTTGCCCCCCCCCCCCCCCCCCCCCGATTTTCTTGTACTTCCTATATTTTCTTTAATAAAATCTGGTAAATGTCCTCCGACATTTACCCCACTGATTTTGGTGGTTGACCTTCCGGGGTAAAAAAATTGATGTTTATTTATTTGTTATTATTAGGTTAACGGAGGATGTAACATGTTCGAATGGATTGATCCTGAAATGTGTCTATGGTTGAAGGTGATTATACCAGATCTGCTAAGGAAAATTAATAAACTGCAACTTCTACTTAAAGAGAGAAAAATGCAATGCTCAAAAACAAGTTGTGGACTGTGTTATGCTGTCTTATAGGAGGACTATTGCTACTAGCATTATGAATTTTTTTTACATTGGAAAGAAAAATAAGTTAGATTGGGAGTATTCTGAGGCTCTAATGCTGTAATACGTACCCTACTGTAACTTAAGGTCTTTCCTAACCCTACTGTAACTTAAGGTCTTTCCTAATGTGGTTCTGTATGTAGTAGTAATGTGCAGTTGAATGACCATTGTTGTAACGGATGATGTTGAATTAATTTGGACATATCAGTATTCTGTTTGCCATGTCAGCTCTATTAACGTCTACTTTGGCTCATGTACTCATTTCACACCCAAATACCAACATTGTGTACTTCTTGGTATCAAATTCAATATGAGGTACTCTTTACTCCACATGCTACAATTTGGTGTATTGAATTGACACTTATCTCAATTTAAAATAGGTGTAGATACAACTTACTAGCTAGAGGTTGAGTACCTACCGTCCGGCACCAACTCAATTTCTGAATAGCTTGGGTGACATCAGGAGGTCGTAAGTAGCGTCTGACAAGTGGCAATGGTGTGCAGCCTACCAGGAGGCCTGGTAGTGCGTCCGGCAAGTGGCGGTGGCATATAGGCTCCCATTCAATTGGCCAAGTTGGTAGTCACTAGTCACGAGGTCACAACGAAGGCAAGAGGGGTGCATTTTAAGTGAATAAGAGAAGGGGTTATCGAATCGTAAAAGTGAAATTTTATCGAATTTTGAAAAATCTAAAATTAAATAATAAATTGTAGATTATATGGTACCCATAAGGTACCATACCTTTGTCCACATGAATCAATAGGAATGATGCAGTTGAATTAATTAAATCTAAATTAAAAGGAATAGAACGATTTGGACCAATCAAATGCATGGTAAGTACGGTACCCCCAATTTTTAAAAGGGTACTGGAGTTGTCACCATAATAAATTGTGCAGGAGTGTCACTCTTATTCCATGATGTAGTAGTATCATTAGTCACTAATGTACAAGTGTGATAAATGTCACCAAACAAGTGTTACGGTTGATCGAGCTAAATTAAAGTTACAAGTATACAAGTGTCGGTGTAGTAATAAAACACCGGTAAATACCGGACCGATCCATAGTGAAATAGTTGAAATTATAAAGTTCGAGTGTTGAGTACAAAGTAGGAATGATGTAATTTTCGGGAACTTGCTTCTTTGATATTGATTTAAAACAAGAACGTGAGTTACCAAAGCAATTGGAATTCACCTAAATGCTTTAATATAGTTCAATACTAGTTCTTTCCCAATAATTATGAGCATGATATCGCTAATATATTCCCAACTCGGTTAAGGCATTAGGAGCGTGATTTTCGTTACGTGTAAGTCCCGTTACAGTTTACATTCGTCTACTGAAAACCCCATTAAATATCAAGACATCATACCCGTATCATATAAAACCGAATTTATTTCTATTCTCGGTACTATATATGCTTATCCTTTAATATTTTTAGTTTAGACCTCAACGTTAATTGCAAGAATAAACTAAGTTTAACATAATTTTATGTCGTACACGATAGTCATAAGCAATCAAAGTATAAAGGATAAATTTAATTTATTGGTTCAGAAGTTTTATCAAACATCTAGTAGGCATAGAAGTTTATCTCTAGCCATAGCTAAGAAATTAACTTCTAATGCTCATATTAATCACAACACAACAATTAAATGTAAATGAGTATGAAATTACAAAAGAAATAATACCTAAACACCAATGGTTGGAAAGGATGTACTTCTTCCTTCAAGAATACCAAGAAATAGCAAGAATAAAAAGTATAAAAACAAGGAATTAAAGAATGGAATGAGTGATGATTAAGAGATGGAAATGGGGGGAGGGGGTATAGAGGCTCAAGATTTGCATTTTCTAGTCACGATAAAAAATTCGGACTTAAGGAAATATCATAGCTCTGCTATGATATTGGCGCAATATCATATAGAGGCGCAACATTGAAGTCTTCATATCTCTTCACAATATTTCAGCATGTTCTGCTATTTTGTGCAGAAATCAGGATGACTGACGCCGGTTGGGCATGTGAACGGCACCGGTTGCAGTAGTTCTTTGCGGGAAACCAGTCCTACCAGCGGCGGTTACATCAAACGGCCAGCCTAGTCCATTACAGGGTATTTCATTACTACTATATGTATTAGCTGATCAACAATTTAACCCATTTATACCCTCGTTCAGTATTTTCAGCAACTCTCCAATTTTCTTTTCACTGGCAAATCGGCTTCTTTGATTGTCAACCACCTTAGGGCCTTAGGCTATGTTTGGCGGGCATAAGTCCCTGACTTCTAGCTTTTGTACTGTTCAAAAAGTTCCTAAAAGCTTCTAGTTGTGTGTTTGGCATGACAATATTTAAGAGCTTTTCAAAAATTAAAAGATCTTTTTTGAGATGCTACCGGGAGTAGCATCTAAGAAAAGCTAGTGACTTTTAGTATTAATTAATCTTAACAGCTTGTATACCAAACCGAACTAAATCAAACAGTCAGCTTTTCATCAAACAGCTACCACCTTTTATTTTTAAGATCTTTTCAATCACTAAAAGCTAACAGCTATTAAAAAGCTCACAAAAGTATCTTTTCATCTAGTTGTGCCAAACATGCCCTTAATACGTATTTACCCATTCAATCTAATTTTTCTCTGCAACCCAACACCTTCCATATACTATTAGAATCTCACCTGTGCGATGCACGGACCACATTTTAATAAAATTATATAAGTTTATTTGTTAACAATAAGAATAACATCAAGATCTCGTAAATTTATAATGTATGCAACTATGCAAGTACTACGTATAAATGAGTAAAAAGAGAATATAGTTACTCCCTCCGTATCTTTAAAATCTTCCCATTTCAAAAGTAGGTAGATTAAAAATAGTGAAAGATGATATGAATTATTGAGGGTATGATGGGAAAATAGTGGAATAATGTGGTGGAATGTAGGATAAATCCAAAAAAAGTAGTTGTAATAGTGTATTATTTTAAGAATTATTGAGGGTATGATGGGAAGATTTAGAAATGGGAAGATTTTTGTGTTACGGACGAAAAAGGAAAGTGGGAAGATTTTTAAGTTACGGAGGGAGTACATTATATTCCCTCTGTCCCATTTATATTGTCCCGTTTTACCTTTTCGGGAAGTCCCACTTAAATTGTCCCATACCATATTTGGCAAAGTTTGTGTGGCTCAAAATCATTCTTACTTTATTCTTACTTTATCAATTAATATCAACCACACAAACCACTTTTCTTAATAACCGTATCACCCTCTTCCGTCCCAATATAAATGTTTATTCGTATATGTTTATTATATACGAATTAATAAACACTTAAGCGTAGTGAGAGTTAATGTTTACAATATTCTGGATAGATGCACATATGCGCGAGCATACTTCGAAATTTGAAATATTTTTTTTATGTAAAGAACATTAGTAGTATGATCATTTTCATTACAAATCAATATTTCCAAACCTTTAAAATGTTTATTTGGACTGTTTTTAATCTCATACCAGATCAGATCAGATTAAGACATTTATAAAATACACAAAGATCACATATTTACCAGACCAGACCAATTTAGATCAGACCATACTTAAAAAGACCAAACCTAAGCAGACCAACAAATTTCAGTTCAAAATAAAACATCCTAAATTAATGTTATGTATTTTTAAATATTAAGAGTCTATTTGGTACAGTAAAATTTGTTAAATTGTCTAATTCCAATGAAATTGATTGAAATCTTACTGAAATAGATGAATTGATGAATCTGTTGAATTATTAAAAAATTTATTTAAATATATCTTATTAATAGAATAAAGAATAAATCATACTAAAAATAACAAAAATGATCTTCTCCAGTAACACTCTAATCTTACTTATTTTAATTATTCATAATTTAATGCGCGAAATAAAAAATTATGTGTTTAAAGAAAATGTTGACTATTAAGAGCATCTCCAATGCTATAACGTGTACGGTGCACACGTGGCATGAGAGATGACCACATAAATATTAGTACATAAATTCTTTCTCTCCTTATTTAAATGATTTTATATAGTTTTGGTATGTTTTTCTCCACAATGTCAAGGAGACCGTCTAAATGTTGACATTGTAGGGAAAAACTTACCAAAATTGTATAAAATCATTTAAATAAGGAGAGAGATAATTTATTTGCTAATATATATGTGGCTATGACTCATGCCACATGTGCACCGTGCAAATTAGAGCATTGGAGATGCTCTAAGATTGATATGCCAAAAATAGAGGTCACCAAATGGGTTTTAAATGCATGATCATTCACCGAAATAATATGCTAATTAAGACAAATTTTCATTTGAATGTCAATTAATTATTCATACAGGATTCTAAATGAATGTGCCATATGTATCTTTAAACATAAACAGTGGCTACTAACCAACACAATCATAAATGATAACTCGAAATATAAGTCATAAGATATTGAAAATAATTTATCATAACACATTAATTTAAAGTGATCTTTTCTTAAATATTACTAATAAAAAGTCATGTACAAAAATATTTCTTAGTACTCCCTCCGTCGCCTTTTAAATGTCTCGTTTATCATATTGATCATACCTTATTTGGTAAAGTTTGTGTGTCTCAAAATCATTCTCACTTTATTCTTACTTTATTAATTAATATCAACCACACAAACCCACTTTTCTTAAAACTCGTGTCACCCTCTTCTGGGACATTTAAAAGGGGACGAAGAGAGTAAATATTAGTGACTATAATCGTGTTCAAAATTTACATCATAGTAACTTACACATAATTACTGTGATATAAAATTGAACATGATTATAGTCACTAAGGATGTTTCTTTTGGATTGTTTTCAATCCTAGATCAGACCAAATCAAACCAGACCAGACTTGACTTCCGTAGTTATAAAATACACAAAGACCAGACGTTTACCAGACCTGACCAGAACAGACCAGACCAGACCAGCAAATTTCAGTCCAAAAGAAAACATTCTAATAGTTACTAAATAATATTTTTGTACATAATATTTTAAAGAGTAATAATAATGAAATATTTCTAATTTAAAACATTCTATATTTTGTTATGGATGATTAGGAATATACCGAGTATAACTTACATAGTATTATTGTTGGATTATGAATTTATGATTGAAACTCTTTCTATAGTCTATTCTGTGTATGGTATGAAATTAAATGCAGTAGCTGATGAGCTTTGAATCCAAAGAGATTATTATTACTGAAGTTATTAACAACAATTTCTCCTCCCATCTAATCTAAATTTATAAACTGAAGCTATAAACTGCAGCAACTGAAAATTAAATGCAGTAACTCCTCTCATCTAAATTTCTCCTCTCCACTCTTTCACAACAATTAAGATATATAGTGAAGTTATTTTGAAACAATGTGAAAATAATTCACCATTCAAATCATGAGTTGATGAACATCAACCATTATCTATTTATCTTACACCAATTGCAGCATGGAGGAAGCCGCAACTTTTGATGACTCAGATTTATCCCAGTCAGCCACTACCTGCTTAACAGCCCTTGGAACCTAGACAGTAGGACACGTCCTTGGGGGTTAAAAGAGATGCTTGATTCTGACATTAGTCACGATCTTCTCCACTAATTCTTCTGCAACCTCAGATGACAACTGAGGAAAAGCTCCACCTCCCGAAACATCAAGCATCATCTTTCCTTCATTGTTGAGTCCACTATAGAAACAAGATAGAACCTCACAATCAGTCATCTTGCCTTCAGGGCAAGCTCTTCTCAGCACCTTGAATCTCTTCCATGCCTCAGCTAGTGTCTCCAAAGAACCTTGCTTGAATTCCTGTAGCTGCTTCTTCAACTTTATGGCCTTTGATGTTGGGAAGTATTCTTTTATGAAGGCCTTGTGCAGCTGATCCCAAGTCTGAATGTGGTGATGTGGATTGCTATCCAACCACCTCTGCGCGTCATCCCTCAAAGAGAAGGGGAATAGTAGCATCCGTACCTGATCATCATCTAGCCCAGGAATCTTGAAAGTCTGGCACATCCTCAGAAATTTGGTAATGTGTGCCATTGGATCTTCCGTAGGGCTCCCTCCGAACTGATTATTTAGGACCATATTGACCACCGCCGGCTTGATCTCGTAACGGGGTGCAGTAATTCCCGGTACCTGAATACTGTCATACTCTGTAATCTCGGGGGCTAGGAAGTCTGCAATGCTCTCTCCTTGATAGAGTGGATTGTCATGTGGAACATAGTTGTGGTAAGGAGGAGCTTGATATCTCGGCTGATGAACTGGTTGGGGTCTAATGGGTTGTGGACGGATGATATTTGGCTGAGGTTGGGTTTGATGGAATTGTTGATATTGGGGTTGGAAAGGCTGATTTTGTGGCTGAGTAGGGGGTGGATTTTGTGTGACTGGCGGTTGGTTCTGTCTGGGCTGAAAGACTGGATTGTTTTGCCCTAGACCTTGCATCCCAAAGGTTTGATTTTGAAAAGTGGTTTCAAGAGCAATAGAAGTATTTTGAAAGAGCTGATAAAGTGGTGGAAGAACGGGGTACGAAGATTTTGATACCCCGGATAAGCTCTAGGTGAATTTTCTTGTGAAGACTGGGGAGAGGTATTAACATAAAAATCCAGATTACCAGAAGTGGTTTGGACCTCAGACGTCCCAGCTATTCCAGATGCGGATAGTTGATCCATGGTTGCTTTCTGTTCTCTTAAGGCCTTGCGGTTCTGCTTAGCTAGCTTCTCGATCTCAGGATTAAGAGGGACTAGTGATTCTCCCTTCTTAGAGCGTGTATGCATAAACAGATCTGACCTGCAAGGTTAGTAGATAAAAATCCTACGAAAAACTAAAAACAAGTCGCTAAAATTAATTAACCCTTAAATCCAACACCGTCCCCGGCAACGGCGCCAAAAACTGATGTGTGTTTTCTCGCACTTAAAATAGATCGTAATATAGTGGTGTAAGTACGAGTATCGTCTCCACAGGGACGGACAAAAGGGAACTAAGAATTAACTAAATTCAGCGATTAAAAAGAAAATAAAATAAAAGCGTCGTGCGAGATTGGTTGGTTTGGAAAATAAAACTAATGCTAATGAGCGAATAAAAAGATTTGGTTTTCCTTAATTAACGACTAAGGGAACAGGTATTGATTCCGGGGTTAACCAGATTTCTGGCAGAACAGGTCTAATCACATGAATTTAATTTAATTGAGCCTAGCTAATCATTACTAAGTTCTTACCGCTCTCGCGGCGTAGAGTACAATAATTTAGGGGTCCAGGCTGATCTCTCATGCGACAAGATCCTAAATTATTGCCAAAACGAGCGAGCTTACGCCCCCTTAATCGCTACTAATCTCTTAGCGAACGATTAAGTGTGTGTGAATGTGTCCTAGAACAAATTAGATCTCTCTTAATTTATTCTATAAGCAATTGTAATTCTAGTGGCCATCTAGGTTACAAGAGATATCAATTAAATTATTCAAACACAAATTAAACGACATTCATGCAATTAAACCGACAAGAATCTAGCCATCAATCATGATTAACCCCTACATCAACCCCAAATCCCTAATTAAACTACTCACGCCTCATAATTGACGAATCAAAAGAATCGGGATGAATAGAAATAATTGTCATTAATTAAAGAATTGAACTTACAAAGAATCCCAGGTTCTTGGATTAAACAACGTAAAAACGCAGGTAAAACTCGTCCCTAGGCCTCTCTCCAAAGTTCGTAACCCTCAAAAGTGGGTATGGAGGCCTTATTTATAGAAAACAGGAGAAGTTGAGCTGATTTAGGGCAAAACGGGGCCAGACACGATGCCAGGCACGATCGTGCCTGCCATCGTGCCTACGGAGTATACGCGTAAAAAATTTGCAGACACGATCATGCCTGCACCGGACACGATCGTGTCTGGCTGCCAGTGGCTCCGCGTCAATTCTGAATGCAGGCACGATCGTGCCTGCCCTAGGCACGGCCGTGCCTGACCTTTTCTTCATCGTTTTTCTTCGTTTCTTGTTCCGAATGCTCCCGAATGCCTACGAGGTCGATCCAAATGCTCTTTCTTCACCAGAATTTCGTCGTGAATCTCCCGGTGGCCTCCAAATCTTCCAAATCTTTCTCGAATGCCTTCAAATCCTTACCGAATGCCTCTCAAGCGCCGATTGCCGGACTCTAACTTCTTCAAATCAACTCCAAATGCAATGAAACTCGATCCAACGCCTGTTAAACACAACTTGAGCCAAAATTGAGACTTGCAACGCCTTAAAGCCAGGAAAATCATCAAAATCCGATCCAGACACGCATCTAATGCGTGTCTAAATACGGACTTATCATCAATATAATGGCTAAAAAATGGATGATCTCACCCCTGAGATAGATTTGATTTGGTTGTTTTGTTTTTGGAGTAATAGAAATTCCATTCATCAACCACCAGATTGAGCCGCTTCCTTTCATCCTTTTTACTATTACTTGTTTTAACTTCTAATACGATTTTATGTAATTTCAATGAAGTAAAATTTTCTAGAAAGTCCCTGAAGATGGAGAGTAATCTCTTGTTTCAATCGCTGCATTCTACACTTTTGCATTGGCTCAGTTGCCGATTTCATTCATGAGCCTATTTTGAACTGCCACTTAAAATTAACTTCATTTCTTAAAACCTCTTCAAATAAAGGCTTGTTTCGTAGAGTGGGATGCAATCTCGTACACATACTATGAAAATCTTAAGAATGATAGTTTAGCCTAATCAGTAAGTTACAACCTATTTATTTTACTTATTTTGATTACTCTGTTTAGTTTACTAAAAAGTAAACAAACTGATCAGAATCTTATTAGCAGATTAACATATAAATCATTGTATCAGTATATTCTCCCACCTTTTGATTTTGGCAGTATGAATTAGAGTGTATTCTCCCACCTTTGACTCCAGTCAATGAGTCATATAAATTGCAAGTCAATACTAGAGTCTGTTCTTATGAAATTTTATTTTTAAATTGTTTTGCAGGATGGGGTTTTGATAGCAATGTTAAACGAGTGGATACTTCAAGGAATGCTTCTTAGATTAACGAGTTAATCTTGTTCATTATGTCGTTTATCATATGTATATTTTTATATTCTAAAAAACAGTGTAAATAAATTGACACAAAGTGAGTTGAAACTCACAAACTTCATATTGTTACAGTTCTTATCAATGTCAAATGATTGGATATGGAGAAAACAATTACTTTTATTGTACAAGTGCGCCTCATAATATTTTATATTTATTTCTGTCATTTAAATTTGCTATAAATATGATGGTAGCTATAAACATATGTTGCACAAAAGAATGTGTGACTAAATATTTCAATGCATAAATTCCATATAGGCTACACTTGCTAAACTTTGTTGCACAAAATACTTCTATGGGCATTGGAGGTTTGTGATGCACAAGTATTACTTGGGCAACAAAAATTTTGTGTTGCACAAGTATTACATTGGGCAACAAAAATTTTGTGTTGCACAAGTATTACTTTGGGCAACAAAAATTTTGTGTTGCACAAGTATTACTTTGGGCAACAAAAATTTTGTGTTGCACAAGTATTACTTTGGGCAACAAAAATTTTGCGTTGCACAAGTATTACTTTGGGCAACAAATATATAGTTCATCACATAAAATATAATGGGCCACGATACTTAGGCAACGATCTCGTGACGATATTAAGTTAGTTGCACAAGAGAATGTGCAACAAAATTGTAGCTTTTAGTGACGAAAAATTTTGTTGCACAAAACTAATTTTCTTGTAGTGACGATATAAAGCTTTATATATATAACTTTTATCAAATTTAATTTTTTAATCAGGTATTATAGAACTTTTAATGTAGTTCCTAAATATGTATGTAAATTTTATTTACTAAAAATAATGCTACTAATGACAGGGATCAATGAACTTTATGATTAGTCAAACAACGTAAACCGCGTGCGTGGGAACCTTTAAATAGGACGAAGGGAGTAAATAAAATCTATATGGGGGCACCCGTGGGCACCCGTGGGGGACACCGGGGTGGGGCCGGTCTGGGAGTAGCGGGGGATGGGGTGGGGATGGAGGAAACTTTTTAGACATGGGGCGAGGGATGGGGCCCCAAACCCGCCCCAAACCCGCCCCATTGCCATCCCTATTCATAGCCTCTCACAGAGGCCATTCTCGCTGCACTGGCATTTGGGGACTATTGGATTAGTAGGAGCTGCAGGGCTTTTACTTGAAGTAAAAGGTCTTTGGTTAATTGTTTTTTCTAAAAGATTTGGGAGTACTATGAGTTCAACCAGAAAACCATAAAACCAGAAAAAGTAATGGGAGCATACCCCAGTAGACTTGTAAGCACAGAAACTATCAAAATGAAGGCCTTAACAACACGTCAACCACACACCACAAAATCAGAAGGGCGAAGATCACAACACCAACCACTATGACTACAGTCTGACTTGATTTCATCTCAAGTTCATGCATTTCTACCAGAAAAGTTATACTGCTACAAAAACATAAAAAGATAACAAACAATAACTGAGCTAATTCTTTCTTTTCCCACACCATATTTATTAGTAATACTCGTATTGTTTAATAACACCACTCCTAACTTGCAATGCTCAAAATACAACAATAAATCACACACAACCTACCACCCACCTACATTAAGAAGAAGAAAGAAAAGGGTTCACCGGGCGATTTAGAAGCCTGGACACTTGTAATGTCTGCAGAATTTCCAACAATGACTACTCCAACATTTTGGTCCTTGATTATGATAATATATGGTAATATAATATGATAACATACAAAAGAAGAAGCCAAAACAAACCTTCTCATCCCATAAATGTCCTGTTATATGATCAATGAACAACTGAAACAGGAAGTGCTACTTGCATCGCTTAAACCAATGACGATATCCAGTCGTTCCCCAGAACTAATATCCCAGTGCCTCTGTTCCTTTATTTCTGTGAATATCCAAGGCTGCAAAAGTAGGAAGATGTTTATATATTGATACATAAAGACACACACATACAACGGAGAATTCTCCTCAGGGGCGGCTTGAGGCCTTGAGCACTTTAGAGGCCCTAGGCAAATCAGTTAATATTAACAAATTTTATCAATGTATTTTCTCTAATATAAAAGTCAATAAAAATGAAAAACATTTATTTCAACTCATATCATTCGAATCACCAAAAAATTAAGTGATCAATTTGATTATTATCATTCTCGTTTTAATCATTATTCTCATTCTCATAAAGAACGTTTCTACTATAATTGTCAACAACAATATTGAGGAATGATTTACATTCTAGTCCATGAAATAGTGAGCGATTCTATAACCATATCTCTTCTCAATTTTTTTTATATATCACAAATCTTTCGTTTGCCCATCATGACATTACCTAATAGTCTAATACGGAGTTTACACACACACACACACATCAAAGTGCCACACACAAATTAGGATGTTATTACTTCGACCGTAATTTGCTAGTCTGGTCTAGTCTGTTTAACTCTGGTCTGAACTGGTCTGGTAAACATCTGATTGAATGAAGTGTGTTTGATGAGATTCCCTTCAGACACCTCAAGGAGAATCAGAGCCGGCTATAGCCCCAGTTAGGCCAGGCATGTGCCTAGGGCATCATATTTTCATAATATCCCCACATGATATATGAGGATATTATCAATACATGACTAGTAATGTGAAAGTGATAACGTATGAGTTGTTATGAAAAACGGAACATACCACGTATTATTATGCATGACATGCAACATTATAATAGGAAATAGAATTGCCTAGTCATATAAGGGAAGATCATTTCTTTTTATCATACACACGATAAATATCTCTTAATTATATTTTAGAATTTTACCTATGTTTCACTCATAGTTTGAGCATTTTTTTTTAACAATTTACTTCAGTTGAAGTTTACGCGGTTTCACTCTTTTATTAGCACTCAATAAGTTATATCTTGGGAGCAAAAGACAGTTAGTCGTAATACTAAACAATGGTTTACTATTATTATGTCTCTGAGTCTCTCTATGCAATGTTAAAGTATTTTTTAGGACAAATGTAACAGTCTAGGACATTTCTGTATTTTCACATTACAACTCTTTAATATAAATAGACCTACCAGAGCTCGTATAGGAGTATATGTTCCCATTATTTCACATGGTATCAAGAGCATATGTAATATGTATTTTCACATTACAACTCTCTTTGACTGTCCCGCCGCCAGGGGTTGATGTATTTGAATGGGAGGGAAGACGTGTGACTAGTATCCATGAAATGGAGCCTGATGATATTGTAAACAAGTTTGAAACAAAAGAAACTGGCGCGCATATTGCTTTTGTCAAAAAAAGGAAACAAATTTTGAGCAATATTCCGATTTCTAGGCTGGGACGACACCTCCAAAGGGTGAATAACCTGGATTTTCCAGCTATGGCCTTTACGGATCCCTGCTTGGTCAAGCTCCCGGGGGTGAAGCGCACATTTACCTGGTATGCTTTTAATACTGATGTTTTTTACATTAATGTTGCTTGCTTTTTTGACACTAAAGCTAGGCACAATGTGGAGTTCTTGAGAGCAAAGGAGGGACTGGTCTCAAAGCAGCAGGCTGCCCCCATTGTAAATGTGGAAGCCGAACCTCAAAGGCAGACTACTACAATGGAAAAAGCCGTTCCTGTTAAGCAGTTTGTAGAAACCAGGGGGGACCAAGCTATAAATGGGGGAAGAGGCTATCTAGTGACCAATATGTACGAGATGGGCCATGATGATGTGATTACTATGCTCACAGTTAATGAAAAAGGCAAAACAGTGGCCTATGCATGGGAAACGGACCAAGTCCCAAAAGGAGTTAATGTTGTCAAGTTGGGGCTGAAACTGGAAGATCTTAACGGAGTGGATGACGGGGTTAACTTCACTGAAGATTTCTTACTCAGCTGCCCGGAGGTTAAAAAGAGTGGGGACTGGTATGATTTCGATAAACCATCTTTCATTAATCGTGTTTTATCTTTCTTCGATCCTAACCTTGACAGGAACAAGAAGTATCTAAAGGAGATGAAAAGAAGAGCAAGGAAAGAAAGCAAGATAAAGGAAGGGATAGATCCGGACGATGCGGCATTTGCCCCAGATTTCTATCTTTCTTGATAGCTCGCTGGTTTGATTTTTATTCGTATTGGGGTACCGTTTTCTTGCTTATTTTTATGGTTAAAATCCTTGTTTGGAATGTCCGAGGTTTGAATAAAACCTCTAAACATAATTTAATTGCTAACTATATTAATACTAATAATGTGAGTTTGTGTTGTTTTCTTGAAACAAAAATGACCACGGTCAATTTTAATAATTATGTTTTAAATAAATGGCCGGGGTGGGTATGTGAAACGAATTTTGCAAAAATAAATGGTGGCCGTATGGCTTTGATGTGGAACCCAAATGTATTAAAATGTGTTATCCAGATGGTGGAGGTACAGTTTATACACCTTAAATGTATATGTCGTATCTCCCAAATTGAGTTTTTATTTACTTTGGTGTATCCGTTATATACTGTTTTGGAGCGCAAAGCTTTATGGGAGGAACTTGTTATTCTAGGGAATGGTTTTACCAAACCCTGGGTTATAGCGGGGGACTTTAATTGCGTGTGTGCTCCAAATGAAAGGTTGGGGAGTACCACACCTACATCATATATGATGCAACACTTGTATGATTTTAAAGTTCAAGCTAGCCTAGAAGATGCACCCTCTACGGGTGAATTCTACACGTGGAATAGAGGGGCAATCTGGGCTAAGCTTGATCGTGTGTTATTGAATGATATTTGGAGCCAAAATGGCATAATTGTTAGGGCCCATTTCCATGAAATGGAGGTTGAGTTTGATCATACGGCCTCCGTAATGTCAATACTCAATAATTCCTCTTTAAGGCCTAAACCATTTAAGTTTTTTAATATGTGGATTAAACATCCAGAGTTTGCTAATTTAGTAGCACAGAACTGGAGGCGCGACATAGAAGGTACGGCCCAATTTGTATTGGTGAGGAATCTCAAGATGCTCAAAAGGCCACTTAAGGAGCTAAATGCAAAGGAGTTCGGCCACATCTCGAATAAGGCGAAGAGGGCTAAAGAAGAATATAAAAGATTGCACAAGCTATCTCTCCAAAATCCGTTGGATGAGGACAACCGGAACCAGTTGGTGGAGGCTATGAAGAAAGCTAAGTTTCTCACCGAGGCCGAAACTAGCTTCTACCAACAGAAGGCGAAGGCAAATCACATCCTAGAAGCGGACAAGGGGACTAGGTACTTTCATGCGATCGTGAGGAAGAAGACCGGGAGGAATGCCATTGCTTCTATCACTCTAGAGGATGGTAATCTCACCACATCATTGGAGCAAGTTGGGGAAGAATTTGTAAATTTTTTTGTTAATTTGTTTGGTACTTATTCCGAATGCCAACCCCTAGACCAAGCGGTCTTGGAAACCGGTCCTATGATTGAGCCAAGTGCTCATGATAGCCTTCTTGCTCCGGTTGAGACAATAGAGATTAAGAATGCTCTATTTGACATCGGCAGTGACAAGGCACCGGGACCGGATGGCTATTCATCCGCATTTTTTAAGTCTAATTGGAACTTTATTGGGGATGATATAGTCCGGGCCGTCAAAGAGTTCTTTCGTTCAGGTAAGCTTCTTAAGCAAATAAACCACACGGTTATTGCGCTTATCCCAAAGACGAATCACTCACCGAAGGTGTCGGACTATAGACCCATCTCATGTACAAATGTGATGTATAAAATAATTACGAAAATCCTTGCGGCTAGACTCTCTCCTTGCCTCCCCGGCTTGATTGACCTAGCCCAAGGTGCTTTTGTGGATGGCCGCCTCATGTTTTATAACATTTTTCTTGCCCAAGAACTTGTTAGGGGATACATGAGGAAGCGAATCTCACTGAGATGTATGATCAAGGTAGATTTGCGTAAGGCATATGATACGATCTCTTGGGAATTTCTTGATGAGGTCTTAAGGGGTTTGGGCCTCCCCGCTAGATTTGTTGGTTGGATTATGGAGTGCGTAACCACGGCTTCGTTTTCCGTATGTTTGAATGGATGTTTGTATGGTCACTTTAAGGGCAAAAGAGGTATTCGCCAAGGAGATCCAATGTCTCCGCTTCTTTTTGTCCTTTGCCTTGAATATTTTTCTCGTCTTATTAATCAAAAAACCAAAGGGCCAAATTTTAATTTTCATCCCCAATGTGCTAAACTTCATATTTCACACTTGGCCTATGCGGATGATTTAATTCTTTTCTCACGGGGTGACACGTATTCTATCAAGGTACTTGTCAATGCCCTTATGGAGTTTGGGGACGCATCGGGCCTAAGGGTGAACCATGATAAATCCAACATCTTTTTTGGGGGTGTGAATGAAATGGATCTTTCGGAGATAATGGCCCTTGTGGATTTTGGGCGAGGGACGTTTCCAGTTAAATACCTTGGAATCCCTCTCGCCCCGTTAAAAATATCTGTTGCTCAATATGCACCATTGATTGATACCATTTCTGTTTTTTTAAAGAATTGGAACACAAAAACCTTGTCCTATGCCGGTAAGCTTGAGTTGATTAGATCGGTGATCCAAGGGGTCCAATCTTTTTGGCTCCAAGTGTTTCCGGTGCCCCAAACTATCTTGGATAGGATAGTCTCTATCTGTAGAGTCTTCTTGTGGGGTGGAAAATTCTCTAAAGTGGCTTGGGATGACATTTGTCTACCAAAAGAGGAGGGGGGCCTAGGCATTCATAATGCCAAAAATTGGAACTATGCTCTCCTCTCTCGTACGCTTTGGGATGTCCATAGGAAAAAGGATACTCTTTGGGTAAGGTGGGTCAATGGGGTTTACCTTCAGGGTAGGAGTGTGTGGGATTTTATCCCACACAATCGTGACTCGATTTTCATGAAGAAATTGAGTCACATCCGCGACCGTATTTTGAGTTGTTTTAATAACTTAAATGATGCCGTGATGGGCCTTAACTCTAGATCCGAAAATGGTAAACTCCTGTCGGGAAAAATCTATGAGTTGTTGAGAGTGAAGGGGACTCCGAAAGTGTGGATGAGCTTTATTTGGAAATCATATGTTCCTCCCAAATTCTCCTTCAACGTTTGGCTTGCCTTGAGGAATCGATTACCTACGCAGGATAACCTCGGTTACCTACATATCGTTAATCGATGTGACCTTTGCAAGGGTGGCTTGGAAACAATGCCACACCTATTCTTTGGTTGTTCTTACACTTGTAGGGTTTGGGAGAGAATTAAAGAATGGTTGGGATTGACGCGCGAGATGTCCACACTAAGCAGTTCGGTCAAATGGATCTTGAAAGAACACAAGGGCTCAAAAATAAAGGGGAAGGCTGTCCGGATTGCGTTTCGTGCAACGGTGTACTACTTATGGCACGCTAGAAACGCAAACAGATTTGATGAGAAAGACATTAAAGAGGAAGAAGTCGTTGTGAAGGTCAAGTATGTGGTATATAAGCTACTCTACAACATATACCCACATGACTTGATAACTTTCTGAGACCAAGGGCTTAATTGGTGCTTCCCGCTGCATCAAAGACTTTGGACATTGTCGTGTGTTTTACTTTATGCCGCGGCATGACTCTATGGATGTCGCGGCCTGTTGACTTCGTACAACGCGACATGGACATCATGGATGAAGCGTCACGAGGCAGTGGCCTTGACTGGATGCCTGCATTGCTATGACACATTAGAGTTGTTTAGATGGTTTAGCCTCTGTTATTTGTGCCTGCTTTGACGGCACTATTGTATTTTTAGAAACTCTAGATGTGCTAAGTATTTATATACTTGGTTATTTTGGCATAGAGTAGATCGAATAAAAACCTCTTCTCACCCTCACACTATGTAGGGGTGGGGGGGTTTTAGGAGATCTAGTTTATGTGATGTATATTTTTCTGGGTGTTAATATATTTTTACATTTCATCCAAAAAAAAAGAGCATATGTGAAAACCTACATAAAAAATCAACCACGTATTCTCTCTTCCTTCGTGCGCCGTCATGCATGCATCTTTCATCAATGGCCATGACTTCGGTAGCCTTCACCGCCCAGATCACTGTCTCCTCTCCTGTGGTGCCATTGTCCTCAACACCGGTGCGACCCTTCTCTATTGGCGCCACCTCCTCCACGGTGACGCAGCCAGCCTTCGTCTCTTTTTTCACTGCTTCCTCTGACTTCATGACTTCATTCAAGAAGACAACGACCAGCCCGGTTCCATTCACCCTGTTCGAGAATTTGCTGCCCAGCTTTCCTTGGCCGCCGCCGACTTGAATCCCTCGGATGACGCTCAGGTTGCCGCCCTTCTCCGGTGGGTCTTTCTTTGGCCCGACATTCGCTGGCTGTCCGGGCGCGTCTTCGTCCACAATTCCCCACCTGCATGGACAACCTACTACCCCGACAGTCTCTCCCATGGCTGACCTCGCACATAGCATCTCTCACGTGTCTACGAATGTCAAGCATATTGTTACCACGAAACTTCAGTTATCTCACCTAGCGGACTCAATTTGAGTCATTCCGATCCTGATCTCTCAAGGTCTTCTGGGTATGATCGATGACTCCATTCAGATACCTCCTATTTATTCCATTAATCTTTGTAACCGCCAAATTCCTAATCCTGAATATTCTTTCTGGTTGCATATTGATCAAATTATTCACGTCTGGCTATTTGATGCCTGGCCTTATCTAGAGATGTTTTAGTGGATGTTCATGATGTCAAGCATTCTGTTGGGATTTGGGATCAATTAGAATCCCGTTTTTATGTCTGCTAGTTTAACACGGTCTATGGAACTCAAACGCCCGTTGAATCATATTAAGAAGAAACCTGATCAGTCCATGGATCAATACTTGAGAGAAATTAAAACTTTGACCAAGCCTCTCGCTGCTATTAAATGTCTAGTGTCTCATCATTATATACTTCAATCCATTTTTATAGGGTTAGGGCATAATTACAAATCACTTATACCTAGTGGGGTCTCACTCATGGGGTTAGGAATGACTCAAATTAAGTGTTATATGTTAGTGTCTAGGTTGTAAGTGAGGCAATTCGACTCAAATTGCATGTAAGGTGTATTTTACACATCATTAATTTATAGTCTAGGATGGCATGAAAGAATATGCTAATTGCATTGATAAATTTAGGGCTGTTGTGAGATACATCAAGAATTCTCCTAATAGGTTAATGATGTGTGTTTTCTCGCACTTAAAAAAGTTGTAGAAAAGTGGGTGAAAGTACGAGTATCGTCTCCACAGGGACGGACAAAAGGGAATTAAAGATAAACTAAATTCAGCGATAAAAAGAAAATAAATAAAATAAAATTTCAAGTGTGCGAGATTGGTTGGTGAATAAAATAAAACTAATACTAATGAGCGATTAAAAAGATTGGTTTTTTCCTTAATTAACGACGAAGGGAACATGAATTGATTCCGGGGTTAACCAGATTTCTGGCAGATCAGGCCTAATTTACATGAATTTCATTTAATTGAGCCTAGCTAATCATTACTAAGTTCTTACCGCTCTCACGGCGTAGAGTACAATAATTTAGGAGTCCAGGCTGATCTCTCATGCGACAAGATCCTAAATTATTGCCAAAACGAACGAGCTTACGGCCCCTTTATCGCTACTAATCTCTTAGCGAACGATTAAGTGTGTGTGAATGTGTCCTAGAACAAATTACATCTCTCTTAATTCATTCTACATGCAATTGTAATTCTAGCTGCAGTCTAGGCTACAAGAGATATCAGTTAAATTATTCAAACACAAATTAAACAGCATTCATGCAATTAAACCGACAAGAATCTAGCCATCAATCATGATTAACCCCTTCATCAACCCCAAATCCCTAATTAAACTACTCACGCCTCATAATTGACGAATCAATTAAAAGAATTGAACTTACAAAGAATCCCAGGTTATCGAAGTAAACAACGTAAAAACGCAGGTAAAACTTGTCCCTAGGCCTCTCCACAAAGTTCGTAACCCTCAAAAGTGGGTATGGAGGCCTTATTTAAAGAAAACAGGAGAATTTGAGCTGAAATAGGACAAATCGGGGCCAGACACGATGCCAGGCACGATCGTGCCTACGGAGTAATCGCGCGTTATGTTGCAGACACGATCGTGCCTGCACCGGACACGATCGTGTCTGGCTTCCAGTAGCTTCGCGCCTAATCACATTCCAGGCACGGTCGTGCCTGGCCCAGGCACGGTCGTGCCTGGCCCAGGCACGGTCGTGCCTGGCCCAGGCACGGTCGTGCCTGGCCCAGGCACGGTCGTGCCTGGCCCAGGCACGGTCGTGCCTGGTCTTTTCTTCATCATTTTTCTTCGTTTCTTGCTCCGAATGCTCCCGAATGCCTACGAGGTCGATCCAAATGCTCTTTCTTCTCCAGAATTTCGTCGTGAATCTTCCGGTGGCCTACAAATCTTCCAAATCTTTCTCAAATGCCTTCAAATCCTTCCCGAATGCCTCTCAAGCGCCGATTGCCGGACTCTAACTTCTTCAAATCAACTCCAAATGCAATGAAACTCGATCCAACGCCTGCTAAACACAACTTGAGCTAAAATTGAGACTTGCAACGCCTTAAAGCCAGGAAAATCATCAAAATCCAACCTGAACACGCATCAAATGCGTGTCTAAATACGGACTTATCAGTTAATTATTTTTTTTCAACAAGTGGCGAAGTTAAAAATAGATTGTAGTTTGTCCTTGGTTCTTGATTGTCCTACTAGGTGGAACTCCACATATGATATGTTGGATACAGTGTTGAAATACACGGATGTTTTTGTGAGAGTTGATCTTCCTAGGGAGTTGGAAGATATGGGACGTTTGGATCCCCTTAGTGATGAGGACTTGGAGACGCTTCAATATGTTGTTGTTTTCTGAAGGAATTTTATGAGTTGACTAAAAATGTGTCCGACTCGTTGTATGTCACAAGTAACACATGATTCTTCCATATATGTCATACTCTTGATTTGTTGGAAAAATATGTTATTAGTAATAAACTTGCTATGAAAAATATGGCAACTAAAATGAAATTTAAGTATGACAAATATTGAGGTGATATTGAAAAGGTGAACAAATTGATATACGTGGGTATGTACCATTCTTGACCCGAACTTTAAATTGATTGGAGTGAATATTGCTCTTGTTGATAGTTATGGTGAAAAGAAATGCACAACCTTTATTTGAAAAGATTAAGAAATGTGCTTATGATTTGTATGAGGAGTATAGAAGAGTGCTTTCTCCTCCGGTTGTGGTTGATGAGAGTGGGGTAACTAGTAGGTCAAGAGTAACTTCTTCAGCTGTTGGTTCTTCTACTTTGATGAATCTTGTTAAAGATCGGGTTAGACAAATGAGTGGGTCACAACATTTTTCAAGAAGCGAGTGTGATCGTTACCTCGATGAGGAAAGAGGGGATGAGGAAGAGAAGGATGTTTTGACTTGGTGGAATCTAAAGAGTTCTAGATTTCCGGTAGTAACGCATATTGCTCGTGATAAATTAGCAATACTGATATCAACTGTGTCATTAGTAAATTAACATCAAATTTTAATAAAGCTATATTTTTATTCTTGATTTTTTCTTGCTTTGTAATAAGATGGTGCATGCTCTTATTTGTGGTCAAGATTGAATTAGATCTAATTGGCTAAAAACAAGGATAGATGTGAAAGAAAATTTAAAGGAATTGCATTAGGTGGAAAAAGGTATTTCTTTAGATTTGTAAATTTATGATATGATGAAGTTCGATTGGTTCTTATATTTTAAGAATTAATTAAGAATGTCGAGACATATAGTGTGGATATTTCAAATTCCTTGTTTGTGTTCGTGTGAAATAAATACACGTGAAGTGATATTTTTCTGTGGTTGATGTTGTATAATCTTTCGAGTCATTAGTTTGAGTTGTCTTTTGTGGAGCTAATAAATGCCTATACACTAATTCTCAATTTGGTCTGGTCTTTTTTTTGATCAATTTAGTTTGTGCAAGTTTGGTCAAATGTCTATACACAATGCTATTTGGTCACATTTAGTCCCTGTACATAGGATGGCAACGGGACGGTTCGGGGACGGGTATACCATTACCCGTACCCGCCCCGTTTGATAAAAAATTCCCCGAAACCGGCCCATTACCCGTCGGGTATTTTTTACCCGCGGGTAACGGTTTTCCCCGCGGGTAACGGTTTCCCCGCGGGTAACCGTTTTATTAAAAAATAATTTTTTCCCTTCAAAATTAGTATAAATCCTAAAATGATGATTAACTACTTATCATTAACCACCTAAATTAAAAAAAAAAAAACAAAATTAAATAGTACCACAGATAGAGTTAAATAGAGTTAAAAAACAAAATTAAATAGTACCACAAAATCATAATTTAAAATTTAAAGCTTGATATAATTTATAGCAACCAATCAAAATTAATTTAATCATCCATACTCCTCTACAAAATTATTAGCAATTACATAAATTAAAGCAAGGTAGAGTAATCTAAAATATTTGGACTTTAAACTCATACGTGATTTTTATGAAAGTTATTGTGTGAAAAATTAAAAGAGTCACAATTTGAAAATTGCGTAGAGAAAATCACGAAAATCAAATAATCAATGTGTGAAGAAAATAAATCTTGTAGAAGTTAACAAAGGAAGGATGATGAATGATATTGAAAATTCAAAATCTAAAATCGTGAACTTTGAGCACCAACTCCTCATAATTGCAAAGGATAGCCAATAAGTTGAATATTGTTTCAAAGTATTAGAGGGAATAAGTGTCATATACTAATGTACTACTACTCATATATACTTAATATATTAAATAATAAATACATAAACTATTAAAATATATAAGTTAATTGTTCGGGTCGGGCAATGGTGCGGGTAACCGTATCTAAATTAAACGGGGCGGGTAACGGGGCGGGTAGGTATAAACCCATAACCGCCCCATTACCCGTTTACATAAATCGGGTATTCCCCGCCCCGTACCCGTTACCCAGTCAAAGCAGTTTTCCCCATTTTGACCGGTTCGGTTCGGTGCGGGTATCCGTCGGGTCGGGCTAAATTGCCATCCCTACGTGTACACTGCACGTTTGGATGTAAACTGAAAGGGTATTTTGTCCGTTCTTCACTAAATTCAGTTTGGGAATAGGTTTTCTCCCCAACCATGTACTTTGTACCCAATTTAGCTCTCGTGTGTCCTAAAATACACTTCTATCAGATTGAAATATGTCCAACTGGTCCTAGGACATAGTTGAGGGACTAAATCGTTGGGAAATTAAATAACTCTCTTTCTTTCTACGTTTTCATTGTAATGCTCATATTAATTTTGTTTTAATTTGATTTTAATTTTTGTAGGTGTGGAGGAGACAAGTTGTGTTACCGAAGAACTAGTTTATGTTACTTGAAGTTGCAAGCTTTAATATTCCATAATCATGTTGGTATGGTTTATGTTAGTTGATGTTTTTTTAATAAGTTGTAAACCTTATACTTTATGCGGCATTTTGTGGATTTGTAGACATGTGAAATTTAGTCTATACATGTGAAATTTGCAAACGTTATACCTTATTCCAAAAGTTGTAAACCTTATATTTGGGGTTTTTAGACATGTTGTGACTTGCAAACTTTACTACAAGATTTTTGAGATTTTTAGACATTTTTGGGAGTATAAATTATTATCATTTCTGGTGTAAGAGGTTGCTGAAAAAACATAAACCGGTTTAGCCGGACCGGTTCAGGTTATCAACCTAAATTTCTGGTTCGGTTCCAACTTAAAACCGGAGATATACTGGTCAGGTTGTCGGCTTTCATTTTAATCCAATTCCGGTTCCGGTCCAGTCTGGTCTGGTCCAGTCCAGTTTTGGCCCGGTGCACACTCCTAATTGTATGCCTTTGGCTAATGATGAGTTGAATTAATCTAGTATGCCATTTTCTCTTTTTTTTTTTATAAAAAAAATCATTCATTAATATTTAATTCTATTTTGTTTTAAAAGGGTGTGATATTATTTTTGCCACTTTTCTTTCTTATTCAAGTACTAGTAAAATTCCACATCTACGGTGATAAAATAAGTAAAGATACACTTCTCTCTGTCCCACAAAACTTTGCTAAATTTCTTATTTGAACGTGGTAAAAGAGTTTGTCAATTCCATTTAATTAAAATAATAAATATGTGTTTAAAGTTGTTTATCTTTCTTATGCACAAATATCAATCACACAATTTTTACTTAATTACTTCACGTGCAAGTTAAAATTGGCCAAGTTTTGTGGAACGGAGGAAGCACATAGTATCACAAATTTGTTACCACGAAGAACTAAAGTGAATAGTATATATAATAAGCAGGAATCTTACTGCCACACTACAAAGTGAGGATCCGAGTTTAAGAAAGTAAAATTAAAGTGGAAATGTATGATTATGATTAAGTAAAGAAAAAGTTAATGGATGTTAGTCATGCCATACTTTATAAAAAGGAAAATATAGAAAACAATTTAGGACATTTCAAGAGTATCTCATTTGAGGTGTACTTAGTAGCCTGTAAAGTTGGAGAGACCATGTATATTGCACATGCATACCTAATTACGTAGGTACATTGCCGCACCTCACTTTTCGTGCTCAATCCACTAGTCGTCGTAAATCCCTCGGAAGCTAGAAAGATACTTTTGGCTAATTTATATTTTCTACGTCACATTTAATTAATCTCTTAAACAATAGCTTAATTAATGAATGTATAAAATTAATACATCTACAATTTCACTATTTTTATACTCAACTTTACTTATTTAATGTCTCAAAAACTAAAAAGTGCGTCACTTTTAAATGCAATTTTAAAGCGGGGCAGAAGTAGCACCTGATATTGGAGATCAGATCAACCACATTTGATGCATAATTGCACGTCTAGATATTATTAACACTAAAACCTACTCCCTCCGTCCCATTTTATCTGCCCTACTTTCCTTTTTGGGTTGTCCCAAAATAAGTGTCTCCTTTCCTCTTTTGGAAAGAAATATGTGGTCTACACCATTTCACTTTATTATACTCAAATCTCAACCACAACTTTTACTTTTTCAACCACTTCATTAATAACCGTGCCAAGTCAAACTAAGACACATAAAATGGGACGGATGTAGTAATTAATAAATATATCTTTTCTATCACTCGCGTAATTAAGTGGCTCATTTTAGGTCCGACCCAACTCAAATTTGAAAAAAACTTATTTTGAGAAAATTCCCTAACTAGGAGCTAAACATAACAAAAGTGCAAAACTAGAAGTTGTATGTTCTGTAAGAGTTAATAGGAGTAAGAAAACATGAGCTGACAAAAATACCCTTAACGAAAATCACACTTCATTTGTTAATAAATACAATAGAAAAATAAAATAAAAGCATAAAGACAGCTCCACCAGACAGCTCCACCGTATACAACCACCAGTTGCACAAGTCACTCCCAAAACAACCAACCCCTAGATCGGCCGCCGCCACAGGATTCTCCCGCCACCGGATGTTGCTGCCCACCACCTTTGGTTGCCGCAGCCGCTGGGTGCTGCCACCAGTCTCTGCTGTCAGCCATCTCTGTTTCCAGCACGACCATCACCATGACCGCCGCCGCTGAATTATGTGCCACCGCCACCACATCCCGCATCATCTAGCTTAGCCTCTTCTACCTCTGGCAGTACTGATCTAAAATCTGAAAATTAAGAATGTTTTAGAGTATCATCTTACCATTTTAATGTCATCTCACCACTTTAATGTAATCTTATAATGGCATTATATTAGACATGCTTTTATTTATCAAAAGATATTTTTGCATTTAGTGCCATTTGTATGGCACCAAGTCATGTATTTGCCATCATAAAAAAAGGCGTTATATGCCATGAAAAAATACTTTAGAATGACAATTATGGCAATCTCAGATTCAAACAAGAGAATAATTTTTTTTTAAATTAAACAACCAGAAAATAATCTGAAAAGTACAAAAATATTGATTGAAACCAAATGCAAAAAATTATATTCTTTGTTGTAAACTATAAATTAAATCTCAAAAGCACAAAGCTAATAGAAAAATGAAAGAGAAAACAAAAATTAATGAAAAAGTTATATGAGTATAAAAATATAAAATCACATCGGTTAAGAAAATAAAATTCAAGCAAAAATCAAATAAATCAATTGGTCCTAAGCAAGAGCAAGCCACCAACTCCACGTTGCACAAAACAAAAATCTATAACACGGATTGAATTAAAACAAGAGAAAAGAAAGAAGGGGAAGAATGTGTGCCACCGATTGAAGATTGTGCCACGGTGCCACCGATTGATATAAAAAGAAGAAGGGGAAGAAAAATTGAAGAAGAGGAAGAAGAAGAAGAATGAAGAGTAGTTTAAAACTTACCTATGATGAACGCCATCATCCGCCGGTAGCCAAAGCTAGAGGAAATGAATCACCATTCAAGTCTAGATCTGTAATCCGCCGAAGATGGAGACTGAGAGAAATTAGATCTGAAAATTAAATGGGTCAAAGAAATCCTGGAGGAGAGAGGATGAGAGGAGATGATAAGATAGAGGGGATGGGTCGGCTACGGTTTGGGTGAGGAAAGCACGGCAAAGAAAAAGGAATTCAAACATAAAATAATCTAATTTATGAACAGGGGTATAGTTGGCAAAAGAAACGGTCCACTCAACAACTAACTCTTATTTAGGGAATAAATAAATAGGATTTCCCATTTTGGAACTTTATCATTGTTTTGCTCCCATTTAAGACAATTTCTTTTTTTGCAACTAACTTGCAACGTTAGCTTAGATGGCAGTATCATGGCACATCCAGCACAAAGTAATACGGAGTATGAGAAATACAGAATATCGGACCGATATTGCGTACAATACCCGGGTACCCGCGAACGTGACCCAGTATTGCACTCTCCATCGGATTATCTTAGACGCAGACAGTTAGACGCAGACAGTTAGACGACAAATAATAAAGGCATGGTCAAAATGAAATAAAGTTTTACATTATGGAAAAAAGACAAAGACCAAGGAGACTAGAAAAGAAAAGAAGACGATAAACAAAAAATTCACGCCGAAGATTTTTGTATACCCCACTTTAATTTATGTGATACTAAGACTATTTTTTCAGTGTTAGAAAGTAGAAGTTAACATTCTAATTTCGGTTTGCTTTGATCGATTTTCGGTTCAAACACGTTAAAAGAGTTTATCGAATAAAAATATACTCCGTACTATGTTTTGATTTCATTATGTTCGGATTTGTTCAGTTCGATTTTAATTTTTCATTTGTATAAAATATATGTAGAAAGTCTTAAGCTGGAATGAAGAATAATTCATACAAGAAATGAAGAAGGAAGAAAGCTAACTTTCATTACATTCGAACTGAGTACAGAATGAATGTTTATATACAAGCTACACGTCCAAAACAGAATAACAAGAAAGATATAAATAGTTACGTTATTGTATCTAACAGATTTCTAACTAATCAAACTAACTAGAATCTTCTAGATCTTTTTTCTTTGTTCCTACATGCAATATCATCCTTCGCATGTGTGCATGATGCTTCATCTTTTACATTGCATGACATCCTTCCAATATTCAACTTTACGTGGCATGAGTTGGGTTTAATATGCCAAGACCCCCCTCAAGAGGAGAGTACAGATTTTGTATGCTCATCTTGGATAACAAAAAATGAAAAGTAGCTCACCCTAGGGGTTTTGTTAATATGTCTGCAATTTGGTGATGAGTAGGAACAAAGAGTGGACGTATAACTCCAGACTGAATCCACTCTCTAACAAAATGACAATCAATTTCCACGTGCTTAGGTTCTTTCATGATGAGTAGAATTTGCAGCTAGAGCTAAAGCACATTTGCTATCACAAAAGAGTGTAGCTTTAAGCACTGGTACCTTGAAGTCCATGAAAAGTTTTAATAAGCCAATGATTTCTACAACTTAAGTGGCCAAGGCTCTATATTCTGCGTCCGCTGAACTCCTAGAAATAGTGTGTTGTTTCTTTGACTTCCAAGAGATGAGAGAATCTCCTAGAAACTTGCAATAGCATGTAATGGATCTCCTAGTGTCAACACAACTTTCCCAATCTGAAACTAAGAACCCTATTAGTTGTAAATCAGATTTGGAAGAATATAAAAGACCTTGTCCTATAGATCCCTTGAGGTATCTAAGAACTCTATGGGTTTGTTTGCAACCGCTTCTGCTTTTAAAAAAGTGTTTTTTTAAATGAAATGGGGAGAAGTGATTAAATAAAAGTTGATAGTGTTTGAGAAAAAAGTGATTTTGAAAAGTAAAAGTGGGTAGTGTTTTGTAAAATAAGTGCCTTTTGTGTAATTGGAAAAAGTAAAAGCACTTTTGACGCGGAAGTCGAGAAAAATAAAAGTTGTAGTGTTTGGGAAAATAAGTGCTTTTTTAAAGCCAAAAGCTGAGAAGTGCTTTTTTAAAAGGAGTTGCAAACAGACCCTATGTGCTGCAGATAAGTGAGAATGACCAGGTTTTTGCATAAAATTGTGTTAGGGTGTTGACAACAAAGCTTATATCAGATCTGGTTATGTTTAAGTAAAGCAACTTTCCAATCAAAGATTTGTATGAAGTAGGATCCTCTAAGTAGTGCTCATCTTGGCTACTTAAACGAATCTTGCTGTCCATTGGAAAAGATGTAGGCCGGCTTGCAATCCTAGTACCCATATTGTTGTAGGAGATCTATGGTGTATTTCCATTGACTTAAGTAAGTGTCAGCAGATGAACGAGCCACTTCCAAACCTAAGAAAAACTTCACACGACCCAAATCCTTGATCTTAAACTTTTTGTTGAGGAATTGCTTAAGTTTGGTGATTTGTTGCATGTCAGTACTTGCAACCAGGATGTCATCAACATATACTAGTAGTATTAAGGTGAAATGATCTGTATGTAATGTGAATAAGGAGTAGTTCACATGTGACTGAATAAAACCATAGCTCTTTAATGCAGTAGAAAGTTGAGAACCACTGCCTACTAGCTAGCTTGCTTGAGGCCATATAGACTCTTGAGTAAACGACAAACTTTGTTCTTTTGTTTCTGTTCAAATCATGAAGGAATATGCATGTATACACTTCTTCTTCTAAATATCCATGAAGGAATGCAGTGTCAACATCCAATTGTTCCAAGAACCAGCCTTTTGAAGCAACTAAAGCAAGAAGTACTGATATTCATGTAATTTCCGATTGTATGTTTGTATTTTTAACTAGTTTTTATTAGTTCTAGTTGTGGAAATTACACACTTTTGGTGTAATACATTATTTTCATTTTTATTTGTAATTTGGTCAGATTAGGATTTTTCTGAGCTAAACAGGTCAAAGATCATCCAAGGGATCAAGATTGGACCTTAAAAGATCAAGGAAAGTGGAAAGAAGGTGCAAAAATCTCAAGATCCTGATTTTTGTGTTGTACCCGGTTGGGTATGACCTATACCCGATCAGGTACCTTGCTGAAAAATCAAATCGGATCAAATCCGGGAACAAGGCATCATGCGGGAAGATTTTTAACCACGTTCGGGTGTCATACCCAATCGGGTGACCGTCATACCCGATTCGGTATGCCCCAATTTTCTGGCTTCCGGGAAACTAAGCTCTCTAAGTACCCGATCGAGTGGCCTTGAAGCCCGATCGGGTACACAGCCCTGCAACTCCCAAAAGCCTATAAATATACCCCATTTCCTTCCCATAAAATCACCAATTCACATATACTCCTTAGCTCAGTTTAGATTAGTGTTTTCTTTACATTTTCTATCATGTTTAGTCTCCAAATGAGGAGCTAAACTCTTCCATCTTCGTTTTGCTACTTTGAAGCTTAATGGATTGTAAGTTGTGAGTTATTTTCTTTAATCTTCTTCCTTGAATATTAATTACTTCCTATTCCTATTTCATATTAATATTTTGAGCATTACTTAAAGGATCAACTAGTTTTGTTTCATATAATAATTAATACTAGAATCGGTCGATCAATACGCTTGTTATTAATTCGGTCCTTTCACGGTAGTAAACTTGGGTTGTTAATGCATGCGTCTCATGGTGGATAATTTAAGAGGAATTAATTACATTGATTAAACCAATAAACCGCTTGTGTTGAGGTTATCAATCTCAATTGTTTTCATCTTGATTTTATTGCTACTATCGAGTGAATATACGGCGCGTGTTCTATATTAACTCAGTAGTAAGTTTTATTAATGAACGCGTCTCGTTATTAATAACTACCCTCGATGAATTGGATATACTCCTTGATTGAGTATTCGAGAGGAAGATAGTTAAAGATATAACCGGGATCGACGAACATTTCATTAAGTGGATAATAGCAAAGCCAAGTCTTCTTCTCATTAATTAAACCACATAAGTTGTTCATCTTTGTGTTTAAATATAATTTTAGTTCATCAACCAAACATAAAACCCCCCCTTGTTATTTATTAATCTCTATAAAAAGAAAAGTATTCATTTCCCTGTGGATACGAACCTTACTACACTATACTACGTATTAGTGTTGTATTGATTATTATTTTGAGTGCTGACATTCATGTAATTTCCATATTTAAATTTGTGTTTTTTAATTAGTTTAGAGTAATTGTTACTTTGGAAATTACACACTTTTGGTGTAATAGTTTAGTTTGTAAAATATTTGTAATATGTTTAGATTAGGTTTATTCTGAGCTCAAACAGGTCCAAGAACACTTTGGAGACCATTGGTGAACGTCACAAGTGCAAGGAAGGTGCAAAAATACAAGAAAAAAAGTGAAGATCTCGTTTTTGGTCTGTACCCGGTCGGGTATGACCTATACCCGGTCGGGTACCCTTCTGAAAAATCGAATCAAATCAAATCCGGGAACAAGGCATCATGCGGGAAGATTTTAACACGTTCGGGTGTCCATACCCGATCGGGTGACCGACAGACCCGATCGGGTATGGCCTTATTTTTCACTTCTGGGAAGCTTCTTAATATACCCGGTCGGGTATGACCTATACCCGATCGGGTACACACCCCTGCATGCTCCAATTCCCTATAAATAGACCCATTTCCTTCCCACCAAAGATCACCAATTCACATATACTCTTTAGCTCAGTTTAGATTAGTGTTTTCTTTATATTTTCTATGATGTTTAGTCTCCAAATGAGGAGCTAAACTCTTCCATCTTGGTTTTGCTACTTTGAATCTTAATGAGTTGTAAGTTGTGAGTTATTTTCTTTAATCTTCTTCCTTGAATATTAATTAATTCCTATTCCTATTACATATTAATATTTTGAGCAATACTTAAAGGGTCAACTAGTTTTGTTTCATATACTACCTCCGTCCCCCTAAGTTTGGGACAAGAGAAAGTGACACGGTTATTAATAAAAGTGGGTTTATGTGGTTGATATTGAATTGATAAAGTAAGAATAAAATAATAATGCATTAGAGCCACACAAAGTTTACCAAATAAGGTATGAGACAATCTTAGTGGGACGGACCGAAAAGGTAAAATGGGACAATCATAGCGGGACGGAGGGAGTATTAATTAATACTAGAATCGGTCGATTAATACGCTTGTTATTAACTCGGTCCTTTCGCGGTAGTAAACTTGGGTTGTTAATGCATGCGTCTCATGGTTAATAAGCCAAGGGGAATTAATTATATTGATTAAACCAATAAACCGCTTGTGTTGAGGTTATCAATCTCAATCGTTTTCATCTTGATTTTATTGCTACTATCGAGTAAATATACGGCGCGTGTTCTATATTAACTCGGTAGTAAGTTTTATTAATGAACGCGTCTCGTTATTAATAACTACCCTCGATGAATTGGATATAGTCCTCGATTGAGTATTCGAGAGGAAGATAGTTAAAGATATAACCGGGATGGACGAACATTTCATTAAGTGGATAAAAGCAAAACCAAGTCTCCTTCTCATTAATTAAACCACATAACTCGTTCATCTTTGTGTTTTAATATTCTTAAAAGTTCTTCAACAACAAACCTAAAACCCCCCCTTCTTACTAGTTATAAAAAAGAGAAGTATTCCTTTCCCTGCGGATACGAACCTTACTACGCTATACTACGTATAAGTGTTGTATTGTATTATTATTTTGAGTGCACATCACGGCAAAGTGCACGTCAAATTTGGCGCCGTTGCCGGGGAAAGGCAATCATTTTTCTTTTTATTCAAAAAAAAATAATTTAATTAAAAAAAAATATATATAAAGAGTTCTTATTCTATTTTTGAGCTTTGTGAAGTATATGGTCAGATATCGTTCCATAAACGAAATCACTTATCAAGCAAACCCCGAAATAGAACAAGCCTTCGAGAGGTTGAGAAATTTATTTCCGCACACACCCTCGGAGGAATCCTCAAACGCTAGCTCTAGTTCTAGCGTATCTGAAGAGCCAATCACTATGGCTCAAGAAACAAGAACACTGAGGGAGCTCATGGCTCCAAACCTGAATCAACAACCATTGTGTATTACCTTCCCCACTCTTGACGAGGGTAATACATTTAAGCTCAAATCGGGGCTTATTCATCTTCTTCCTTCCTTCCATGGCTTAAGAGGGGAGGATCCAAATAAGCATCTCTCGGAATTCCATGTTGTTTGCACAAGCATGTGCCCCAACGGAGTTACCGAGGAGCAAATCAAGTTGAGGGCTTTTCCATTCTCCCTCAAAGACACCGCAAAGGATTGGTTATTCTATCTTCCCTCGGGAAGTATAGGTACATGGGCGGCCATGAAGAAAGCTTTTCTCGAGAGGTACTATCCCGCCTCCGTCTCCTCATCTCTTAAAAAACAAATTAGCAATGTGGAGCAAAATGATGATGAATCGTTCTATGAATATTGGGAACGGTTCAAAAAGCTTTGTGCAAGCTGTCCATACCACGGCTATTCGGAGCAAGACCTCATCCTATACTTTTATGACGGTCTTTGCAATGATGATAGACGAATGATCAACGCCGCATGTGGGGGAGGAATCGTCAACAAAACACCTTCCCAAGCAAGAGACCTCATCTCGGAGTTTGCCGAAAACTCGAGACACTATAGCGAGAGGTCATCAAAAAAACGAGTGATGGCGGCAGAGTCCAACACCTCGTTGGAAAGTCAAGTTGCCGGCTTGACTTCTTTGGTTAAGGATTTCCTTTTAAATTCCAAGACCCAAGAAGTCAAGGTCTGCGGCATTTGCACACAACAAGGGCACCCAACCGACTAATGCCCAACGCTACAAGAAGACAACCCCGAACAAGTCAACGCTTTGGGGTTCCCAAATCAGAAAAGGTACGACTCCTATGGCAATACTTATCATCCCGGGTTTAGAGATCACCCCAATCTTCGTTATGGGAATCCGCAAGGAAACCCACAACAAAATAACCCTCCACCAAATCAATTTCCTCCAAATAAACAACCGTACTCTAAACCCCAAGGCCAAAGCTCAACTATGTCCACCGAAGACATGATCCGAGCACTCACCTCAAATGTCTCAACCATGCAACAAAACATGGTTCAATTCCAACATGAGACAAAATCAAGCATCCAAAACCTTGAGAATCAAATGAGCCAAATCTCAAGTGCGGTGAGTAGACTTGAAGCCAAGGATTCAACAAAGCTCCCATCTCAAACGGAGCCGAATCCTAGGCAACAAGCCCATGCGGTGACATTGAGGAGTGGCAAAGAGTTGGTGATTGCCAAGGAGAAAGCCAAAAGCCACATTGGCGAGGAAGAAGAAGAGGAGCTTGTGGATAAAGCTCAACCGGAAGAGGAGGAGGTTCACATACCGACTCCACCACCAACCATCCAAGAAGTTGAAGCCCCATTTCCCCAAGCTCTAAGGGAAACACGGAGGGTGGAGAAAGACAAAGATATCTATGAGACCTTCTCCAAATTTGAGGTAAATATTCCCCTCCTTAACTTAATAAAAGGTGTTCCTAGATTTGCAAAATTTTTCAAGGAGTTATGCACAATAAAAAGGAAGCATAGACTCAATGGAAAACAAAAAGTCCAAGTTAGTGAACGTGTTTCCGCGATTTTTCAAAAGAAACTTCCAAAGAAATACAATGACCCGGGCATGTTCACTATACCATGCATGTAAGTTGGGAGGCACTACGTTTTCAAAGGCTATGCTAGATTTAGGAGCACCAATCAATGTTATTCCTTACTCTTTATATAAATCACTTGAACTTGGCCCTCTAAATGAAACCGGAGTAGTTATTCAACTTGCGGATAGATCAAATGCCTACCCTAAGGGTATTGTCGAAAACGTACTAGTTATGGTAGACAATTTGATCTTTCCCGCCGACTTTTATGTTTTGGAAATGGAAAATGATAAGAATGCGGTTCCGATCCTTTTAGGAAGGACATTTTTAAAGATCGCTAGAGCTAAAATTGATGTTTTTAGCGGATCTTTAACAATGGAATTTGATGGAGATAAAGTTGAATTCAATATTTATGACTCCATGAAAATCATTCTCTATTTGCCATTGATATTATTGATCCCCTTGTACAAAATACTTTTGAAATGAATGGGGAGGATGAACTACTGAGTGTGATTGAGAATGATCTCGGGGAAAATTCTTTAAAACTTGCTTTGACCCCCAATATACAAGCCATGATGGTGGAGTTGGATAACCATTTCCAACTTTCACTTATGCCACCGGGGTCAAGAGCATTCCCACTAACCATCCCCGAGGAAAAGCCTTTGCCTTCCATTTTGCAGGCCCCCGATGTTGAGATAAAGCCACTCCCAAAACACTTGAAATATGTGTTCTTGGGAGAAAAAGAAACATTGCCGGTCATAATCTCAAACAAATTGACCGGAGATCAAGAAGAGAAGTTGATTGCGGTGCTTAAAGAGCACAAACTTGCAATCGGATGGACTATAGCCGACATCAAAGGCATTAGTCCATCTACTTGCATGCACCGCATCCTGATGGAGGATGAAGCCAAGCCGGTGCGCCAACCACAACGGAGATTGAACCCACCTATGATGGAGGTGGTCAAAAAGGAGGTCATCAAACTTCTCCAAATGGGGATAATCTTCCCCATATCCGATAGCAAGTGGGTTAGTCCAACCCAAGTTGTTCCCAAGAAGACCGGAGTCACGGTGGTGGAGAACAAACATGGAGAAATTATGCCCACCCGAATTCAAAATGGATGGAGGGTATGTATAGATTACCGTCGCCTCAACGAGGTAACTAGAAAGGATTTCTTTCCCTTACCCTTCATTGACCAAATGCTTGAGAGATTTGTGGGGCATAAGTTCTATTGCTTCCTTGATGGCTACTCCGGGTATTTTCAAGTACCCATAGCACCTGAAGATCAAGAGAAGACAACATTCACTTGTCCGTTTGGCACTTTTGCCTACCAACGTATGCCATTCGGACTTTGCAACGCACCCGCCACCTTCCAAAGATGCATGATGAGCATATTCTCCGAGTATGTTGAGCTATTTATGGAAGTTTTTATGGACGACTTCACAATCCATGGAGACTCATTTGATTCATGCTTATATCATCTATCTCTTGTGCTCAAAAGTTGTTTAGAATCAAACCTTGTTTTGAATTCTGAAAAATGCCACTTCATGGTGGAAGAAGGAATTGTTCTAGGCCATGTGATCTCATCCAAAGGGATAGAGGTTGACAAGGGCAAAGTTGAAGTCATCCAATCACTCCCTTATCCTACCACCGTTAGGGAGATACGATCATTCCTTGGACATGCAGGTTTTTATCGAAGATTCATCACAGACTTCTCAAAGATTGCATCTCCTTTATGCACACTTTTGCAAAAGGAGGTGGAATTCATCTTCTCCGAGGAATGCAAGAAGGCCTTCAACACGTTGAAGGAAAAGCTAGTAACCGCACCTATCATCCAAGCCCCCGATTGGTCTCTTCCATTTGAGATCATGTGTGATGCTAGCGACTATGCGGTCGGGGCCGTTTTGGTCCAAAAGGTGGGAAGAGCATCTCATGTGATCTACTATGCATCCACCACTCTCAATGATGCTCAACGCAATTACGCCACCATCGAGAAAGAAATGTTGGCAGTCGTCTATGCACTTGAAAAATTCAGGTCATACTTACTTGGAACCAAAGTGATCATTTACACCGATCATGCGGCTCTTAGGTTCTTAATGACAAAGAAGGAGGCCAAACCAAGGTTGATTCGGTGGATACTACTTTTGAGCGAGTTTGATGTTGAGATCAAGGATAAGAAGGGCATGGAGAACTTGGTGGCCGATCACTTGAGCCGTTTAGTCCTTGATGAATGAATGATCATATCAAAGATGATATCCGAGGGGAATTTTCCGATGAAACTCTTTTCTCTCTTAAGGAAATTCGCCCTTGGTACGCTCACATTGTTAATTTCCTTGTTCTAAACAAGTTTCCACCAAGCTTCTCTAAAGCTCAAAGAGAGAAGCTCCAACACGATGCAAAACAATACGTATGGGATGAACCATACTTATGGAAACATTGCAAAGATCAGGTCATTGGAAGGTGCATTCCCGAGACGGAAATAGCATCCATCCTTGCCTTTTGTCACTCACATGCATGTGGTGGCCACTTTGGAGGAAAGCGAACGGCCATGAAGGTACTTGAGTGCGGTTTTTGGTGGCCAAGCTTATTTCGAGATGCCCATGTCTTTTGTCAATCTTGTGACAATTGCCAACGCATGGGAAACATCTCTCGAAAACATGAGATGCCACAAGTTCCTATGCTCTATGTGGAGATCTTTGATGTTTGGGGAATAGATTTCATGGGACCTTTTCCTAATTCCCACGGAAATCTATACATTCTCTTGGCAGTGGACTACGTTTGAAAATGGGTGGAAGCAAAAGCCACAAAGACCGATGATGCCAAAGTAGTAGCGGACTTCATCAAAACCCGCATCTTCTCAAGGTTTGGAGTCCCGCGCATTTTAATAAGTGATAGGGGCACTCACTTCCACAACAAAACTGTGAGTGCCTTGTTGAAGAAATATGGCGTCACACACAAGTTCTCCACCGCCTATCACCCGCAAACAAAGGGAGTGTACATACCAAGAGATGGATCCCTCCCCCACACTTGAATCACGGCAATATCCCTAGTGCCCGCCTTCTCCGCCGTAATAGCCTCCTCCAAAGCCGCTCCCGTGCATGTCATCACCGCCTCCCTCTCCCATGGTAGTGTCCCCGCCATCATAGCCACCACTGCCGGAAGTAGAGCCGCCAAAATTACCCCAATCGGAGGGGTTATACCAAGAAGGTGCCGGTGGTGGTGAGGCCATAGAGGCAAATCCGCCAAGGTGGGACATGTATGAATATGTGGGGCCATACATCCTCCGGTAGTCCTCTTCATACCGTTGCATGTCGGCCGCCCTTTGCTCCTCCATCCTTTGGAATGGCGATTGTTGTTCGGTCCGGAAAGCATCAAATTGGCGGTCCCTTGCTTGTTGCTCCGCCCGGTATTGGCCTAGCTCTTCTTAAAGTTGGGTAAATTGCTTTCCCATCTTTGTGTAATCGAGGCTCATGGTTTGGAAACCGGCGAGGAGGGATTGTTGACCCGCCAAGAGTTGTTGGAAAAAGTCTTGTGGTGGCGAGTTTTGAGGAGGGTCGGGGAGAGCATTGTGGACATCTTCATGTCCTTGATTGTCGGCTTGATCGGGATGATGCTCGGGTTGGTGTTCGGGTGGGTTGGCTTGATCTTGGAGGTGGGGTGGAATGTTGTTTGGAAGGAGGTAATGGGGGATCTCAAAGGTGGCCATTTTATACCTAAGTTTAGGTAATTCATCACAAGGGAGGGGGAAATATTTGGTGGGCTCAGGGTACTTCATGTGCCACCTATAGCGTTGGTTTCAATTGTGGTCTTTGTTGCCCAAAGAGATCAATCCCGCATTGGATAACCAACCAATGTGCATCAAAGAGTCGGGGTGAATTGGAGCATTGTCCGTATAGCCGAATTTGCTCACCAAATGCATTATGACCCCCCCAACCACAATGTTCCCGGTCTTCTTACATGCTTCCTCCAAGTGATCCCACATTAAATTGCAAAGATTATATTCTGTGGGTCTATGAAAAAGGGCTAGAGTGAGTATGGCCACGTCCCCCATCCGAGTATGGTGATTGTTGGGGCGACCAAGCAAAGAATTGCACAAAAACTTTAGGAACATCCGAAGAAGGGGGTGTTAAACGTGACTAATGGACAATTTAGACGCGTTCACCTTCCTTTCTCCGGTCATTTTGGCCCATAAAGTGTGCCCGTCAAGTGTGCTCTCCGGTATCCCCTTTCATGGGGTGCGGGGATGCCGAAGTGTTCCGTAAACTCACGTCTCGTTATTGAGTATTCGTTGTTTAACCAACGAAACGTGAGCTTGTCGTAGAGGAACTCTGCCGGGTCATCATGTAGAACAACTTTGGCCGAACTCATCACCTCATAAATTACTTTGTCAACACAATTATACTTCATATCAAAGATCAAATTCATCTCCAATCTATCAAATAATTCCCTCATTCCATCCAACAAGCCTAGTTGTTTAAGAGCATTATGACATAGGAATCTAGAAGGAACTACTTGCCTTTTGATGATGGCCAAAAATCGTTTGCGGTGATCTCCCGGCCCAAAGCGGATGGTCTCATACCCCGGAATTGGTCCTCTAGCATTAGATCTCTCCGGTTGGTTCCTCTTGGGTGCCATTTTGCCCAAATTTAAAGCTTGAATTCGGATTTGGGGATTTTTGGGGTAGGGTTTCGGATTTTTGGGGAGAGAGGGAGATGTGGTGATTTTTGGGTATGAGGTTGGAGAGGATGGTGAGAGGAGTGTTTTGGTGGTGGTATGGGAGGATTTGGTTGAGTGTTGGGTGAGTTATGGAAGCTTGAAGGTTCGAAAATGGTGGGTTTGGGGTGAGAGATTCGAGTATTTGAGTGTTGGGGAAGATGAAGTGATAGATTTGGGGTTGATTTGGGGTAAAAAGCTCGAGTACCCGATCGGGTGTCCAGAAGGCCCGATCGGGTGATATGAAGTATAATTGTGTTGACAAAGTAATTTATGAGGTGATGAGTTCGGCCAAAGTTGTTCTACATGATGACCCGGCAGAGTTCCTCTACGACAAGCTCACGTTTCGTTGGTTAAACAACGAATACTCAATAACGAGACGTGATTTTGCGGAACACTTCGGCATCCCCGCACCCCATGAAAGGGGGATACCGGAGAACACACTTGACGGGCACACTTTATGGGCCAAAATGACCGGAGAAAGGAAGGTGAACGCGTCTAAATTGTCCATTAGTCACGTTTAACACCCCCTTCTTCGGATGTTCCTAAAGTTTTTGTGCAATTCTTTGCTTGGTCGCCCCAACAATCACCATACTCGGATGGGGGACGTGGCCGTACTCACTCTAGCCCTTTTTCATAGACCCACGGAATATAATCTTTGCAATTTAATGTGGGATCACTTGGAGGAAGCATGTAAGAAGACCGGGAACATTGTGGTTGGGGGGTCATAATGCATTTGGTGAGCAAATTCGGCTATACGGACAATGCTCCAATTCACCCCGACTCTTTGATGCACATTGGTTGGTTATCCAATGCGGGATTGATCTCTTTGGGCAACAAAGACCACAATGGAAACCAACGCTATAGGTGGCACATGAAGTACCCCGAGCCCACCAAATATTTCCCCCCTCCCTTGTGATGAATTACCTAAACTTAGGTATAAAATGACTACCTTTGAGATCCCCCATTACCTCCTTCCAAACAACATTCCACCCCACCTCCAAGATCAAGCCAACCCACCCGAACACCAACCCGAGCATCATCCCGATCAAGCCGACAATCAAGGACATGAAGATGTCCACAATGCTCTCCCCGACCCTCCTCAAAACCCGCCACCACAAGACTTTTTCCAACAACTCTTGGCGGGTCAACAATCCCTCCTCGCCGGTTTCCAAACCATGAGCCTCGATTACACAAAGATGGGAAGGCAATTTACCTAACTTCAAGAAGAGCTAGGCCAATACCGGGCGGAGCAACAAGCAAGGGACTGCCAATTTGATGCTTTCCGGACCGAACAACAATCGGCATTCCAAAGGATGGAGGAGCAAAGAGCGGCCGACATGCAACGGTATGAAGAGGACTACCGGAGGATGTATGGCCCCACATATTCATACATGTCCCACCTTGGCGGATTTGCCTCTATGGCCTCACCACCACCGGCACCTTCTTGGTATAACCTCTCCGATTGGGGTAATTTTGGCGGCTCTACTTCCGGCGGTGGTGGCTATGATGGCGGGGACACTACCATGGGAGAGGGAGGCGGTGATGACATGCACGGGAGCGGCTTTGGAGGAGGCTATTACGGCGGAGAAGGCGGGCACTAGGGATAGTGCCGTGATTCAAGTGTGGGGGAGGGATCCATCTCTTGGTATGTACACTCCCTTTGTTTTTTTTTTACCTTGTACTAAGCATTATTTTCTTGTATTTTCTAAAAAAAAAATATAGAAAAAAAAAAGAAATGAAATGCTAGTTAGGTTGAAAACCCAAAAGGACAATCTAAGCAACAAGGGCTTACAAAAATAATGAGTGAGTGGTAAGGAAAAGAAAAGAGATGCTAGGATGAAAACCCAAAAAGGCTCCTAGGCAAAATGAGAGATATGAGAGAAAAATTTGTTTTTGCAGGACACTATCTCTTGGGGAGGAAGGAGAAGAAAAGAAGAAGAGAAAAAGAAGTAAGGAGCATAGAAGACCATTAAACCCAAGGAAAAATTTGTTTTGTAACCTCATTTACAATACTTGGTGGTTTTAGTTCCTTATTTCTTCTTATCTATGAACTCATGATCTTTTGATGGACATTGTGTAAACATTTGGTTTTACTCGAGGTCGAGTAAAGGAACTAAGTGTGGGGGAGTTGACATTCATGTAATTTCCATATTTAAATTTGTGTTTTTAATTAGTTTAGAGTAATTGTTACTTTGGAAATTACACACTTTTGGTGTAATAGTTTAGTTTGTAAAATATTTGTAATATGTTTAGATTAGGTTTATTCTGAGCTCAAACAGGTCCAAGAACACTTTGGAGACCATTGGTGAACATCACAAGTGCAAGGAAGGTGCAAAAATACAAGAAAAAAAAGTGAAGATCTCGTTTTTGGTCTGTACCCGGTCTGGTATGACCTATACCCGGTCGGGTACCCTTCTGAAAAATCGAATCAAATCAAATCCGGGAACAAGGCATCATGCGGGAAGATTTTAACACGTTCGGGTGTCCATACCCGATCGGGTGACCGACAGACCCGATCGGGTATGGCCTTATTTTTCACTTCTGGGAAGCTTCTTAATATACCCGGTCGGGTATGACCTATACCCGATCGGGTACACACCCCTGCATGCTCCAATTCCCTATAAATAGACCCATTTCCTTCCCACCAAAGATCACCAATTCACATATACTCTTTAGCTCAGTTTAGATTAGTGTTTTCTTTATATTTTCTATGATGTTTAGTCTCCAAATGAGGAGCTAAACTCTTCCATCTTGGTTTTGCTACTTTGAATCTTAATGAATTGTAAGTTGTGAGTTATTTTCTTTAATCTTCTTCCTTGAATATTAATTAATTCCTATTCCTATTACATATTAATATTTTGAGCAATACTTAAAGGATCAACTAGTTTTGTTTCACATATTAATTAATACTAGAATCGGTCGATTAATACGCTTGTTATTAACTCGGTCCTTTCACGGTAGTAAACTTGGGTTGTTAATGCATGCGTCTCATGGTTAATAAGCCAATGGGAATTAATTATATTGATTAAACCAATAAACCGCTTGTGTTGAGGTTATCAATCTCAATCGTTTTCATCTTGATTTTATTGCTACTATCGAGTAAATATACGGCGCGTGTTCTATATTAACTCGGTAGTAAGTTTTATTAATGAACGCGTCTCGTTATTAATAACTACCCTCGATGAATTGGATATAGTCCTCGATTGAGTATTCGAGAGGAAGATAGTTAAAGATATAACCGGGATGGACGAACATTTCATTAAGTGGATAAAAGCAAAACCAAGTCTCCTTCTCATTAATTAAACCACATAACTCGTTCATCTTTGTGTTTTAATATTCTTAAAAGTTCTTCAACAACAAACCTAAAAACCCCCCTTCTTACTAGTTATAAAAAAGAGAAGTATTCCTTTCCATGCGGATACGAACCTTACTATGCTATACTACGTATAAGTGTTGTATTGTATTATTATTTTGAGTGCACATCACGACAAAGTGCACGTCAAGTGCATACACGACAAAATGCACGTCAAGTACTCAAAGAGTTGTAAAATTGGCAACATGAGAGAAAGTATCAAGAAAATCTTGGCCTTCAATCTGAGTGAACCCTTTAACAACTAGTCTTGCTTTGTATCATTCTATTGTACCATCTGCATGATACTTTACTTTGTAAAACCATTTACACTTGATAGGGATTTTCCCTGGAGGCAGATCAGTAATCAACCAGGTACCGTTGGACTCAAGAGCAGAAATCTCATCTTGCATAGCCTTTCTCCAATTTGGATCCAAAGAATCTTGAGTATAGGATGTAGGCTCAATAATATGAGATATGAAAGCACAGAAACTTTGGTGTGAAGGAGAAAAATGTTGGAAAGTAATGTAATTATTTTTGGGATGAAGAAGTTTACCTGATTTGGGATTGAAGGATGAGGATGAAGCGACTGCGTTTCAAGTATTACTCACTATACATACATAGTCCTTAAGGTGAGATGGCATTTTTCTTGGTCTGGATGACCTGAGTGAAATGGATTTGGTGCTGATCCTGTGATGAAGTAGGAATGATAGGAATGTCATTGTCAGTTTGGGAAGAAGTATTTTCTGTAGTTTGATGAACTGGTTCAGGAATAGAATTCTCTTGAATTGGAGAAGGAAAAATAGTATCATTGGTGTTGGATGAACAATGACTAAATGGAAATGTGCTTTCATGGAAAATAACATCCCTGGTTATGAAGGTTTGGCATGTATCAAGATCATACAACTTGTATCCTTTGGTGTTAGGAGGATATCTAATAAAGATGCATTTTCTAGCTCTTGACTGAAATTTGGTTTTGTGCCCAATGAGATTAGAAGCATAGCAAAGACAACCAAAGGATTTGAGAATAGAATAATCATGCATCTGACTGTGAAAGACTTCAAATGGAGATTTGTTTTTCAGAAGAAGTGTAGGTAGTCCATTAACAATGTGGGCAACTGTGAGTGTACAGTCTCCCCAGAATGATAAGGATAAATTGGATTGAAATCTTAAGGCTAGCTCTGACTATGTTTAAAAGGGTTTGATGTTTTCGTTCGGTTACTCCATTCTGTTGTGGAGTATATGAACAAGTTGTTTGATAAATGATTCCCCCAGTAGAGAAGAATTCTGGAAGGTGAAACTCAGCTCCATTATCAGATGTTATGATTTTAATACGAGTGGAGTACTGAGTTAAGACAAGTTTATGGAATGATATAAGGTGTTGTTTGGTTTCAGATTTATGTTTCATTAAGCAACACCAAACAACCCTTGAAAAGTCATCAATAATAGTAAGGAAATATTGAAAACCATCATAAGTAGGAATAGAAAATGGACCCTAAACATCACAATGGATTAGATCAAATGGTTTTACAGATTTGATAGTACTTATATAGAAAAAGGGCTTATAGTGACACTAATTTAGTGTCACTGAAAGTTTCTATAACACTAAAAAAGTGTCGGGAAAAGTGTCGGCTAGTGACACTAAATATAGTGTCATTGATCGTAAGACATAAAAGTGTCGGTAAATTGTGACACATTAATGTTGTACAAGATTATGACACATTGGCATCATAAAACTTTGTGACATTTTAGTATCATACAAAATACGACACATTGGTGTCATATTTAAATACGACACATTGTTGTCATATTTTGTAATAATAATATTATAATAATTATTATTTTATTTGATAATAATTCTATTAAAGATTATATAAATAATCAAAATAAAAGATCAACATTTATATTTATTACTCAAATTATTTTATTGTCAATATCATTAAAGTACATTACAATATGCTATAAATCTACACTCTAACCTTACAACACTTTTACAATATGCTTATAAATCTTCAACTCTTACAAGAGTACTTAAAACTAATGAAGTATCAACAAAGTGTGCCAAAAGAGGTAGTTGAAGTGTGCAAAGAGGCACTGATTTGATTCGACATAGGGTTGAGGAAGAAGTTCAGATTTAATTTAATGGTAAATAATGCTTCAAATCCAAGCCTTTGCTCCATGCCACCATTGCCACCTCCCTATGATCCTCAAGGTCTTCCAAACTTCGGTTTATAGGAAACACTGGCAAATCAAACATGTTGAAACTAGAATGCAATCAAGAGCCTGCCCCTGCAACTAAAAAAAGAAACTATTTATTCCCATTAGGTTTTCGTGCCCCCATTGTCATTCTTAAGGTAGTAATTCTTAAGGTAGTAAGTAAGACAAACTAGATCAGATTGTAGGCAACAATCACAAACATCATCATGCACATCAACTAAATTAAAGTGACAAGTTCTCAAAATACTCCATAAGAATTAAATTATTCTACACTAAAGTTAATAAAGAGGTGTCCAACTCTGTAGGTGTACCTAAAAAAGAGCAAAATTTGCAACCGCGTAGCAGATAAGTCGATAATTGATGCCTATAACATTAAAAAGCAAAGGTCAAACCGTCTTCAGGAAAACATACATCATGTTTGGCCATAGATCCTTCAAGAAACTAGTGTGTATGAAACCTGGATCACGCCAACCAACTGTTCTTGCTGGTGAACCTCCAGGGAAGTTAGTAGAACCTTTTTTTTAAACAGGTCCTGTCTGAATAGCAAAAATAACATTTATCAAAGGGCGACGAGCAGGGAGAGAACATTTGGATTTTGGACTGTACATATCTTACCCTATTTCAAATTTAACCGTCATTGTTTTCTTTCCTGAAAATAAGATTATTTACTCTTAAAAGATGAAATTTAACTACTTGTATCCCCTTCCTAGGACTAATAAGTACTCTTGTTATATTCTTAGCGTAAAATAATAATACTTTAATCTGTGCACATGACCTATCTTTTACTCCCCATTTACAGTAACTTCCTAAAATAGAAGTAACACAACCCTGAATGTTTTCTTGTCTTACAAAATTTTTAAGATGCCAAAGGTCCAAATCCATAACTATATGGTTTTATCTACACAGGAAAACACTTAAACGAGGACGCGATAATTACAAATGACATACCACACAAACTGTTTCGATCAAACGTCAAGGTTCCTGCGGGTGATTGTCTCCTCAATCGCTGACTCTTCAAACCCCACTCTACAAGAGCGACAACTTCATCTATATTATATCCACTTGTCCAGGTAACAGTCATCTGAGGAAAAAATACACATTTGTAATCCTAAAATTATTACGGTACTACTTTTTTGGGGAAAAGCATTGCATTAGAGTAATAGTTATATGCATATAAACTATGGACTTTAGCTAAAAAAAAATAGATACTGTTACTAATAGAAAGGCTGATGCCCGTTCATTTGAGCAAAAGAGTTTAAAAAGCAGATACAATATTATTTCTGAAAATAATACTCCATATTAATTAATTGTACTCTTTTCACTATTATTTGAACTGATACTACCACTACTGTTGTGGCTAGTGTATCTATTACGGAGTACTATTGTACTAAACACTAACTATATACTACTAAAAGTAAGTCACTGCCCAAATTCTGATGTATAAATTTATTTATTCATATAAACTTATCTCATTCCTGTTTTCCCTAGAGCAAGCCGTGGATATAGTGGTGCTTTAGGGTTGGCAAAAGATATACTGTTTGAGATTGCTATCAACTTTGGCTGCAATAAAAAATATGTGCATGGTTAGATAAATTGAATAAAGATGACACTCGAGACGATGAGCTCACTAGTTTTATAAAGATTCAAACTAAGTGTGGATGAAGAAGTTATTTGCAGACATTTGACAATCCCCCTGTAAACAATGCGAAGGAGAAATCTGCTCGCTGATTGATTAGCTGAAACTTCAAAGAAGCCTTCCCTGTCTTTGTATAAGCGGAATCAGAGTTTGCATATGTGTACTGCAACTGTCGTATGTTCTTCTTTGAATACATCCATTGGAATATGTAAATGAAACACATCAAATCTTAGACAGTGGTATGTTAAAAAGTTAATGTTTAGAGATGCATCAAACACATCAAAAGTTACTCGTGATTAATCTGGAACAAGTGCACCATATTTCTCCTCAATTTTTTTGAAGCTCTTTCTCCTCAATTTTGGGATGAGCTGCTGCCATATTTTGCATTCCTTGAATTTGGCGGCAGTGACAAAATTTTCTTTTCCTGTTATTTATTAAAAAAGGGAAAAATTTCTAACTACATTAAAAGATAAAAACCAAAACCATGCTTCATCATATTAGGTACAACTTAGATAGTACAAATACACAAAACAATGCAAAGTTTGGACATAAGTGGATTACCATAAAACTAATTGAGTGAAGAAGCAGATTTATACAAATAACACTTAAAACTAAGAAGCCTGTTATACCTAGTATTGTTATTGTTACTATGATGATTTGTTATGATGACAGAAGAAAAAATGTACCTACACATGATGGTAAGGGGTTGCTGCTATTGGCAATTCTAATCCAATACGACTACTTGCACTTCCGCTCCTGCTGAATTTTGCTATAGGTGTAAAAGAAGCATAGCTCTTTCTAACCAAATTCAGTCTGTCCTGAAGTCCTGATTAACAAACTATAAATGGCCTTTATATCTCTCATTTATATCTTACAGAATGCTCCACGTTTAATAGCAAAAGACTATCATATAGATCAATTACATTATTACTCCCATTTGTAAGTACTAGTAAAGTTGACTTGGGAATTTGTACAAACATATTCCAAACAATAGATGCAGCTTAAATGAAATTTGTATACTCAACACTAATTAACTAGAACTTATCATGTTTTTCTGAAATTCCAAGGAAATAAAGAGTATAGCATAAGTGAAAAAAAAAAGTATAATGTAAACAGAAAAAATTAAGAATTTACCTCAGGTGGAAGAGACGGATTGTTGGTTATGGCCGAGAGCAGAAATTCGTACATCCTCTTTGTCGGTTGATGCAGAGTGGTGCGTCAAATGTTAATGGAGAGAACCAAGTCTTCTTATGTTAACCTAGAGCATCATCGGTCACCGTCAAAACCTTCTGGAGCAGCAGCGGTCACCGTCGAAGTTGTAGGGAGCAGCAACGACGCCATCTTCATCGCAGTCATCAAGAGCATCTGTGGCGGCGTCTTCGTTGAAGTCGTCTGGAGAAGCGGCGACACCATCTTCTTCGAATTCGTTGGGAGCAGCAACAACATCATCTTCATCCTGTGATGTCTCTCCATCGACAGAGGAGATAGGGTTCGTAGAAAGAAGGGGGATCGGTGAGAAGATGTAAACTAAGTCTGGAAGGGAGAGAGAAAACGCATAAGTATCGAAGTCTTACTGCTCTGTACATTAAACCAAGACCGGTCCAAATACTTACGCGAGCCCAAAGAGCGTTAAAACGAGTGTCACCAAGTGACACTGATGTATTTGTGTTAGAAAAGAGCGTCACTTTTATGTTACTAGTAACTTTATTTCAGAAAGTGTCACTGTAAGAGTGTCACTATAAGGCACTTTTCTACTAGTGGAAGGGAAACCGATCAAGCAGATTATTGTTAATTTGAACTATAGTCACATTTTTTCTTCATTCGATCAAGCAACTTTGAAAGATGCCTTCAACTCACGAATCAGGGAAACGATCAGCTAGCTGCTGAAGATGTCTCCAGCCCGCTCTACATCCGATCAGGAGATAATCCTAATGCATTGCTCGTTAATCCTCAATTGAATGGAAATAATTTCCATTCGTGGAGTAAAGCAATGAAAATTGCTCTTGGTGCAAAAAATGTAAAACCATAATGTAACTATAATGTGCTTGATCGTTTTCCCTTTAGAATGTCTTTTTCAGATCTTATGATTCCCCCAGTAGAGTAGAATTATGGAAGGTGAAACTCAGCTCCATTATCAAATCTTATGATTTTAATACGAGTGGAGTACCGAGTTAAGACAAGTTTATGGAATGATATAGGGTGTTGTTTGGTTTCAGATTTATGTTTCATTAAGCAACACCAAAACAACCCTTGAAAAGCCAACATCCTTTGTATTCCTTTTCTCTGTTGAAACGTATTAGTTTGTGTCGTTGAGCAAGTAGGCCAAGTGTGCAATGTAAGAACCCTTAAAACCAATTTTGTCAAAGGGGTTTCTTATTGCTGCCATTTTGGGCATTCCACGGAGGAATGACAATATGTGAGCAAAAGATAGCTTACTTGAGAGGGTGATTAGTACCTCCTCCCGAGAGAATGATAAAGAGGGAAGTTCATTGAATCCGATTGGCGACTTGAGGGGGATAGAGGGTGTGGTAGTTTGGGTGATGACGCTTGTGAATGTTCGAGGAGAGGGTAGTCTTAGGATTTTGTCAGACAGTTTGGGGTTAAGTTGCTTGTTAGTCCTTTAAGCGGAGTTGGTTGGCTGTTGATGCTTAGTGTGGGTGAGCGTTGCGGCATAGGATCGGGGTAGCATTTTTTTTAGAAGTTGAATTGAGGGAGGTCGGCTTGGAGGTTGCTAGAATCTGTGCACTAGTAGTGGGGGCACTAGATGCACGCTTGGTAGAGAATGAAGTTTTAAAGTAGAAACTTGTGATTTTGAAGAGGGCTCTTATAGCCGACACCCTTCGAAGGTGAACACTATCCCAAGGAACATGAGAACTTTGTTGCTAGAGTGGCAGTGAAGGTCAAGGCCAGGGGCGCGTCTCCAAATTAAAGACATTTGGGTAGTTGCTGGAAGTAGTGCAACAGTGGTGGGGGAGGTTTTTTTCCGAAATGGCTGCCATGGTCGAGGGTGGTGACTCCATTGACAATGTTAAGGGAGGGGGAGAGGTTAGATAGAAGGGAGAGATTCTCTAAGTCTTTGTTAGGGAAGGAAGAGATGTTAGAGAGTAGGTAGATCTTCTCTCTCGAAGTCATTATCTTCCACTTTGAAACTCCGCCTCCTCCTCTTCCTACTCCCCCTATTCCTCCTCCTTTTTGGTATGAGTATCATAGTCACTGATAGAGTAATTCTAGAGGGAAGTGAGAGCTAGAGAGAGAAAGTGAGTAATTATATTTCTCAACCCCCTATAACTAGCCCCAAGGGGTCTATTTATAGGTAAAAATGTGGATTTGGGCTCCTGGCCATGGGCTTAGGAGGCCCATTACAATAATCATGACTTCTTTGGGCGAAATAGGGCCACTAATGGGCTGAGTACAATACTTAGTAAATAAAGTAGAGAGATGCATCCTGTCAGGACGAAGCCTGGTCGATGCGGGCCTTTTGGCCGATGCGGTCCCATGGCCAAGGTGCTCCCTGGGCCGATGCGGCCCCAGGAGTCCAGTGTGTGTTCCTGGGCCGGTTGGGTTTTTGGCCGATGCGAGCCCCCACGGGCCGAAGGGGGCCACGTGGGTGTTCTTCTGGTCATCGTTGACTTGAGTGTGTGGGCCACGGGGTCAAACCCATATACTCTATCAGTCACCACTGTGGGTTTTGTCTTGAAATGAGTCACTACACCTACCTTTGATTAGTTAGCAGCGATGGATGAAAATGGGTGCGGCTGTATGCATTATTGATTAGTGTTTGTGAGAGACAATTTATTTGCTAAGGGTTTATGCAATCCAATGTTAGTCCCCTTAGTACCACAAACATGGTCATGTCATGGGTTCCGATGAATTTTGTGGTTATCGGGTTCCAATGATTAGGGTAGCGAGTTGGGTTCTACTATCCTCCGTATCATAATAGTTGCAACATTAGAATTTACGCACTATTCATGTACTCTACTTTGACTACGTTTTATTTATTAATGTATGTGAATTATTATTTAAAAAAAAATATTGTTAAATTCGTCTTATTACAAAGTATCATAATCTGATTTTTAAATTTTTTTTACTAATAGAGAATTAAATATAATGATGGTCAAAGTTGTGCATTGGCAAGCGTGAAAAGTGGAATGTTGCAACTAAAAAGGAACGGAGGAAGTATTAGTTTAGTCACTATTAGCAGGACATGATAGTTATTGTGCGCGGAGTCACTCTCGACAGTGGTTGTCGCGGTCGCTATGAGCTAGTGATTGGGAGACATTGATTAATTATTAATTTTAAAAAATGTAATATTAAATAAATGGTACAAATGGTTTGACCAGTTAGAGTTTTTGAATACTTTAACCTAAATCATATTTTGTCTTATGTATTTATTTTAACATTATTCAGAAAAAGGGCCATAATTTTTGAAAAACCATACATGGTATTTTCAGTGTGTTTTATATGTCAGTTCTCGTGAGTTGTAGCCACTATTAGTGATACATCTCTACAAGTGATGGTGACTCTTGTAGCAAATTTGTGAAATATTTTGCTAAATTTCCCTACAAGTTGTACAAAATTTTCAAGGAATTTATCCTATGATGGTCATCGTTGATTCGTTGGTTACTAAGGGAGTTTTTGTAAGTGTTTTTTATTTTAAAAAGCACTTTTTAAAGTGGTTTCCGAAAAAGTGATTAGTGGTAAAAGTTGATAGTATTTGAAAAAAGTGATTTTGAAAAGTAAAAGTTTGTAGTATTTAGTAAAATATGTACTTTTGTGTAAGGGAAAATGGAAACTAATAATCCAACCTTTTAACATTCTTCTTACAATAGTCCCACCTTTTGATTATTCAAGAATAATCCAACCTTTGCACCCCATCTTCATTCGTTGGTCCCTGACCGGTTAATGACCTGCTATTCCAAGTTATTTTCTTATCTTTGCAAAATATTATCTTTGAGAAAGGTGAGATTTATGGTATAATGGTTAGCAAAGATAAGAAAATAACTTGGAATAGCAGGTTATCAACCGGTCAGGGACCAGTGAATGAAGATGAGGTGCAAAGATAAGATTGGATTATTTATGAATAACGAAAAGGTGAGACTATTGTAAGAAGACCGCTAAAATGTTGGATTATTAGTTTCCATTTTCTCTTTGTGTAATAGAAATAATAAAAAACACTTTTCAGCCAAGAGCTGAGAAGCGCTTTTTAAGTAGAAGTTGTCACATGAAATACTAATGTTAGCATTTTTAAGCCAAAAATTGAAATTCCCTTTAAACTGTTGCAAATAGACCCTAAAGCTTTTCCGATGATATTTGTCGAGACAATTTAAGCCTTTTTATTTGATTTTGTTTTTGAAGATTTTTTTTCAGTGGTGTCACGTCAAGCTATGGAGAGGGCTAGGGTTAGGGAGCAATAGGAGCGCTTGGATTCATGTACTCCGTAAGGAGCCTGAGGATGAATGAAAATAACTTAAATCTTCCCAAAAAAGAAAAAGAAAATCACCTTATCTTAAAGCGTGTAAGTGGTGGATTACTGAAAATCACCTAATTCTTCAAAAAAAACCACTTAATCTTAAAGTGTAAGTGGTCTAAGGGGATGAGTTTCACATTAAATCTTACTTTTGTGGAAGGTTTTGAATTCAATTCATTAATTACGAGGTGAATGAAAATCACTTTTACATTGAATGATTTGGAAACATGATGCGATGAGAATCTAGCGGTTTATTTGAACGACTAGATTGCAAGAAATTAAAATTTGTTTAAACGACTTGATGGTAATTAAATAAAATTAAAAGAGAATGAATTTCAATACTTTTGCATTTTGAGGTTACTTTTTGAATTGTCATAAGGAAAAAACAAAGAACTTTACAAGTCATATTTGAGCAATTCTTTCCATAGATCATTTCATGGTTCGAGCACGGAGTGTTGGGTTTGTGAGGACCACTAAGGTTCTTCTCCTTCCCCTTAAGGAAGCTTCAATGTTAAGTAACTTAGCTTCCACCCACTAGACCATCTAAAGCACATGAAAACCCTAAGAAAATTTCCACTTTATATCCCATTTCTCTTTGTTGGTCGGTCTGTCTCTCAGTCCTGCTTGCTGAGCTCCCTCTCTCCTTCATAGATGCTCCCACCATATATTTCCAAAACACCCACCAAACTTTATTAAAGATATAAAGATTAAAGAGATCCATCTTCATTGAAACTAAAGCCGCAAAAGAAAAAAAATCATGGCTTTCTCTTCTTTTCCAGTCTATTTAGATCATCCAAATTTGCACCAGGTTCCTTTTCCTTTTACTTTATTATTTGCTTCATATATCTATGCTTTTCCTCATCTAACTCCTAGAAAATAATGATAGCAAGATTATAAAGAGATAATATTCATATTCAAATTCCTTATTATGCTGTTTTTTTAATTGAATATACTTAATCTTTCTAGTGATGCATGTTTGTTTGATTTGATCCTTAAGCTATCTTAATTGGTTTCAATTCAAACCCTTAGATTTGTTTTAATATTTGGCTTTCTTGATATTGGATATACTTGGTATATAGTTGCAGCAAAGTGAACTTAATCACCAAGAACGAGCTGGTGCCGGCATAGTAGAGAACCCTCAGCTTCCAACTGCGCCGCCGCAGCAACCTGCTCCGGCAGGCGGAGGTCCCGCATCAATCCGGCCCGGTTCGATGGTAGATCGAGCCAGGCAGGCCAAGATTGCGTTACCGGAAGCCGGATTAAAGTGTCCGAGGTGCGAATCCACGCACACCAAGTTTTGCTACTTCAACAACTACAGCTTGACGCAGCCACGGCACTTCTGCAAGACTTGCCGTCGGTACTGGACAAGAGGTGGTGCCCTGCGAAACGTCCCCGTCGGCGGAGGCTGCCGGAGGAACAAGAGAAGCAAGAACAGTAACCAAGGCTCAAAGTCCAGCTCAGCAGGAGCCACAGCCAATATGGAGGTGAAAACCGCTGTGGATGGCGGTGACGGTGGCTGTGGCCGTGGCGGTCCAGGTCTGACGTCATCATGCATAAGCCCTACAGATATAGGCAGGCATTTTCCTCAATTGCCGCAGACACACATGGCTGAAGCGTTTCACCAAACCCTAAACCGTTACGATGGAAGCTGTGGCTACCCTAGCGGGGGAGTCGGGATTCCTCCACCACATCCGGTCGTTGCCAACGCAAGAAGTGGTGGAGGAATTGGGGAACTTGGTTTCCCGTTTCCTTACATAGGAAACGGGTTTGACCTTCTAGGTTCACACTCAAACATGTATCCTAATTTTCAGAGTGAAGGAGTGGAAGCATCATCATCATTATCACCCTCAACAAAAATGGAGGAAAATGGGAGAGGATTATTGAGCAACTCAACAAAGCATTTCTTAGGCACATTGGAGAACAACCCGTATTGGGGATGGACAGGCGGACTCGGGTTCTCGGGTCTTAACTCATCTTCTCCCACCACCCACCATCTTCTATAATTGAAATCCTCCATCTCTCGTCTCATGACCTTTTACATCTTCGGATGGGCATGCTGCTTTTTCTAATCGGATAATTTCATACTAATTAATTTTAATCATTTGAAAACTCAAATGGATTAATTAATTAGTATGAACATAGCAATCCAACTGAGTGACATGTATATAAGGAAACAAAAGTGCGAAATAAGGTTGAAGAGTCTTGTTGATGAAGAATTTTAAGCTTCGACCTTAGTGTACGTCATGATGAATTCTATGCTGCACTATGATCTTTATTATTTTCATAACCATGGATTCAAATGTTTATCCAAGTGTGCTTCTTTGCTTAGTCTTGAGATTGGATGTATTCATCTAAACTTTTTCCATTTTAATTTCGGATATATATGAGCCTTTTGGGGTAACAAACCCTTTGATTTGGAGAATGTAACCTAGCGGGGACTGATATCGGCTGACCTAATGGCACCACCATATGGTGCATTCTCTCATGTCCACCCAATGTTCGGTACTTATTGGGTTTTGCACTGTTATATATAGTGAAGCCTATGAAGATTATTCATAGGAATCCGTCTTGACTCAGTGACTAAAAATGTTGTGTTAAATATGGAGGCCAAGAGGGTGTCTACCCCTCCTTAGCACCATTTGGTTTCAAGAAGAATATATATAAATGTCAATTAACTACAGAGCTTTGTGGTAGAATGTTTAATAATGTACGTCCATCATTATGTTACTATCATCATTCCACTATTTCTCTTCGTTTGAATCATTCCATTAGAATATTACTCCTATGTCTACTAAGTGAGGGTACCGCATTTGAATGTTAGTTATTGATTTATATCAACATAAAATTAGTTCCCTATATTCGATAAATACATGAAATTGAAAGGTACTATTCCTTTTCTCCATTAAGATTTTCTCGTTTTTCCCTCTAGATTCACCTCACTAAAATTGTCGCATACCTAATTTAATAAAGTAAGTGTGATTTAAATCAGTTTTGCTTCAATTTTACTTCATCTATTATATTCAATATCAAACACATAAATTTATTTTTCTTAATAACAACATTACCTCTTTAAGTTCAATGGGACAGAGGTAGTATATATAATTTGCCTATAATATAATCCTCTCAAGCTCATGCTCTAATTGTATTTCCTCTATCCCAAGTTTATTATCTTTTTCATTAACCACAAATATACTATTTTACCGTCTTGATAAGCATATATTCCGGAATCCAATTTCCAAGAAAATTTTGGGGATAAGATTTAGTTTTGTTTCACTTTCCGTCATTTTTATTTGGTTAACATCCCTACATTGCTACTTACTTTGTCTCATGGGACAAACCTACGGTACTATGTACTCACTTTTTAAAACCAAGCAAGGAATAATTTATAGATGGAGTCTTGGAGACTATTATAGTTCTTCATGTTGCATGCACATATTTACTCGCGTTCGTTGTAATTGTTTTCCTTTCTACTTCTTATTTTCTTTGTTTCGGCCTTTTCAATTCATACATCACTCTTTGTTACTGATCTGGCAATGCTAATACCAGAAAATAAAAGAAAATGGCAGATCTCAAACATACACAAGCTTTTGATATCCTTTTCAACGTATCTAGGAACCAGGTTAATTAGTATATTGCTGCTAATTATTACGTATACTATATATACTCCCTCCGTTCCGGAAAGATTCGCCAAATTGACTTTTCTTAGTCAATGGTAATCAACTTTGACCAATGATATTGTTTAATACGGAATGGAGTATGAAATTATTTTGAACATAAAAATTATATCAAAATGTTCCTTGTTCAAAATATTTTCATAAAAGTATAAAATTTATAAATAATATACAAATATAATATTAAAATCATAGTTCAAAGTTTGCCATCATTGATCAAGAAAACTCAATATGGCGGACCTTTTTGGGACGGAGGTAGTAGAAAAGTGGAAAACGTTCGAAAATTTCCTGCTTAAATGGAATTTAATTTGGTTATGCCTTTTTTCTAATTTGGACGAACTCGAATATGTACATCATACATGGACGGTCTGATCTAATTAGTGACTAATCGGATGTGTATTTGAGTGATGAATCAATCTTTGATTCACCGCAAATATAAAGTGATCGACAAGGATCGACAGTGATTCGCCAAAATTCATAGAGAAATGAACACTGATACGTCAAATCCGTGTCAGCGCATTTTGTCACGAAAACATCCTGTGTATGCTAACCAATAACATACATAAAAACGTACACCATGTGTATATAATCATTTAAGAAACACTTCCTAATTAAATTCATCATTTCTTATTGACTAGAATGCATTATTACATGAAATAAAGGGTGGAAATAGAGGTGTGATTCACTTATATAATTGGTTCACCACTTCACCACTTCACCCCTTTGTAAACGGATCTTATATATGGCTAAAGTTGTGCAGAACTACTTGAAGTTAATTTAGGAGTTTTCCTTTTCTAGTTCATCACTTAAGTGGTGGGTTCATCGCCAACGAAGGGGAATGGCCAGAATAAAGCAATATCAACAGTTGTCTATTATTATTATTATTGATTATTGATGATGGAATAAAGCCATCTCAGTCAATAAAGATCTGGAAAGATAAAAAGTGAAAGCTAGTATTGAAAGTAGTCACTTAGCTACCCAGCTTAGCAGTTAATTTGGCGAATGATTCCAAGCATGAGTGGAATACACGAAGCAGATTTGGGGTCCCTGAGAAATGTTAATACATTTATATTCGGCATTATACGACCAATTATTTGATATTTTGTACATCTTAATCGAGCATGAGACATGTCATGTTTTAGTGATAATCATAATATCAGATGCTTTAATTAACAAGAGTATTAATAAGATCGTGAAACAAAGTAAGTCTTTTATCATTGTGAATCAACAATATAATATCATGAATTCATGACCACTATAATTACATAATATCGAAATTCCAGGAAACTTTTAATACGGAACTTAGCGTTACTAGAGCATCTCTAATCGAAATGTGGATTGTAATCCAAGAAACTTTATGTGTCTTCTCTAGGAGGGGTATGCATGTCTACATCGATAATATAATATTGAAAATTATGCAATTTTGGTCCAATTTTCAGTTGTACATTTTACGTTGAGTCATTTATTTTATTTACTTTGAGATTCGGCCCCGTAAATTGATACCTGAGAAGACATTGTCAGGCATTTAAATTTCCGTTGGAAAGAGTACTTTTTTATGGAAAACTCCTCAATTTAAATTGCAAATCTTCCTTATAATGTGTATATGTTTGGTTTTTAAGCCCGGGCTAGGAATTTGCCTGGAATGTTCTCACCGGAACTGCGTAAACTATATTGTACAGCCGGTTTTTTTGTAATTAACTTAGGACAGTTGTTAAACTAGTGCTTATGTTTCTCCTTTTTTTCAGCCGGAATATTGTGCATAAAAGCACGCATCAAAAGGGATTCGAACTCGGGCTCTGTGGAGTGGAACCCCCACAACAAATCAGCGAACTACGCTTGCTACTTTATTCATAAGTGTTACTAATTATATTTAATATGCTTTCGGTAAAATACATTAAAAGCTAACTAGTACAGTACTTGTTAAATAATTATAAAATTAATCATAATAAAATATAAAAATAAAATGTCTTTTTTTTACAAGATGAATATTTAGTAGTTTATGAAATATTGTGTGTTATTAAATGAGTTTTGTGTTATACTTAGATGAGTATAGTGTAAAATAGATAAGCATGAGTAAATATGATAAAAACAACACGATTATATTTCTAATTGATGAACAAAAGATTATAAATTATTTTTAACAAAATATTTATATATTTCTCATTGTTATATATAATAATAATTTATTAAATTGTTAATAAAGCATCTACTACATGTACATATTATAGAAATGAGTTTATGTTATATTCGTATGAGTATAACATTTAAAAGAAATGAGCGTATTTTTAAGAACTCAAATGCATCTTTGAATTTTTCGATGCTCCTTTTGTAAGGGTACATATGTTCATCTGATATTGGGTTTATGCTCCTTTAAAATATCATATCAATGCATATTTCAAAACTACTGTTGAGTTTAATCCAACACGATACAGTAAATATATGTATAAATGTGTATGAACAACTCAGTTTTTACGTGGAAACCCGAAAGGGAGAAAACCACGGGACTTTTTAGGCTAATGTCCAAGCCCTCTCTTTCTCATTAGGACTCTCCTCACAATTACATTGTACAAGCTCCCATTAATGGAGTATTGAGCTAAGTTTAAGAGAAGGAGGAAGATGAATCTAAAAGAGGATCCCCAAAACATGGAGGGAAGCCTCCTATAAATAGGGGAAGGGGAGAAGGGGCTCTCCACCCTAATGGGCCAAACGGGCCAGAGTGGGCCCAAATGGCTAAAGTGGGCCGGATGGGCCGTAATGGGCCTAGCTGCTCGGGCCCCGTACTACGTAAAGCCTTGGACTCATGAACAGTAATAGGCCGGGATAATATATCCCAACACAAGTCCCCCAGTTTCTTGAGTAGTGAGCTCGCGAATCTGCTCGAGAAAATATACTTTGCCTGCGCTCTTCCTCTGTCTTGCTGGAAACTGTGTCTTCACATAAACATCATATATGAGTGAGTGTCATCACTCCTGAACGTAATCTACCAGTGAGGCACCCCCCTTCCCGACAGGGTCGGGCGAAGGGTGCTCCTCCACGGGCACACTGCCCCTGAATGCATCAGGCGGGAGTAAAGGACTCTGACTCGAGCTTTCCAATCGGAGAAGCTTAGAGGTCCATGCATCTATAAACCGACGTCGCGGTACTGTCAAAACATGATGCACGTGTGTATGTATGAATGTATGAGGTATGATGCATGAATGCATGTAATGTATGGGTGCAATGTATGAGAGAGGGAATGCAAGATGTGATAGGAGCGGTAGCTCTCAACGATAACCCGGGCATGTCAGCGCCGAGGGGCAGACGTGCTGCATAAGAGACGTTCGTCGCCATCCTGAAAGGGATGGGCGACCCTAACGTGAGCCAGACACGATGGCGCTGGGGCGCTGATCGTGTTGCATAAGAGACGTTCGTCGCCATCCTGGAAGGGATGGGCGACCCTAACGTGAACCAGACACGATGGCGCTGGGGCGCTGATCGTGCTGCATAAGAGACGTTCGTCGCCATCCTGAAAGGGATGGGCGACCCTAACGTGAACCAGACACGATGGCGCTGGGGCGCTGATCGTGCTGCATAAAGACGTTCGTCGCCATCCTGAAAGGGATGGGCGACCCTAACGTGAACCAGACACGATGGCGCTGGGGCGCTGATCGTGCTGCATAAGAGACGTTCGTCGCCATCCTGAAAGGGAATGGGCGAGCCGAACCGTGAAGCCAGGTACGATGGCGCTGAGGGGCCGATCGCACTGCATAAGACGGTCGTCGCCATCCTGGAGGGAATGGGCGAGCCGAACCGTGAAGCCAGGTACGATGGCGCTAAGGGGCCGATCGTACCGCCTAAGACGTTCGTCGCCATCCTGGAAGAGATGCGCGATCCGAACGTGAAAGAGACACGATGGCGCTGAGAAGCCGATCGTGCTGCATAAGACGGTCGTCGCCATCCTGGATGGAATGGGCGAGCCGAACCGTGAAGCCAGGTACGATGGCGCTGAGGGGCCGATCGTACCGCATAAGACGTTCGTCGCCATCCTGGAAGAGATGCGCGATCCGAACGTGAAAGAGACACGATGGCGCTGAGAAGCCGATCGTGCTTCATAAGACGGTCGTCGCCATCCTGGAGGGAATGGGCGAGCCGAACCGTGACGCCAGGTACGATGGCGCTGAGGGGCCGATCGCACTGCATAAGACGTTCGTCGCCATCCTGGAGGGAATGGGGCGATCCGAACGTGAAAGAGACACGATGGCGCTGAGAAGCCGATCGTGCTGCATAAGACGGTCGTCGCCATCCTGGAGGGAATGGGCGGGCCGAACCGTGAAGCCAGGTACGATGGCGCTAAGGGGCCGATCGTACCGCATAAGACGTTCGTCGCCATCCTGGAAGAGATGCGCGATCCGAACGTGAAAGAGACACGATGGCGCTGAGAAGCCGATCGTGCTGCATAAGACGGTCGTCGCCATCCTGGAGGGAATGGGCGAGCCGAACCGTGACGCCAGGTACGATGGCGCTGAGGGGCCGATCGTACCGCATAAGACGTTCGTCGCCATCCTGGAGGGAATGGGGCGATCCGAACGTGAAAGAGACACGATGGCGCTGAGAAGCCGATCGTGCTGCATAAGACGGTCGTCGCCATCCTGGAGGGAATGGGCGAGCCGAACCGTGACGCCAGGTACGATGGCGCTGAGGGGCCGATCGTACCGCATAAGACGTTCGTCGCCATCCTGGAAGAGATGCGCGATCCGAACGTGAAAGAGACACGATGGCGCTGAGAAGCCGATCGTGCTGCATAAGACGGTCGTCGCCATCCTGGAGGGAATGGGCGAGCCGAACCGTGAAGCCAGGTACGATGGCGCTGAGGTACCGATCGTACCGCATAAGACGTTCGTCGCCATCCTGGAAGGAATGGGGCGATCCGAACGTGAAAGAGACACGATGGCGCTGAGAAGCCGATCGTGCTACATAAGACGGTCGTCGCCATCCTGGAGGGAATGGGCGAGCCGAACCGTGACGCCAGGTACGATGGCGCTGAGGGGCCGATCGCACCGCATAAGACGTTCGTCGCCATCCTGGAGGGAATGGGGCGATCCGAACGTGAAAGAGACTCGATGGCGCTGAGAAGCCGATCGTGCTGCATAAGACGGTCGTCGCCATCCTGGAGGGAATGGGCGAGACGAACCGTGAGTCTGGACACGATGGCGCTGGGGGGCCGATCGTGATGCATAAGACGTTCGTCGCCACCCTGGAAGGGATGGACGAGCTGAACGTGAGCTGGGTACGATGGCGCTGAGGGGCCGATCGTACTGCATAAGACGTTCGTCGCCATCCTGGAGGGAATGGGGCGATCCGAACGTGAAAGAGACACGATGGCGCTGAGAAGCCGATCGTGCTACATAAGACGGTCGTCGCCATCCTGGAGGGAATGGGCGAGCCGAACCGTGAAGCCAGGTACGATGGCGCTGAGGGGCCGATCGCACTGCATAAGACGTTCGTCGCCATCCTGGAGGGAATGGGGCGATCCGAACGTGAAAGAGACACGATGGCGCTGAGAAGCCGATCGTGCTACATAAGACGGTCGTCGCCATCCTGGAGGGAATGGGCGAGCCGAACCGTGATACAGAAAAATAGTGATGATCATCTCATGGCCCTCGGCCTGTCGGTGAGTGGTAATCGTCCCACGGCCCTCGGCCGTGCTGGTGATGTGTCAAGTCTCTCTCCTGATTGACTGTGAGAAGCCGATCGTCTGCCAGGACTCCATCCGGGAAGGAATGGTGAGCCTGAAATAAATCTGGGCGATGTCCCTTCTACCTGATCTGGGGAGCTAATCGTCATTCGAGGCAAAAGAAACCCTGATGTTAGCCGATCGTCGTCGGCCACTTCATTCTTCGTACTTAAGTCTTGTAATTATTCTTTACATATGTTTTTCAGTTTGTACTTCACAGCCAATAGTGCCAAGGGATAAAATCATTCTTTGCTCCGTGCTCTTCTGGCATCTTTTTTTTTTTTTTTTTTGGAGTCTTCTGGTCTTCGTTCGTCATTGGTCCTTGGTCCTACCGGCGTTCTTACATCGAAGATACGTTCGGTATCCGCGGACATCGCAATGAGGAACAGGTATATCTACATCGAGATTCCCTCCCTTTTTCGTTCGTCCCTGGTCCTTTTAGTCTTACCGGCGTCTCTTGCATCGAAGAAGACGTTCGGTACCCAAGGAACTCGCAGGGACGAACTGGTTTACCCTCACGGGTTCCCGTCTTTGTTATCCCACGTCCATCGATCCATGGTCATTTGTGGGATAAACAGGTTTATCTTGGCAGGCTCCCTTGGTTCGTCTAGCCCCCTCCACGTCTCTACTAACCTCTACATCGAGAGGCGTTCGTCTTCGGCGGTGGGGGAAGATCTGGCACACCCGGGCAAGATTCCCTTCCGTATAGGAGCTACCCTCCTCTTCTCCCTTTTTTTTTTTTTTTTGAGGGAGGTAATCTATGGTCTTCGTTCGTCCTTGGTCCTTGGTCCTACCGGCGTCCCTACTTCGAGGAGACGTTCGGTATCCGCAGACATCACAAGGAGGAACAGGTTTATCTGCATCGAGATTCCCTGGTGCTTCGTTCGTCCTTGGTCCTTGGTCCTACCGGCGTCCCTACTTCGAGGAGACGTTCGGTATCCGCAGACATCACAAGGAGGAACAGGTTTATCTGCATCGAGATTCCCTGGTGCTTCGTTCGTCCTTGGTCCTTGGTCCTACCGGCGTCCCTACTTCGAGGAGACGTTCGGTATCCGCAGACATCACAAGGAGGAACAGGTTTATCTGCATCGAGATTCCCTGGTGCTTCGTTCGTCCTTGGTCCTCGGTCCTACCGGCGTCCCTACTTCGAGGAGACGTTCGGTATCCGCAGACATCACAAGGAGGAACAGGTTTATCTGCATCGAGATTCCCTAGCTCTTCTTAGTCCGTCCCTGGTCTGTGGTCCTACCGATCTTCCTACATCGAAGAAGACATGCGGTATCCAAGAAACTCGCAGGGATCACGGGATGTCACACATAATGGTGGTGGCATAGCGAACGAATATAATGACGAGGCGATGGAGACGCTGGTCGTCATGCGAAGGCGATGGTCATCCTCCTGAAGGGAGGGGTGAGCCCGATCGCTAACTCAAGAAGGTCGGCATTGGGAGCCGATATACAATGATCATAATGTCGCTGAGCAGTCGGTCCTGATAATGGAGACGGCAATAGTGTCTAGGTCAGGCCAATATATCCGAGCAACGGCTCTTATCCACGCAGTGCGGGGATGAAACCGGTCTTCAAAAGATAAATATGTCGTGCCGAGAGGCCGAACATAACATGATAGTGTCGGCAGTGAGAGGCCGACCTGAAAGAATCAAACAACGGTCCTCATCCGCGAGGTGGCGGGGATGGGGCCGGTCTTCAAAAGATAAGCACGCCGAGCCGAGAGGCCGGTCGTGGTATAATGGTGTCGGCAATGAGCGGCCGATCTGAAAGAATCGAGCAACGGTCCTCGTCCGCGAGGTGTGGGGACGGGGCCGGTCTTCAAAAGATAAACACGCCGTGCCGAGAGGCCGGTCGTGATATAATGATGTCGGCAATGAGAGGCCCACCTGAAATCAAGCAACGGTCTTCATCCACGCATCGCGGGGATGAGCCCGGTCTTCAAATAAGATAATCGTGCCGTGCCGAGAGGCCGGTCATGATATAATGATGTCGGCAATGATAGGCCAACCTGAAATCCAAGCAACGGTCCTCATCCGCGCAGTGCGGGGGCGAGGCCGGTCTTCAAAGGATGAACACGCCGAGCCGAGGGGCCGGTCGTGGTATGATAATGTCGGCCATGAGATGCCGATCAAGACATGGTCAAGCAACGGCCCTCGTCCGCGAGGTGGCGGGGACGAGGCCGGTCTTCGAAAATGATAATCACGCCGGTCCGAGAGGCCGATCTGAAAGAATCAAGCAACGGCCCTCGTCCGCGAGGGCGGGGACGAGGCCGGTCTTCAAGAGATAAGCACGCCGAGCCGAGAGGCCGGTCGTGGTATGATGATGTCGGCGACGAGAGGCCGAACATGATGTGGCAGTGTCGGCAATGAGGGGCCGGCCTGCAAATCAGGATGGTATCACGGCCCTCGGCCGTGATGGTCTCCTCTAGGCCCTCGGCCTCTGAATGATGGATGATCGTCTCACGATTCTCCGTGGAAGTTCCCTCTAGACCCTCGGCCTCTAGGTGTTCTTCCTAGGCCATCGGTCTCTGGGGTGGAGATGCTCGTCCCACGGTTCTCAACCGTGGTGGTCTCCTCTAGGCCCTCAGTCTCTAGGTGGAGATGCTCGTCTCACGGTCCTCAGCCGTGATGGTCTCCTCTTTAGCTGGCCCTGAGCGTCTTCAAGACTCGGGCCGAGCGTCTTTTAATCATTCCGCTCGAGCGCGTCGAGCGGCTTCAGCTGCGCAATGAGCATGGTAACGGGCCGTATGGCCCGACAATAAATATGCACACATAACCATCTGCATGGCTTCCTCATCAACATCCACATGGGTCATCGTGACCCTTGGCCCGGCTCATCGTGCGGGACTAATGGATGTAGCAGCTCGCGGCGGGGCCAACTGGCAGCCCGCCGAACGTCACATAGAGATATTCATCGGTCCGTGAGTTTTCAAATTCAGACCCAAGTTGGTCGCACTGACCTCAGAAAAACGAGGTTGAGTGCTTTGGTGCCCTCGGGCCCCATAGGCCACGTTCGGCAATAGTCACTTTGCGCCTAATGGCGTAGATTGTACTAGGGTACGATCGTCGCTCGAGCACTTGGTGCCGTGCGGACTAACGTGCAACCCTCAAATTAAAACGCGTCATCGGGACATCGCCCTTCTGGAGACGCTCGGACCGCTTAACCAAGCTGATCGAGAGTGGGCCAACAGGCCCATAAGAAATTAAATATTCAATAAAATGTTGGCTGAACCAACCATCACCAGAGCTTCGCTCCACATTATTTAATTCGGGACATTTTATCCCTAATAAATAATAATGATGTAACAGGTAATAACAATGATATTTCCCTATCAAAGGCCATTCAAGTATACTCCGCTCGCTAATTAAAGCCGATCAGGAGCGGGCCGACGGGCCCATAACAACCAATCATTAATTAAAATGACGGTGAAAAGTAATTATTACCACAAGAGCGTTACTCACTTGAGCCATGCTCGACATTATTTAAGTTCGGGATACTTTTATCCCTATTAAATAATGTGATAATAATTAATAGCAATAACATTATTGAAACTTAATTAACATGTGAATGAGGGAGCATATGTGATACTTAGCTCTTGGAGATAAGTTTCGGTTAGATGAAAAGGTCTGACTTGATCAAATTGAGCTTCCAACATATTGTGACTTGGTCAAAACTCCCCAAAGAAGGTGGCCCCCCATTGCTTGGCTCCAAACACGCAGACGTGGTCTTCTGAGGGCCATATTCATTATATACAGTGTATCTCTAAGAAGGCAGGTGGAGCTCCCTCTATCAACTCGGACGTAGCTCATACGCCGGCCACCTTCTGCCGGCGGTATGGTGGTTGCAGCAGAGCACGGGCGGTCAGAGGGGATCGTGGTCGCAGCAGAGCAATAGTATACGGAGTACGGTGGTTGGAACTCCGAAATACACACCTTTATGAGCTCCAAACCGCCATTAATGGCGGAAACCCATCTGTCCCGAGGTTGAGGTGGATTCGTCCACTGCCACGACGCCCACCGGTACTTCGGCTTGATGAAGGAGCTGCGGCTGGGGTGATGAAACTCGAGGCAGACCGGAGTTCGCACTCCACCCCTGGCTCGGAGCCGCATCGCCGCCGGCTGAGTCGGCCATGGTTACTCCTTCCGACTATATATGGATCTGAACGTTTACAACATCTTTTTTCTCTTCTTTTTCACTTCGTACCTTCTTCTTCATTTTCCTTTCCAGAACACTTCTTCTTTGCTTTTCTTCTTCATCGGTCTGTTGGACGGAGCTGCTGGCGGCGGATCCAGAGCTTCCCCAGACCAAACTTCCAGATTTTTTCTTTTTCATTTTGCTAGAATCAGTCCACTTCGTATGAATTTTTGCAGAAACTCAAGAACAGTAGAACACACGAATCTTTTTGGACGGATTCCCACAGACGGCGCCAGTGTTGAGTTTAATCCAACACGATACAGTAAATATATGTATAAATGTGTATGAACAACTCAGTTTTTACGTGGAAACCCGAAAGGGAGAAAACCACGGGACTTTTTAGGCTAATGTCCAAGCCCTCTCTTTCTCATTAGGACTCTCCTCACAATTACATTGTACAAGCTCCCATTAATGGAGTATTGAGCTAAGTTTAAGAGAAGGAGGAAGATGAATCTAAAAGAGGATCCCCAAAACATGGAGGGAAGCCTCCTATAAATAGGGGAAGGGGAGAAGGGGCTCTCCACCCTAATGGGCCAAACGGGCCAGAGTGGGCCCAAATGGCTAAAGTGGGCCGGATGGGCCGTAATGGGCCTAGCTGCTCGGGCCCCGTACTACGTAAAGCCTTGGACTCATGAACAGTAATAGGCCGGGATAATATATCCCAACAACTACCATATTACATTAAATTGACATGAGAGTTGATTATAGAGACGAAAGTAGAGGTCATGATACTCAATTGCATGATTCTAATACTCAATAGAGAATGTTTGGTGCTCAATGAAAATGTTTTGATGCTCACTCAACTAAAAAAACTTATGAATTTCATACTAATGCTCATTTTATAATTTACGAATGCTCAATCGGTACTCAATTGCACGCTTCTAATATCCAATAAATGATGTTTAATGCTTAATGAAAAATGTTTTGATGCTCAACTAACAAAGCTTTTTATTTTCATACTAATGCTTATTTTGTAAGCTACACATGTTCAATCGGTACTGATGTTATGCTCATTTTTAAAATGTCATATCAATGCATATTTCAAAAGTATCATATACATTAGATTCACATAGTGAACTTCATAGGAATTGATTGTAGATATAATTTACTAAAAAATGAATTAGAATATATGAAGAAGAAATTACGATGCTCAATACTAGACTAGCTCCTAATTATTAAGATAAATTAAGAGTACAATGCATGAAAGGAAGAAATAAAATAAAATTACATGAAAGAAAAGAAAAGAAAAAGTAGTAAATTAAGGAAAGAGCATGAAAGAAAGAGCTAATCCCACGGAAAATCTCTTGATTGGGACCGAGTTCTCATGTTGTGTCGCCTCTTGTTTTTTTGAGATTTCCTGTAGATTTTTAGCTGTGTGTTCAAGTTGTCAGTTGGCAGACAATTTTCGGAAGTTACAAAATTAGCTTTGTGGCAAATCGCGGTATTGAATTCCGATTTTCGAATTTCTTCCGGATATGAAATAGGAGGACGGCGATCGCTCTCGGTTGCATGTCCCAAGAAGTCATCCGTAAAGAGTGAGTCATCTGAGGCATCTGAGTAAGCCTGGATTAATGGCAGCTCGAGAGATTTCCCTAAAGAGAAGACATGGTTGTTTTTCACGGTATCTGCCGCCTGGATTTGATAATTAAAAATCAATTTCGATATGGATGTGGGGTCCTCAGTTTGTAATATACTCCCGTGTTGAAGACGTGTTGAAGAGATATAGAGTCGTCCTGCACTGACTTTGAGAGCCCTACAAAATTAGAAAAAATATTAAGAAATTTAAGTAGGCTCGAATTATGGGGTCCCATGGGTATCTGAATGAAGCTCCCCTTGTATTTCGCCACTTTTATATAGTAGCCCGCTCTGTTGATTTCCACGGAAATCGTTATAGCTCCAAATCTCTTTTTTTGTTCGGAAATTTCCGAATCTGTATTTGCGAGCTGGGAGATGAATTGGATGATTTGAGGGACAAGATCAAGGTTGAGATGAATTTTATGCAGCTGAGATCTTTTTATCTGAAAGAAGACCAACTATCTATTTCGTACAGCAAATTTGAAAGATTTATTTCCAATTTTGACCGAGTCAAAACCAAATTCTCCAAAGGAGTAATTTTCACTGACATCAAATAGAAGTTCTTTATCTTCCTTGTTTTCGTCTGGCCTCGTGGCCCTTTCCTCACCTCCACTGTATTTTAATCCAGATGTACCTGGACGGTCAAGAAATAACCTAGCTCCTAATATAATCAACAAAATAGGTCTAGTGCTAATTAAAAGTTTATTAATTCTCTTTTAAAATAAACCGTTATTTTCATCTCAATATATGAGATTTGATGCTCAATGAAAATTAGTATTTATCTCATGACGCCCAACTAACAAACCTTATGATTTTCATATTTATGCGCATTTTGAAAGTTGTGTATGCTCATTTGATACTAATATTATGCTTATTTTAAAATGACATATGAATGCATATTTCAAAAGTACCATACTATATTAAATTCGCATATTGAAGTTTATAGAAGTTGATTATAGATATAATTTAATGAGTTTTTATAAAAGACAAAATAAGAAGAAAAAAAGTGAATTATAATATATGAAGTTGATATCACAATACTCATTATTCGACTCCACTACACAGTAAAATACGTCTGGTGCTCATTAACAGTCTTTGAATGCTCATCTAACGAAAATCACGATTTTCACTGAAATTACGAAAATGCCACCGTTTTTTAGTTGTGATATTAGCTTTCTTGTAATAACATGGTGCTCATTATTAGACCCCTAATACTCATTAAAATTGGACTATTACTCATTAATAGTACACTAATGCTCATTTAGCAGAAATCACGAATTTCACATTAATTACAAAAATGTCACCGAAATATTTTACTATTTTTTACATGGGCCTGTTACTGGGCCGGCTGTACGGTGCTCACCGTAGAGCCGGATGCACCATATACGTCACCATATACGTACTCCCGGAACTGGGCCTATATAATCACAGCGGTAACTCTATGCTTAAGTTCGGTTTTTAAGCCCTAGCTATGAATTTTCCTGGAATCATTATTGTTTGTTACGTTTGAGCTTGTTTTTCTTCTTATTTTTTAGAGTTTTTTTCCGAGTTAATGTTAAATGAAAAATTATTTGCGAAATTAAGGTCGGATTAAAAGTATTTACCAAAATACTGCTGGGTCTAACTATGGTAGGACAAAGTCGCCAAACGGTTTGGCGACTTTGAAGTCGCCAAATGGTTTGGCAAGGAAATCATATAAATAAATGTGGGCCCCATTGGATATAAAAACCACTTTTTCCTTTAACAGTCCATAACTTTTTCGTTTTTGCTCCACTTTTTATAAAAAATATTTCAAAATTCATGATTTTTTATTCTCTTTCATTTGACACTAATATTGGATATATAAACTTTTAAAAAAAATTGAAGACTTATTAGACAATATTCTTATTTTCCAATCTTGGTACGAATTATTTCAAAACAATAATATTTGTGTAATTAAACTTTGTTTTATTAATATTTTTGAAAAAAAACTCTTCTTTAATATTATATAAACAAATAATTACTATTATATGACGAAAGTAAATATAGGGAATGAAGACGGGACTTGGTAATTTTTAGAGGCTATAATTGTGATTGAATTATACGTAGTATATTAGTGTGGCCATGAAAGTATACTCATAACCAAAACCAATCATTCCAGATCAGCTGGTTGTGAAGTTACCGTGCCGTCCGTGCTCAGTGGAAGGTCTCGAGTTCGAAACCTACTAGGCACATAAGGGTTTGAAACTCAATGGAGTGAGTTTCAGCCATAATTACTCCAGGCTGCCGCAAGCCCCCCTCCCCTAGACCCCCTGGTGTGTGTGTTTGTGTGTGTAAAACCAATTTAGAATCTTTTTAGATCATGTCTTTTGACTTATCAGGCTTAGACAACTTCTGGCTAAAATGACATTGTCTATAGGAGCTTTATGTCTAAAAAGACATTGTCTATTGTCTTTTTAGGAGTTATTTGTTTATACAATATTAAATAAGAGTTTTTTTTGCTAAAATTAAATAAAATAAAATTTATTTACACAAATATGACTAATAGTTACTACAATGTAGTGTCATGCTAACTTAAATTTTAAAATAGAACATAGATTAATTGCTATAATTTCATTACTACCGTAGTCACAATTTTGTAAACAATCTTTATTTTAGTCATATATGTGTAATTATTGTTTTGAAATAATTCGTAGATTGGAAAATAAGCATATTTGTCTAATAAGCCTTCATTTTTTTTTTAAATGTTTATATATCCAATATTTGTGTCAAATGAAAGAGAATAAAAAATCATGAATTTTGATATATTTTTTTATAAAAAGTGAAGCAAAAACCAAAAAGTTGCGGACGGTTAAAGAAAAAGTAGTTTTTATATCCAATGGGGCCACATTTATTAAATGAATTCCTTGCCCATATCCTTCATCCTCCGTGGTTCTTAGATCGCATGCAAGAGTCGCCAAACCATTTGGCGACTTTAAAGTCGTCAAACCGTTTGGCGACTTTGTCCTACCATAGTTAGGCCTAGCAGTATTTTGGTAAATACTTTTAATCCGACCTTAATTTCGCAAATAATTTTTTATTTAACATTAATTCGGAAAAAAACTCTATTTTTTAGTAGGTCGGTATTGTTGATATATATGTGCATCAAACCACTTCTTAAAGATTTTGGAAAACCAAGAATGTTTTTAATTAGGGGTTGCTAGGTGCACCCCAATATTGCTTTAGGTAACCTTCGTTAGAGACAATTTTGCCCCCTTTATTTTTGTACTCTGTAATAACTACTCTCTCCGTCCCTAAATGAAACTTATTTTAGGGATAGAGAGAGTACTTTTTTATTTCGATCGTATAATAATATAGTTAGGTCATCAAAATTACGCACAAACCCCATTATGGTGAACTTCTGGTAACTTTGTTTAATGACTCTGAAGTATTATAAATGGGGAATTTACTAGAATATGACTAAAACATACTGAGTTTCCCAATTTATGACCTAACTAGTTTTTAGACTTTTCTATGACCAAAAATCCAAAAGAAAAAAGAAATTTCGTTTATATTTAAAGGTTGGATGACGAAAATACCCTTATTTAAAATATGTGCATTTTGTACTAATTTCGTCCAATTAAAATTACTGCGCTTTATATTGTTGTTACTGCATGAAATTATTGCACGACTTTACTACACATCCGGTAATAATATAATCACTACACTTCTGCCAAAATTAATTCTCTTCTCTTTCACTTAAGGAATTTAAATATAGTTTTTATTTTTCTTAGATTTAATAATTTTATTACTTTACGTCTAATTAAGAAATTATCTTCACCTAAAATCACTGCATTTCATGGTGACATTACTGCTTTGTGTTATTGCCCTATTGGTCATAATCAGTGCACATCAAACTTCGTCAATGCATTCGTTCACTGCTGTGTACAATATAATTTATAGCCATATTCACTGTCAATGTTCAATGCCATGTTTAATGTCAAGTTGTCAACAAACTTTAAATTTAACAAGTTTTAATGCTCATATTTAATCTCAAAAAATAGAAAAGTTAAGAATAAGAATCAAGGCAGACATTCTGGCCTACCAATCTTACGTTCAATATCTCCCTCCCATGACCCATCTCCGTTCCGTGAGATCCTTGGCATTATATGGTCATCCCCTGTAATCAAACTTTTTAGCTTCAGATCCTTCGATCCTATTTAATTCTATTCCGCCGCAAACAACCAACACTTCATTAGGGATTCAGTTCAGACAAATTCCATCAAAGGGTCGGCGCCGGAGATGACCGACGACGCAAGATGGAGGAGATGGATCCCACTGCCTGGGTCGGCGCCAGGAGATGACCGACGAATCTTCATCGGGGCTTTTCTCGATGCTTCTATTTTGCGGACAATTGGTGACACAACGAATGGCCTGCTTTAGCCGGAATAGAGAGGGATTAATCCCATTGCTTTTTGCGGGAGGAGATGCATGTAGATGGAGGTGATGTAGAAGATGGAGGCGATGCACCAAGAAGATGGATGCGATAATAGAATGAGGGGATTATTAGGGTTTAATAATGTTAAGTTAGGGGCATTTTAGTCTATATAAAATATATATTTATTTATTAAAAGTATTTTTTTAATTATTACATAATAGGTATTATTTGGGGAAAGAAACTTGTATGGTCATATATTGAGAAAGGGTAGTAGTTTTAGTCACACGCATGATAAATTAATTTTGGGAAATAACCTTTTTTATAAAATGGATCGAACAATTGCTTTTTAAAAATGTTATACTATTTTCATTGGTTTTCCAATTATGAAAAAAATGTATTGAATTGAATCATTTTTCATTATTTTTTTCATATGAGGCCTATATTATATGGAGTATTATCATTTGAAAAATTATTCTTTTTTATTATCAATTATATATATACATATATACATATTCTCTTTTTTTGTCTATTTATCATATTTTACCTTTTTATCCTTCTTATCTTTTTTTTTCTTTTGCCTCTCAAATCATGTATTGATTCATGTTAGTTGGCCCTAAAAATTTGAAGACTAAAGCTTGGAAGTTGTTAGTGTATTTTTTTATTCGATGTTTATTTAATAGGTTTTCCCTTAAATATTACTAATACTTTGGATAAAAATGTGACTTAAGTCACTACCTATATAGTCATTACAATGGAAATCTCAACATCGTCATTATCACTAAAGTTACAATTTTAATCACTAAAGTACTCCTTTGTTTTCTAATCATTGTCCCGTTAAGTTTTTCACAATTTTTAAGAAGAAAATATTAGGGATAATATAGAGGATGTATGGTAAACGAAAAAAGTAAGAAAAAGAGTATACTATCGCATTAAGAGGAGAAAAGTAATAACAAATTAAAGTAGGAAAGAGAAAGGAGTTTATAAAAAGTAAGGGTAATAAAAGTGAGAGTATAAAAATATTTTTATAGGAAAAACTTAGTAAAAGGGAGCAAGAGAGACGAGTAATAAATTAAAAAAATGCAAAAACGGAATACGAGACAGTTATTAGAGATCGAAGGCAGTATAAAAAGTCACATTATTTTCCATTACCTTTATTTTACTATTGTTTAAGTCTAGTCTTGTATGATTTTGTTAAATCTAACTGGATTGAAATCAATTCAATTAAAAACATCCTAAATATCGTTCACATATGCAGCGGCAGACGCAGGATTTCCCGATAGCAGGGGCGGCAGTACAAGAATATACATACAAATACATATATATTAAAAATTTCGGGGTAAATATACTTAGAATTTTTTTTTTTCCGGAGGGGCGGCAGCCCCCCATAGCCCCCATGTGTGTCCGCCGTTGCACATATGCAATCATCGATATAAAGTAGATGGCCTTAATGCGGAATAAGCATGGTGTTGATCGGGTTTTAAAAGATGGGGCATCCACCTTTGGAAAATATCTAGTACACTATACAAGTTTAAACATGATAACAAAGTTATTGATTTAGAAGAAGACACAATTCATGTTATACTATGAATTTGATAGAAATCCATTTATTGGGAGAGATCAATTTATAATTATACTACCAATAAGAATGTTTTTAATTGGACTAAAATTTTGTGGTTTAGTTTTTAATTGAGATTATGGTAAGTTTTTTAGTATATTTTAAAGGTAGTTGTTTTTTTAAAATAAAGTCAAACAAAATCTCAGGAAATATAAAGACATGTTTTTTTAATTTAAAAAGCAATACCAGGAAAAAATTACTACGTATCAAAATAAAAAATAAAAAAATAAAAAGCAAAGTACTGTTTGGTACTTTGGTGAGCTACGTACTGACGGGTGAGTTTATTGATCGCAATTGTGACCGATCCGATGGATACCCACACGGTGTGGGCCACACCGAACCGCCCCGGTCAAAATGGGGAAAACCGCATTGACCGGGTAATGGGTACGGGGCGGGGAATACCCGTTTTGTTTTTACGGGTAATGGGGCGGTTACGGTTTTATGCATGCCCGCCCCATTACCCGCCCCGTACCCGCCCCGTTTATTTTTAGTTATATTTTTATTACATTGTTATCTATTACTTGACCCACAACTAATACAAGATGAGATTTTTAATGTTCATTGGGTATATATGGATAATAGATGTACTAACTATAATGTAAGAATGATGAAAGTTCTCATTAGAACTTAATAGCCTTGTTTGATTATTATATGATTTTTCGCGATTAATTATTTTTCATATTAAGTATTTTTAGGTTCAAATTATTTTAGGTTGTCTTCTTTTCTCATCTTATAGATGTATGAAGCTTTAAAGTGGCGTCTGAATCTAGCGTCATCTAGGTGATGCCATTTTTCGCCTTTTAAAATATTATGTTTTTATTAAAATGTCAATGACTCATTTAATAAAGTGATTACCCGCGGTTACCCGCGGTTATACCCGTTACCCGTTGGGGCGGTTATGGTTTGGGTAAAAATTACCCGTTGGGTAATGGGGCGGTTATGGGGCGGGGGAATTACCAAACGGGGCAGGTACGTTCTATGTAAAATCGTCCCCGATCCGCCCCGTTGCCATCCCTAGGTGAGTTTGGTGAGCTGCGTTGCTTAGTTGCTTACTACGGGTGCGCTTATATTTATATACTACGAGTGAGGTCAAATATGAAGTAGGACAAATATGTCCAATAATGGGGAAAAAGGGGTGCGCTTAGTGATTATAGGGGTGCACTGAGGAGTGTTTTAATTAATCTTGATTTAGTCTCAAACCAGACCAGACCAGACCAGACAATCAGACATGACCAGACCTGGCTTGACTTTGATAGATATAAATTACACATGGAACGATCATATATTACACCAGACCACATCATTCCAGTTCATATCAGACCAAACTAGACAGAATTCCTTTGCTAAATGCTAAAACGAGTTCAAACTCATGTTTGGAGAAGAAAAAACAGTAAAAAGGGGAGTTTACAGACCATTTGGGGGAAGAAACCGTTTATCTGGAAACCTTCGTCCGGAAACTAGTTTATCCATGTATAAACCCATTTATCTGAAAACCTTCGTCCGAAAACTAGTTTATCTGGAAAGCTTATCTTTCCGAAAACCTGGTTTCTTTGCAAACTCACTTTTTTGGAAACCTTCTTCGTCCGTAAAGCTTCTTGATAAGTTCGTATTACAACACGCATTTGATGCATGTTGGGATCAGCTTTTGATGGTTTTCCTAGCTTTTAGGTGTTGCAAGTCTCAATTTTAGCTCAAGTTATGTCTACCAGGCATTGGTTCGAGTTTTGTGTTGTTTGGAGTCAAAATCAGGAATTTAGAGTCTGGCACCGGCGCTAGAGAAGAAATCAAGAAGAGTTGGAGAGCATTTGAGAGACATTTGAGAGTTCTGGAGCCCAGCGGGAGGTTAACGACGAATATTTGATGAAGAAAAGGCCTTTGGATTGATCATGGAAGCATCCAAGAGCATTTGGAGCGAGAAACAATGAAATATGATGAAGAAAAGGAAGGAAGACGTACCAACTCGCTGGAATGCCAGACACGGTCGCGCCTGGACTTAGGCACAGTCGTGCCTCTAGAGGGAAAATGACCAGGTTGCTGGAATGCCAGGCATGGTTGTGCCTGACCCTAGGCACGCCGTGCCTGGACAAGAAGTTCATTGTTGCTCCGGACGCACGGGCGCAGGCTCGGTCGTGCCTGGTGCCGTGTCTGGCCCCATTTTTCTTAGTTCAGCCCAAATTTTACCTGATTTCTATAAATAAGGCCTCCATTCTCCTATTTTGGTGTTACGAACTTCATAAAGGGGCCTAGGGACGAGTTTTACATTGTTTTTACGCATTGTTGCTCAAGACCCTTGGATTACTTGTAAATTCAATCTTTTTAATTAATGACAATTATTTCTATTCATCCCAGTTCTATTGATTTATTAATTATGAGTTGTGAGTAGTATAATTAGGGATTTGGGATTGATGAAGGGGTTAATCATGATGTATGAATATTTCTTGATCAATTAATTGCAGGAATGACGTTTAATTTGTATGTGAATAATTTAACTGATATCTCTTGTAACCTAGAACGCGTGCTAAAATTACAATTGCTTTTAGAATAAATTAAGAGAGATCTAGTTTATTCTAGGATTCACACACTTAATCGTTCGCTAAGAGATTAGTAGCGATTAAGGGGCCGTAAGCTCGCTCGTCTTGGCAATAATTTAGGAACCTGTCGCATGAGAGATCAGTCTGGTCCCCTATTTTTATTGTACTCTATGCCGCGAGAGAGGTAAGAACTTTAGCTAGGCTCAATTAAATTAAATTCATGTAATAAAGCCCGATCTGTCAGAAATCTGATTACCCCGAAATCAATCAATGTTCCCTTCGTCGTTAATTAAGAAGAAACCGATTTACTTTTATTCGTTATTCTGGATTTAATTTTTCCAAACCACCAATCTCGCACAATTGCTTTTATTTTATTTCTTTTTAATCGCTGAATATAGTTAATTTTTATTTCCCTTTTATTCGTCCCTGTGGAGACGATACTCGTACTTTCACCACTTTACTACTATCATTTTAAGTGCGAGAAAACTCACATTAGTTTTTGGCGCCGTTGTCGGGGATGGTGTCGGATTTGAGGGTAAATTAGAATCAGCGACTTGTTTTTAGTTTTTCGTAAGATTTTTTGTCTGCTAACCTTGTAGGTCGGGTCTTTTTATGCATACACACTCTATGAGGGGAGAACCGCTTGTCCCTCTAAATCTTGAGATTGAGAAGCTCGCTGGACAGAACCACAAGGTCCTGAGAGAAAAGAATGCAACCATGGAACCATCATCATCTGGAACTGATGGGACGTCTGAGGTCCAAACCACTTCGGGTAATCTTGATTTCTACATCAATACCTCACCCCAGTCTTCACCGCCTATTTCACATAGACGCCCTCCTGGCTTTCAAAATTTCCGTACTCCACCACTATTTCCCCAAAATTAGTCCACTCCACAACTAAGTCTTCCCCCATTATTATAGCTCTTTCAAAATGTCTCTACTACTCCCGAAACCACTTTTCAGAACCAAACTTATGGGATGCAAGTCATAGGGTAAAATATTTCGGTGTTCCAACCGAGACAGAACCCACCCCCAGTCATCCAAAATCCATTCCAGACTTAGCCACAAAATCAGCCTTTTCAAAATCCTTTCCAGAATTAGAACCTGTACCGTCAGCCCCAACCGCAACCACAAATTGTTCGACCACAACCTGTTTGACCACACCTAGTTTTCCAGCATAGACAGCAGGCCCCTCACTATGAAGATTATGTACCGCATGAAAACCCACTCTACCAAGGACAGACCATTGCCGATTTCCTTACTCCGAAGATTTCCAAGTACGATAGCATTCATGCAAGTGACAGGTATTACTGCAAACCGCTACGAGATCAAGCCAGTGGTGATTAGCATGGTGTCCAATAATGAGTTTGGAGGAGGCCCTACAGAAGATCCAGTGGCACACATTACCCGATTCCTGAGGATGTGTCAGACTTTCAAGATACCTAAAGTAGCTGATGATTAGGTTCGGATACTACTTTTCCTTTTCTCACTGAGGGATGATGCGCAGAGATCCCTGTTTGAACTCTTTCAGAGGCAGGGCTACTATAATCAGCCCTACCAACAGGAGCAGCAAGGAAACTACGAGCATGGAAATCAACAGCAATATATGAACTATAATTAGTCTCAAGCTCAGCAGGCTCAGCCTCAAGCACAACACTTTCAGCCACAAAGGAAGGAGGTGGAGCAGAGTATACCTGAATGGAAGCAAGCCACCATGAGCCTGGAAGAAACATTCAAGAAATTCATGCAAACGACTACCGCAAATCAACAATTAACACAACCAAGTATTCAGAACATGCAAACTCAATTGGGGCAGCTCGCAAAGCCCGTTTCTGAGAGGAATAAGGGATCCCTCCCTAGCAACATTGAGAATAACCCGCGAGAACATGTTCAGGCAGTCACCTTGAGGAGTGGAAGAGAGCTAGAACCTACTGCCTCGAAGACGAATCTTGATGAAGTTGAAGTTGAACTGGCTGCCTGAGAAGAAGAAAAGGAGAAAGATCGAAGAGGGAAGAGAGGTGGCAGCTGCACCAAAACAGCCCGTTCCGATCAAGAATTACAGTCCACCTCTCCCCTATCCGGCACAATTGACGATGAATCACGATAGTGACCAGTTTGGTAAGTTTCTGAACCTCATGACCAGTTTGGAAATTTTCTGACATAAAAGGACTCACGTGTTGCATGGCCAAATTTGAAAAACTGTCCTGTCAGTCCATAAATGAGTGTTATTTTCTTGACATCATGGAACCATGTGCAGAAGAGGGAGGGGAACCTCCACCTCTTAAAGAGACTGCTTTTGACCCATTCTTTGATAAAGGGCCTGATAAAGGCCTAGACTCATTCATTTGCTTTACGAGTGGCCCTGAGATGCGTAATTATCTTCATGAATTTAAGGTCCCGTGCCATCTTAGGTTTGATATGAGGAAGACTAGTTTTCTGAGTGAGAGCATCTTTCATTGAGTTTCTGATTGCGTAGTTGTGTCGGGCAAACGACTTTAAAATAGCGCTTATTGGGAGGCAACCCAAGTTTTTTCTGTACTTTTTCTTTGTTTGCTTTCAGAAAACACCCTCATTTTTGTTAAAAAAACGAGGTGTCCTCTGTGTGTTTTTGTGTTTGTTTGCTTTGTTTTTGCAGCTCAAAGCTTGCTTGTTTGGATGATGTGCCAAGGTTTACAAATTGCCCCAGTTTTGTTTTGCACCGACCAACGCCTTAGGGAAGTTCCTTGACTCTTATACTCGCATGTTGTAATAATTGAGTTGAGATTGAGCACGTGTGGCCCTTTCCTCTTTAACCCCTTGTGCATAGTGTATTTTTGGTCACCGAGGGCAATGTCAAAGTTTAAGTGTGGGGGAGTGAATTCGCATTCCGGCAGTAGTCGTTACATGTGATTATTAGAGTTAGCATGCGCAGGTGTTAGTTGTATATTCATAGGAAAGTCATGTAAAAATTTTTGAAATTTTTTCCTTAAACTGAGTCTTTGTGAACTGGCTAGCGTTTTGACTATGCTTTCAGAACATCTTTGAAGTGTTTAGGCTTATATTGCTTTCACTATAATCTAGTTGTTAAGAGGATGAAGGCATTAGTCACCCATTGAATCATTTCATAAATCATCCATCCCACCTAAAAAAGTCTTTTAGGAGAATCCACGTGAGCCTGACCGTTTTATTCTTTTCCCAATTAATTGAGCTTCATAGCCAAATGACCTGTGTTTCCTTACTCGTAAATATTTCTAACAAAGTTTTGGTGTTTAAGGAACTAGGGGATTAATTTGCTAATTTTAGGGATTTTTTGTAGGAGCCACTGTTGGCACTGTTCCTATGCTCCAAATGGGGTAAGAGCAGTCACGTTTTAGGAATTTGATACTTTCGGGGATTGCATTGTAGGCATGGATTCACTTTGATTAATTGAACCTTAATTGCTAATTTTCCTTAGTGAGGCCGATATAAGAATGTGGTAATATCTAGTAAGAATCTGAAAATTGAAAAAATTAATTATAGCTAGACCTCTTACCTTGCAAAAAAAGAGAATGGGAGCCCTGGTCAAAAAGCATAAGTGTTAGCACAATAAGATGAGACTTGGGTATCTTTCGAAAGAAATGGCGTTCTCGTGTCAACATGACAAGGAAATCTGAACCTAATTAATTGAACTAGAAGGCTATTGCAAAATTAGCTTTAGTCCTTCGCGTACTTCAAGTATACGTCAAAGCACAAATGTGCCGCGACGGTTTAGCTTAGTTGTACACCATGTCTACTCATTTCATAGGTCTAAATGATAGTCCTTAATTTGTGGCCTACTGTGCTCCTTGAGCCTAAGAATAACCCCGAAATTCCTGAATACATTAAGTCTTTGTTATGATGTTCCAAACTCTCAAGAAAGGTACTGTTTATAGTTTACCATTTACCATTCACCACCGCATTCACAAGTCTTTCTGATCGGTAGCTAGTTTGTTTGTGTACGCTATCACTTCTTTGAAGATGTTATGAATAATTTTGTCAAATATTTTAGCTAGAGTACAAAGATGTAGTTTAGGGAAGAATTTTCTTGATTTAGTCTGTCTGTTCTATGAGTATCCCTTTAACTACGTGTACATGCTAATTGTCTTATCCTGCTAATTCAGTTTCCAAACCACCAATCTCGCACAATTGCTTTTATTTTATTTCTTTTTAATAGCTGAATTTAGTTCATTCTTATTATCCTTTTGTCCGTCCCTGTGGAGATGATACTCGTACTTTCACCACTTTACTACTATCATTTTAAGTGCGAGAAAACTCGCATCACTTCTTCATCTGGAAATCGTGATCCATCTGTAAACCTCCTTCATCTAGAAACCTTGTACTTTTATCGCCCTATCATTCTTGGTATCGAATCCAAAGCTTAATCTCTTCTATATTTTTGTTCTATATCAATTATTGTTGGATATCCGGGAATTACAATTGGTATGAGATCCATATGTGTGTCGATTGAGTTGTTTGCAATTTTTATAGCCAAAACAAGGTTTGCGAACAAAGGCATCCGTAAACCTCATTATAGGAGAATAAGACCAAATTTCTTTGCTAAGTGTTAAGAAGAGTTCGAAATCTTGTTATAGAAGACAAATAGTGTAAAGAGTGAGTTTATGGACCATTTGGGGAAGAAATTGTTCATCTGGAAACCTTCGTTCGAAACTATTATCCAGAAACCAATATATATGAAAATATTTGTCCGTAAAACTCACTTTTCTAAAAACCGTCTTCATTCGTTAAAGCTTCTTCTTCAAAAAACCTTGATTTGTCCATAAAGTTTCTTCATTCGACTATCGTATCCGCAGGTCTGCCCCTTCACACAGGGGTACAAATTTTGATTTTAAATTAACTGGTCGAAATTCAAAGTGCACAAGAAGTCTAAAGTAACGAAAAAATATGTGTGAATGAATTGGAATCTCTGCCCATTGATCTGTGAAGTACCAGAATATATACACGGTTATGTTGCCAAACTTGGCTCCTAAAAATTAGCTAGGCCTTAAATAAAAGATACACTTGCTATACATATACAAAGTAATCAAAGAAATACCTAACGTATCAAATATATCCTAATACCCCCCCTCAAGTTGGAGCATGAAGATCACGAATGCCCAACTTGGCAAGTAAGGAATGAAACGGACGAGGTCCAAGTGCTTTGGTCAGAATGTCAGCCAGCTGCATGGAAGTAGGAATATAATCCGGAGCAATCGTATGCCGAGTGATCTCATTTCGGACAAAATGGCAGTCAACTTCAATGTGTTTCGTGCGCTCATGAAACACAGGATTATGGGCGATGTGAAGCGCGGCTTGACTATCACAATGTAGAGGAACAGGAGATGAATGTATAATCCCCAAGCTGCGTAACAAGCCGGTCAACCAGAGAATTTCACAGGTAGCAGAGGCCATAGCGCGATATTCGGCTTCGGCCGAAGAGCGGGAAACCGTAACCTGTTTCTTAGTCTTCCACGAAATGGGAGAGCCGCCAAGAAAAATAAAGTACGCAGTGAGGGAACGCCTGCTTAAAGGGCAGCTAGCCCAATCAGCATCGCAGTAGGCCCGTAATGATATATCAGAATTAGCCAGCAACAGAATACCTTGACCAGGACTGCTCTTTAAATATCGGACAACACGTAGCGCGGCGTCCCACTGAGACCGAGTAGGATGCTGCATGAATTGAGATAGAATGTGAACCGAGTAGCATAGTTCGGGTCTCGTAATAGTGAGATAAATCAGACGACCAACCAAGCGTCTATATTTGATAGGGTCGGCCAAGAGTTCATCAGAAGCAAGAGCTAAAGAATGACCCTCTTCCATAGGTGTGCTCGCAGGTTTGGCAGCAAGAAGACCGGTTTCAGACAAAATATCTAAGACATATTTACGTTGACAAAGAAAAATACCACTATTGTTACGAGCCACCTCAAGACCAAGAAAATATTTAAGTTTCCCCAAATCTTTCATACGAAAACACGTATGCATGTAATCCTTGAACTGTTGAATAGAAGCACCATCATTGCCGGCAATAACAAGATCATCAACATAAACGAGAATGCTTAGGGAAACATAGCCTTTGTGATAAACAAATAATGAATGGTCAGAGGGACTATTATGAAAACCATAAGCACGCAAAGCAGTGGCGAGTTTAGCATACCAACACCGGGGGGCCTGGCGGAGGCCATATAGTGATTTGCGGAGCCGACAGACTTTGCCTAAAGAATTATTACCAAAACCAGGGGGAAGTTTCATATATACCTCTTCATCAAGGTCACCGTGAAGAAACGCATTATGCACATCCATTTGATGTAGCTCCCACTTTTTAACGGCCGCAACCGCAAGAAAAGTACGTACGGTGACCATTTTAACTGTCGGGGCAAAAGTTTCAGCAAAATCAACACCTGGTATCTGATGATTACCAAAAACAACCAGTCTGGCCTTATATCGTTCAATAGCCCCATCAGACTTATATTTAATGCGGTAAACCCACATGCAACCAATAGCGGATTTGCCTGGAGGTAAGTCCTCAATTGTCCAGGTATGATTATCCTCCAGGGCAAGAATTTCGTCCTGCATGGCTTGACGCCACCGAGCATCCCGCATGGCTTCTTTAAAAGAAGCCGGCTCGACATTAGTAGTAATGGCTGCAAGAAACTTACGATGACCGTTAGAAAAAATATTACAATTCACATATTGTGTAATAGGATATCGCGTACCTGAGGACAAGACGGGTGAGGGTGGAGCGGCGATGGGGGTAGCACGAGTAGTATACGTGACAAAATCTTGAAGACGGACATTGGGAAGCTTCTGCCGACGGCCCCGTCCCAAAATTTCAACACTTTGCTCAGACTCCCCACCTGGAGCAGTAACATTACCTTGCTCAGAATCCGTGGTTACTATAGCCTCCTCATTGGCCAGTACCGAAGAGGTTTGGTTGTCAAGCTGTGTGTCAGAATCATGTATAGCAATATTGACATCTTCCATGATATTAATATCATCATGGATAAGGGAGGTGTCGGTCAAGGACTGCTGCAGAGCCGAAGATAACACACTGTCAGTTGCAAAAGGAAAAATATGCTCATAAAAGACCACATCTCTAGAACAAAAATATTTCCCAGTGTCAATATCAAGTAAATTCCAGCCTTTCTTCCCAAACGGATAACCAAGAAAAACACATTTACGACTGCGACTGCTGAATTTATCCATGGAATGCAACTCCTTGGCATAGCATAAACATCCAAAAATGCGGATAGTGCTGAGATCCGGGCAACGACCAAATAATAATTCAAACGGAGCCTTGCCTCCTAAAATTCGAGAAGGAGTTCGGTTGATGAGATAAGTGGCGGTAAGAACACACTCACCCCAAAAATCAATAGGAAGATGTGCATGAAAACGTAAAGCACGAGCCACATTGAGAATGTGACGATGCTTACGTTCCACACGGGCATTTTGTTGAGGGGTTTTAACCATAGATGTCTGATGAATAATGCCTTGTTCAGAAAAATATTTTCTCAAAACCATAAACTCACTCCCATTATCACTGCGAATGGTCTTTACGAGTTTTCCAAACTGTCGCTGAATTAAGGCAAAAAAATTCATTAATAAAGATGACACCTCGCTCTTATACTTCATCAAATAAACCCATACACTTCGTGAGTGATCGTCAACAATAGTGAGGAAATAACGTGAATCACATGAACGATTGGCACTATATGGTCCCCAAACATCACAATGAATTAAATCAAACAAATGAGTTGCTCTATGACTACTTGACGGGAAAACAGAACGAGTTTGCTTTGCACGGTGACAAATATCACACGGCTTATTAATTAAACTACTAGTGTGACCTCTAACTTGAGGCAATAAATCCAAAATTTGCAATGACGGATGTCCCATGCGAGCGTGCCAGAGTTCACCAATGTTAAGATGCGTGGCGCTACGAACGAGTACTCTATCCCCCATCGCCAAATAGAAGAGCCCACCAAATTGCTCACCCACACCAATCTTGGTCCTCGAGACTTGGTCCTGTATAACACAATTAGTATGAGTGAATTGAATACTTAATCTAGCATCTTTAAGCAAGGTGGATACAGATAAAAGATTGCAAGTAAATTCCGGCACAAACAGAACATTGTTTATCGTAAGTTTCTCATTCAATTTAATGCTACCGATCTTAGTAGCCTTGATAAAAGACCCATCGGGCAGCCCTATTTCTGTGGGTATCATATCAACGAGAGCGTCAAATAACCGAGCATTCCCACATACGTGATGTGAGGCGCCTGTGTCGATAATCCACAAGTTATCTGTCTTACCGTTTAGGCGAACATCACCAAGTTCTTTGACTGCATCTCCGGTGTGAGCAACATTTGCTTTCGGCTGCTGATTCACCGAAGCGTTGTGGAATCCCCCTGCGGTACCTCCGGACTGTCCACGTCCTTTATTCATGCCACGTCGCCGTTCCAACCAGCCTTCGGGGTATCCGTGTTTAACAAAACACTTCTCTTCAGTATGCCCTGTTTTAGAGCAAAAGGTACAAACAATAGGATTGTTTGAAAATCGAGCACCCCCCCCTGAGCTGCGGCCAGGGGGATTAGTTCCGCGAACAGCAAAACTCATGGGATTAGTTTCTTCTCCCTGATTATTTCCACCAGTGATTGTCCGCACCTCTTCCTCTTGAATCATTCTGGAGTACACAATGTTTAGTGAAGGCAGGGGGTCAATTCCTAACAGGCTTGACCGAGTGTTCGCATAATATGGTTCAAGTCCCATTAGAAATTCTCGCACCTGATCTGCCTCACGTCGCTTCCGAAGCTTGGTCGTTAAATTACAGTTACAACCGGAGCAGTCACACGTTGGCAGAGGATCAAAATCATTCAGATCATCCCATAATTTCTTAAGGCGCCCATAGTAGCTCATAATCGTCTCACTGCTCTTCTGTTTACAGTCGGTGAGTTCGGCTTTCACCTGGTAAATTTTTACTCCATTTCCTACAGAAAATCTTTCTTTGATATCGTTCCATAGATCAAAAGCAGTATCTCGATAAGAAATAGAGGTCCGCAATGAAGGATCGATGGTGTTGAACATCCAGGCCACTATCATGGAATTATTCGTCCACCAGTCTTCTATCTCGGGTGAACTGCTATCGGGTTGCTTGAGGCTTCCGTCTATGAACACTGATTTGCGTTTGGCGCGAAGAGATACACGGAATCCCCTTGCCCATTCTTCATAGTTATAACCCTTAAGAACAACATGAGTGATGACGGTTCCAGGATTATCACTTGGACTGAGTGCATAAATCAGACTTTGGGAAGAAATTGTTCCACCAGTCATGATGTGCGTCACCGTGATGAAGAAGCAGGGAATAGCCGATTACTTTGAGAAGCGGAAGATTGCTGCTCTGATACCATAAAGTAACGAAAAAATATGTGTGAATGAATTGGAATCTCTGCCCATTGATCTGTGAAGTACCAGAATATATACACGGTTATGTTGCCAAACTTGGCTCCTAAAAATTAGCTAGGCCTTAAATAAAAGATACACTTGCTATACATATACAAAGTAATCAAAGAAATACCTAACGTATCAAATATATCCTAATAAAGTCCCCTATTCTCCTTTTCATTTTAGTCTTAAGAAAGGAGTGTTCCATATATATAATGTCAAATTTTCCTTTGAGTTTAGGTGTAGGAATGTTAAAAAGCGCATCTCTACTTCGTTCACTTGAAACATTACACTTTGCCTACAACTTACACCTTTAACATTCTAAGAGCTAGGTAGTTTCTTGGCCCATTTCAGACTTTGAAGGTTAAGACGACTCAAATCCAAAGTCAAAGCTACAATCAAAGCTTCCAAATGTCAACCTTGTGATTAAAATTACTACGAAGAAATTAAAAAAAAAAATCATAAAATCTTAAAGTCAAAGACATGAAAATTATCAAGGTCAAAGGAGGAAAAAACTTGAAGTCAAAGTTGTTTATTGCTACACTTTAACGTCAAGAATCTTTGTAGAATCGATCAATTCAATCAACAACACAACATTGATTCAAATCTGATAATAAAATATGGATGCCTAATCCAACTCATCATCATTGTCTGACAATCATGAATACGCTGAATCTTCTGATGACTTCAAGGTAAGTACTTCTAATTTAAATTTCACTCACCACTTACGCTTGTTGGGTCCCTGTTTTCTCCTAAGAAATGTATGAAATGGAGCTCTCAAATATGAATAAGAATGGCTTTCATTGAAGGAGAAACTTTACAATGATGAAGAACTTTAGCGTTGAACTTTTCTCTCTTCTCACACTCACAATGATAGAGGGGCAAGGACTAATCTCAGGTGTGTGAGAAAGTGTTGGTCCCGTTTGAGTTGGTAATCAGTCTAGAGGGGGGGTGAATAGACTGATTCAAGTTTTTCAACTTTTCTCTAAGTCAGAGTTGACTTATCAGAGAGGGTAGAGTTCTGATAATCAGAACTGGTCTTGCAGCGGATAAGAATTCCGGGTAGCCTCAAATAAACACTAAGGCAAATGCCTTTCTGATAACTCTGAAAAAAAGATCTGCTGAACACAGATTCCAAGTCTTAGAGTTAAACAATTAAGATCCTAAGTGCAGAAAGTAAATGCAGTAAAGTAAATGACACCAGAGTTTTTATAGTGGTTCAAGGAACAACGCATTCCTCTAGTCCACTGTTCCACTAACCTTGTAAAGATCAATTACAACGCCTTAGTCCCTAGCACTTAAGAAGTTCTCCACGCCTTCTTCAAGTCTCGTTGTCACCCGGGATGCAGTCCTGCTTCCTGATGACTGGTCCTTTCACTCAGCTTCCCGGAAGTATCACCACTTCACTACTGCAGTTACTTGGACGCCCTTCTTTGCAGAAGATGTTCTGAAAACAGAGTTTTCTCCAACTTGCTTCGTCACAAAGGATATATAGTTGAAGTACTTGAAGGTTGAAGAAAAGGATGAACTTTGTTGTGTGTTGGTTTGGAGGATAAGTAAAATTGAATCTTCCCAACGTAAGCTTGTCTTGTTGATGATTGTTGAGTTTGAGTCTCAAGAGAGCTTGAAGTATAATGAGCAAAACTTGTAGCAAAGTTGTGTTCCTGTTCTTCGGTGAGTAGCTTATATACTGGGGTTGTCTGCCCGTTGGAGGAGGAGACAACTGCATTGAATGCACGTACTATTGACTTGACCCACTGTTTTGGAAGCTTTCTATTTTTATAATATATCTTCCAGATTTCTCGGTCAATCATTTGCAAACCATCCAAAGCGTATCAGGCTCATTTAATGAGCATTAAAGACTTTCCTTGGATGGAATATCTTCTAGCCATTGATGAATTTCCCAGCCGTTGGAAATAGCTTTGAAATTCTTCTAAGTGTTAGTCGGACTCTGATCGGAGTCTTCTGATACGTTGGATTCTGATGGCTTTCAGAAGAATGGTTCTGATGTAGCTTCAAGTCGAGCTCTGGTGTGGGAACTCTGATGCTTGTCTGATGTTGAGTTCTGATGAAGCTATACATCGAACTCTGATGACTCTTTGATGAGCAACTCTCATGATTTCCGAGAGCGACTCTGAAAGTAGTTCTCATATAGCAGCTCTGATCAGATCCACAAAAGAGCAACTCTGATCGTCGACTACAATAATACTTACAATTGAAAATTCTAATACACAAAATCTAACTGGGGTACTTTAAAATTCTAATCTAATTATCCTAGCATCATCAAAATCTAATTACATTTATTCCTTACAATTTCCCCCTTTTTGATGATGCCAAAACCCTTAAACTATTTCCAGAGAAGTGCCTTTCACCTTAAAAGACAATAAGTTAAAAACTTTCATTCAAAGTCTTGGTGGGCACTTGGCATAGGAAAATAGCAAGAGTAAAATACAATCAATCACGCAAATAATTAAAAGCAATAAAAAAACAGTAAAAGACACATAAATTGATATTGCCATGCAAATTAGAGGCAAGCTGGTTATCTTATTAATAAAAGATATTTAAAGCAACAAGAGGATAGAGTTTAGATATCTTCCTCTTCTAGTTGAGCTTCCTTTGCTTCTATTTCTTTTAGATCAGCATTTACCCTGGCTCTGATTGTAGCAAGGTTCCTGGGATTCTGATATTCTGACCAAGCAGGTTCAAGCTTGCAGTCAAGATAGTTTCTGATGGCTTCAGAAATGTCATTGCCAGGGATCACTTTCATTCGCCACCAGTCTTCTGCTTCTTGCATAGAGCCACCATGATTTATGATTATCAGACCATCATTATCCAAAATGAGATTTTCTTGTTGTATAGGGGTCATATGCTTCTTCATTTCTCTGAATTGAGCAGCATCAGGTTTAGCCAAGTCACTGTTGAGCCATTGGGCCAAAGTGAAGGTGGAGGCTGTCTTCTTCCCTTTCTTTGATTTTGGGGGAGTTGCTCTCTGAATACCAGCAGCAATCTGCTTCTGCCTGGCTCTCTCAAAATATATTGAAGGATCAGGCGTACCAGAGATAGGGGTCAGAGCTCTGGTGCTTGTACCTTCTGCAGCTCTGATAGTTTCTGAAGGTTTTCTGATATCTTCCCCCTTTTTGGCATCAACAAGATCACCAAGCAGGAGTCCGATTTTGGAGAATTCGGTTGCATTATTGTCTTTGATAGCTTCAAGTGCACCTGGGAGTGTCTGAGTCACAGAGGCCAGACCTTCTATCAGCTCTTTCTGTTTGCCCACAGCTGATTGAATATCCTTGGTTGTAGCCTCAAGAAGAGTTAGCTTGTGATCTCTTTCCTTGCCACTGTTAATCAGTTTGAGACCAAAATCTATGTTTGTCTTGCAAATGCCCTCCACATCTTGCAGAAGTTCTGCACTTTTGTCATGAGACCACTGAAGATCACTTACAGCATCAGAGATATCTTTAATAGCCTTGTCTTGTTCTTCAAGGGCCTTTGTGTGATGAAATAACACTGCAGAGATTCCATCCACTTCCTTAGAGATGTTGCTCAGATTTTCTGTAGTCTTGTCTTTGTGAGCTTCCAAGGCCGTGGCAATGATGCCCACGTGCTTTAATAGCATATTGATGCCTTTTGTGAGATGTTCACTGACTCTGATGAGATGGGAATCAGTGTCATACTCAGCATCTAGTATCTTCTCCATGCCTTTGGCTATCTGGTTTCCGACAAGCTCAATATCTGCTATGAAGTGTGGAAATGTGGCAGGACCTGTGGCAAGAGTTTGTACAGGCACCTGGGAAGGTGTAGATGATTGCTGTGGCGGTGCTGGTGGAGAGTTCTGAGAAATGGCTTGCTGAGGGGGTGATGATTGGGGTTGAGATGTAGGTTGTTTTGGAGATGGGGGTGGTGATGGTGAACGATTTCTGATGGGAGTTAGCTGATGGCAGGGTGATGGTTGTTTAGGTGAGGATGGTTTCTTAGGTGATGGAGTTTTCTTGGGTGTGGGAATTGGTGAATTTGGAAGAGGTTGAGGGGATGGAGGTTGGGGGCTCTCTGGTGGATTTGATAAGGGGGTGGAAGGCTTGGGTGAGATTGATATTGGGGGAGAGGAGGTTGGTTCATCAACAGGAAGGGGAATAGGAGAAATAGGGGTTACCTCAATAGAAGTTTCCTCAACCTGAGAGTTCCTCCATTCTCTGATCAGTTGCTGCATTTCCAGTGGCAGATTGTTGGCAATCGAAGATTCACCGTGAAAGTGAGGAAGGTAGGGATACTTTCTTAGAGATTCCCTCCTTTTCATCTCCACCAGCCATTCTTCAAAGGCTGGAACCTCGCTCTCTGATAGCGGTTTGACATGCTCTTCTGATGGTGGAGCAGTCATCTTCTCTTTTCCTTTGATGTTTTCCTTCTTCTTCTCCAACACAGAGTGTAAAAATTGTAGATCAAAGCATAGTGAAACATCATCTATACCTGCCCATTTGAGGACTTCTTCTTCCTCAGATTCAAAGACTGCAGCTTGGTCAAGGATTTGGTGCAGAGGTCCCATTCTCCATTTCCTCCATGTAAGCACCCTTTGAAATTGTCTTTCAAGTGCAGTTGAGTCTAGCTGTTCTGTTGGAGAGATGGTGACTTGCAAGTCGGGTGCAGAGGAAGGTTGGACCTCTGATACAAGTTCCCCCTGAGTATCAGAGATCTGTAATGCAGATTCCTCTTGTGTATCAACCAACTCTGGTGCTGGTTCTCGTGCAGGAGTCAACACTGGTGCAGGTTCCCCCTGAGGTTCTGACTCCTTGGGTGAGCTGACCTTTTTCTTCTTTTGGACTCTGATAGGAGATTTTGAGCTATCAGAGTCACTTTGAATGACAGCTTTTCTTCTCCTCTTCTGTCTCAATTTCTTGACTGGAGCCTCAGCTGATGCATCCTTCTCTGATGCTTCCTCCTCTGATGCAGGTTTCTCTGGAGTGCTGTTAGTCTTCTTCTGAAGCTTCTTCTTCTTGCCCTTGGGTTGTTCATCATCAACCTCAACTGTAGTTGCTGGTTTCTCCCTCAGCTGCTCTTGTTTCCTAGCTTTCTTTAATTCTGCAGCAATGGCCACATTGAACTTGGGAGAAGCTGTGAGGAAGATGGTCTTCGTGTGGTTGACTTCAGTAGCTTCTCGGAGCGCTATGTTGACATTGGAAATCAGTCTGGAAATGAGAAGTCCATGGCCCATCTTGGTAGAGAATTGGCCAGTCTTCTTGTCTTTCTTAGCCACAGACTCAGAGAGGGACTGGAATAGTACCTTTCCCCAGTTGATGTTCATTCCCCTGTGAACAGCATAGATGGCCTTGGAGTTGGCATTGTTCATCTGGTCAGTTGACCCAGTCTTGCACCATAAACATCTGTGCATGATGCTCATTAGCCTTTCGAAGTCCTTCTTGAGGACATTCTTCTTCATTTAGAGCTTATCTACTCCGGTTGCATCCTCCCGGCAGTAGGTTTCAGCAAAGGTTTGGACAGAGATGTCCACATCGTCAAGCTCGATGAGGCTGGTAGTATCTTCTTCTTGAGGGTCGAGCTTGATGTCAAAGAACTCATTGAGAGCATTAACATCTATCTTCAGGTCCTTGCCCTGAACCTGGGAGAAGATGGCATTGTTGGAGATGTAGGCATTGAGATAGAACTCTGCCACATCTAGATTGCTAAAGTGCTCATAGGGGTGAGCAACAATCTTCGTCAGTTGAGAGTCATGCATTCCCTTGATGACTGCTTGCATGGTCTTCTTGTTCTCGGCCAGCAATGGCAGCGAGGTCATGTCCACCTTCATACCAGTGACAATGTTGCTCACTAGAGCTTTGGCTTCAGCATCAGTAAGGTCCGTGATGTTGATGAACTTCATTTTTGAGTTTAGTGAAGAGTTTGAGAGGTCTGAAAGTTGAAGGTTTAGAGAGATAAAGCTTGAGGACGAAGAGTAAAATTGCAGTAGCGATTTAGGTTTTCAGAATGGGTATATATGAATTTGGGTTAGAAGACGTTTGGTATAATTTGGGGTTTCGAGGTCGCATTTAATGGATTGTGGGCGGAAAGCCGTTTTCCAAAAGTGGTAATAACTACCGGGGGTAAAATAGTAACTTCCGGTTTATTGAACAGTCTCGCCCGAAATTTAGAAAATTTTGCTAAGTCCACAGCCACTCTGATGAATAACAGTCCATATATCAGAGACGGGGTATTCTGATATAGGGTCCTCTGATGGATAAGCGTATCAGAGGTGGGGAATTCTGATGGATCCACATCTGATGCTTCTGCAACTCTGATTCAAGCTTCTGATGGATAAGAGCTCAGGTACCAGAGATGGGGTGTTCTGATGAATCCACAACTGGTACTTCTGCAACTCTGATTCATGTATCTCGGGGAAGATCATCCATCATTCCCAGTTCTTCCCTTAGCTTGTTAAACCTTGCCTCTGAGAGAGGTTTGGTTAGAATATCTGCAAGCTGGTTTTCAGTTGGAACATGCTCAATTGAAATGTGCTTCTTCTCCACATGATCTCTGATGAAGTGATGTCTGATCTCAATGTGCTTGGTTCTTGAATGCAGCACGGGATTCTGAGTGATGGCAATGGCACTGGTATTATCACACAGCAGCTTGATCTCCTTTGCTTGCACTCCATAATCCTTGAGTTGTTGCTTCATCCAGAGTAATTGAGCACAGCAGCTTCCAGCAGCAATATATTCAGCTTCAGCAGTACTAGTTGAGATTGAATTCTGCTTCTTGCTAAACCAGGAGACAAGTCTCCCACCTAGCAATTGGCAATGACCAGAGGTGCTTTTCCTGTCTAATCTGCAACCTGCAAAATCTGAGTCAGAGTAGCCAATTAGTTCAAAGTTACCTCCCTTGGGATACCATAGGCCTGCATTTGGATTTCCCTTGATATATCTGATGATCTTCTTAGCAGCAACCAAATGGCTTTCCTTGGGCTTTGATTGGTATCTGGCACAGATTCCTACAGCAAATGCTATGTCTGGTCTGCTTGCAGTCAGATAGAGGAGAGATCCAATGATTCCTCTATAAGTTGTTGCATCAACATTCTTTCCTTCATCATCTGGTCCAATTCCTTGAGATGCATTCATTGGAATTTTGACTGAAGATTTTCCATCAATTCCAAACTTCTTGATGAGATCTCTGGTGTACTTCCCTTGGTTGATAAAGATGCCTTCTGGAACTTGTTTGACTTGTAATCCAAGGAAATAACTTAGTTCTCCCATCATGCTCATCTCAAACTTCTTCTGCATAACTTTAGAAAACTTTTTGCATAATTCTGGATTAGTGCTTCCAAATATAATGTCATCAACATAAATTTGCACTAATAGAATATGATTAGCAACAGAAATTTGAAATAGAGTCTTGTCAACCTTTCCTTTAGTAAACCCATGGTTCACTAAGAATAGGGACAATGTGTCATACCAAGCTCTGGGGGCCTGCTTAAGACCATAAAGGGCCTTTCTGAGCTTGTAGACATAAGAAGATTGAGTAGGAATGACAAAACCTGGAGGTTGTTCAACATAAACTTCCTCTTCAAGTTCTCCATTCAGAAATGCACTCTTGACATCCATCTGGTAGACTTTGATGTTGTTGTAAGCAGCATAGGCTAGGAAGATTCTGATTGCTTCCAGTCTTGCAACTGGTGCAAAAGTCTCATCAAAATCTATGCCTTCTTCTTGACAGTATCCCTTGGCTACCAGCCTTGCTTTATTCCTTACAATGTTGCCTTCTTCATCTGCTTTGTTCTTGAATACCCATTTGGTTCCAATGACATTCTGATGCTTTGGTCTAGGAACAAGTTCTCACACTTGATTCCTTTCAAATTGTGTCAGCTCTTCTTGCATTACATTGATCCAGTCTGAATCTTCTAGAGCTTCTTCTATACACATTGGTTCCATCTGGGAAATACAGCAGGTGAGCATGGCTTCTCTTCTTGATGCAGATCTGGTCCTTATTCCACTAGTAACTTGACCAATCACTTGATTAGGAGGATGATCTTTTAACCAAGTTAGATCAGGTTCTGATAGTTGTTGTCTAGGCAACTCTGATGGTTCATCTTCTGATTCTTCATCTTTGTCTATCAGAATTGGATTAGCAGGAGGAGTTGAGAATACAGGATTGATAGTGACCTCTTCTGGTGGTTCTGAAGTCTTATCATCAAGATTGATTTTCTGGAGAGTTTCTGATATTTCTTCAGTAGAGGTGCTGTCATCAAACTTGACATGAATGGATTCTTCAACTTGTATCGTTCTCCTGTTAAGTATTCTATAGGCTTTGCTTGAACTTGAGTAGCCTAAGAATACACCTTCATCAGCTTTTTCTTGAAATACTTTCAGATTCTCCTTTCCATTGTTTAGAATATAGCACTTGCATCCAAACACATGGAAGTAGCTGATGTTTGGTTTTCTTCCTTTCCACAGCTCGTAGGGGGTCTTCTGATGATTCTTGTGGATCATGCTTCTATTCTGAGTGTAGCATGCAGTGTTGATTTCTTCAGCCCAGTATCTGATGGGCAATCCTGATTCTGCAATCATAGTTCTTGCAGCTTCCTTTAGTGTTCTGTTCCTTCTTTCTGCAACACCATTTTGTTGGGGTGTTCTGGCAGCAGAAAGTTGATGGAATGTGCCATTCTGATCACAGAAGTCCTTGATCACCTTGTTGACAAATTCAGTTCCTCTGTCAGATCTGATTGTCCTAACCTTCATGTTCTTCTCAGTCTGAAGTTGCTTTAACAGAGATGGCAACTTCTGAAGAGTTTCATTCTTCTTCGTTAGGAACACAGTCCATGTGTATCTTGAATAATCATCAACCATAACAAGAGTATATCTTTTTCCACCAACACTGGGAGTTTCAACTGGTCCAAATAAATCCATGTGAATCAGATTTAGAGGACAAGTAGAAAGATCTCCAGCTATGGGCTTGAATGAGGTCTTCACTTGTTTGCCTTTCTGACAAGCACTGCAGAGGGTCTCCTTCCTGTAGACAATGTCAGGCAGACCATCTACAATGTGTTCTCTTGCCAGTTTGTTGATAGTTTTGAAATTCAAGTGACTAAGCTTCTTGTGCCAGTCCCAGCTTAGCTTTGAGTTATCTTTGACTATCAAACATGTATCATCTTTTGCTGTTTGCCAGTCAACAACATAGATGTTCTTTCTCCTTTTAGCTGTAAGAACCACTTCCTTGGTTGTCTCATGCTTGACATAGCATAGAGTCTTTGTGAATTCAACTGTGTAGCCTTTGTCACAGAATTGGCTAGCACTCAGGAGGTTGAATTTCAGACCTTTGACATATGAGACATCTTCAATGATTATCTGGTTCTTGATCAGCTTCCCTCTTCCTTTTGTTTGACCATCCTTGTCATTTCCACCGAAAGTGACTCTGGGTCCATTGATTTTCTGGAACTCTGATAGGCAACTCTTGTCACCTGTCATGTGCCTGGAGCATCCACTATCTATAAACCATTCTTGTTCTGAGATAGCTCCAGCACATAGTTCCTGCAAAATTAAAAGGAAGATTTAGGTACCCAAGCAATGTTGGGTCCTGGGGGGTAATGGAGTCTTGGTAGTTGGTACCATTTTGGTCTCATCAACTGAAACCTTGGTGGATGGTACCCATTGTCCACCTGGTAGTCGTAGTAAACAGATGTATGATTCACTTTGGGCAGATGCTTGTGAGGATCATGCTTTCTGTTTGCATACTTTTGCATAGCCTTCGTTGTTGGAAAGAAGTCCCATATACTATCAAGATCAGAGGAGCGCTTAACTTTAGGCTTCTGAGGTTGACCAGACAACCTCTTTTGTCTATAGTTAATTTTCTCTTGATATCTGCCTTTCTGATAGCAGTTTCTGATACTGTTGTCATGATATTGTCTGATAGAGTTTGGTCTTTGATTATTATTTTTCTGAAAACCTTTTCTATTATTAGATCTTTTGCCAGGTTCATTAGTTTTCAGGGTTTGTTTTGGTTTGGCCTTTAGATTTTGCTTCTCTGGTATGACCTTCTCATGTACAACTTTAGTACCAGAAGTACTAGCATGACAGATGGGGCTACAAGTCTGTGAAACTATGACCTTTTTGGCTTTAGCAACTTGGGTGCTAGGCCTTACAGAAGGTTCACCAGACTTGGATTCAACATATCCGAGACCATAGGTGAGGTTATGAAAGACACAAGTATTCTTCATGGAAGATTGCATCTTCAGAAGACTATTATATCTGCTCTCAAGTCCCTCAATGTCTCTTACTCTTTTTAGAAGAGATTCATTTTCAGCTTTTAGTTTATCTCTTTCCTCAGTCAAGAGATTAAGTTTGCACTCAGTCTCCTTACTTAGGTTAGAGATATCAGCTTTTAGCCTACTGTTCTCTTCTTTAACAAAAGAATAAGTGGCTTGGATAGTTTGAAACTCTTCCCAAAATGATGACATTGGATCATCATTTAAGGCTGTGCCTACCGAAGAAGAAATAGAATCAGAAGTGGAGCATACCTCATCATCTGATTGAGCCATGAGGCAGAGGTCTTCAGTTTCTGCATCCAAGCAGCAGAATGCTTCATCAGAGTCAGAATCTGAATTGGACTCTGATTCAGAGAGTGGATCTCTCTCAGCTTGCTCTGAAACGAATGCTCTTCTTCTTCTGTGTTGATCTTCGGGTTTCTTTTCTTCTTCATGTCCTTACTTTTTGGACACTCTTGGAAAGGGGCAGTTTGCTTTGAAATGCCCTGGTTGTCTGCAATTGTAGCAGAGGTACTCTCCATTGCCTTCAGAAGATTTGGTCTTCTGATGAGGTCTTCTGATGGAAGATGGACTCATTCCATCTTTCTTTATAAACTTTCTGAATTTTCGGGCGAAGGCAGCCATATATTCATCAGATAGAAGAGTTGAAGGATCAAAGTTTGTTGTCTTAGAAGTGCTGGCAGTGAGAGCAGTTGTGGTTCTCTCATCTGGCACTTCTTCTTTCTCTTCAACCATCTCGAACTCATAAGCTTTGAGATCTGAGATCAGTCTCTCTGTGGAGTAGGTCTTGATGTTCTTGCTTTCTTGGACTGCAATCACCTTCATTTTCCATGCTGAAGGCAGTCCTCTGAGGATCTTCATGTTGACTTCTTTGGTGGTGAGTTCCTTGCCAAGTTCAGAAATTTCACTGATGAGAATCAGCAATCTCTCATGCATCTTGGCAATGCATTCTTCTGGGAGGAGTTTGAAGTCATCAAACTTCTTCATGGCAATGGTCAGCTTGTTTTCTCTCTCCTGTTCATCTCCAGCTCCAATCCCATCTAGCTTGTCCCAGATTTCCTTTGCAGTCTTGCACTTCTTGATTCTGTTGAAGTACCTTTCATCAATGGCCTTGTAGAGAATGTCCTTGGCTATATTGTCAAGATTGTATTGTCTCTTTTCTCTCTTGGTCCATTCAGACCTGGCCTTCTCAATCATCTGGGGCAAAGAGTTATCAGTAGTATGATCAGGGTTGACCTTCATGAACTGAATGAAGGGGCCATTCTCCAAGACTTCCCACATTTCATCATGTAGAGCACACAGATGTGCCTTCATTCTGATCTTCCAATCATCATACTTCTGATCTGTGAACATAAGATGCTTTGCAAGAGAGTTATCCATAATAACAAATAAAGAGGCTAGAAACAAGTGGATCTTTGTTCAGAAGATAACCTAAAAGATTACAAGAACAAGGAGACTCTGATACCACTTGTTGGTCCCGTTTGAGTTGGTAATCAGTCTAGAGGGGGGGGGGGGGTGAATAGACTGATTCAAGTTTTTCAACTTTTCTCTAAGTCAGAGTTGACTTATCAGAGAGGGTAGAGTTCTGATAATCAGAACTGATCTTGCAGCGGATAAGAATTCCGGGTAGCCTCAAACAAACACTAAGGCAAATGCCTTTCTGATAACTCTGAAAACAAGATCTGCTGAACACAGATTCCAAGTCTTAGAGTTAAACAATTAAGATCCTAAGTGCAGAAAGTAAATGCAGTAAAGTAAATGACACCAGAGTTTTTATAGTGGTTTAAGGAACAACGCGTTCCTCTAGTCCACTGTTCCACTAAGCTTGTAAAGATCAATTACAACGCCTTAGTCCCTAGCACTTAAGAAGTTCTCCACGCCTTCTTCAAGTCTCGTTGTCACCCGGGATGCAGTCCTGCTTCCTGATGACTGGTCCTTTCACTCAGCTTCCCGGAAGTATCACCACTTCACTACTGCAGTTACTTGGACGCCCTTCTTTGCAGAAGATGTTCTGAAAACAGAGTTTTCTCCAACTTGCTTTGTCACAAAGGATATGTAGTTGAAGTACTTGAAGGTTGAAGAAAAGGATGAACTTTGCTGTGTGTTGGTTTGGAGGATAAGTAAAATTGAATCTTCCCAACGTAAGCTTGTCTTGTTGATGATTGTTGAGTTTGAGTCTCAAGAGAGCTTGAAGTATAATGAGCAAAACTTGTAGCAAAGTTGTGTTCCTGTTCTTCGGTGAGTAGCTTATATACTGGGGTTGTCTGCCCGTTGGAGGAGGAGACAACTACATTGAATGCACGTACTATTGACTTGACCCACTGTTTTGGAAGCTTTCTATTTTTATAATATATCTTCCAGATTTCTCGGTGAATCATTTGCAAACAATCCAAAGCGTATCAGGCTCATTTAATGAGCATTAAATACTTTCCTTGGATGGAATATCTTCTAGCCGTTGATGAATTTCCCAGCCGTTGGAAATAGCTTTGAAATTCTTCTAAGTGTTAGTCGGACTCTGATCGGAGTCTTCTGATACGTTGGATTCTGATGGCTTTCAGAAGAATGGTTCTGATGTAGCTTCAAGTCGAGCTCTGGTGTGGGAACTCTGATGCTTGTCTGATGTTGAGTTCTGATGAAGCTATACATCGAACTCTGATGACTCTTTGATGAGCAACTCTCATGATTTCCGAGAGCGACTCTGAAAGTAGTTCTCATATAGCAGCTCTGATCAGATCCACAAAAGAGCAACTCTGATCGTCGACTACAATAATACTTACAATTGAAAATTCTAATACACAAAATCTAACTGGGGTACTTTAAAATTCTAATCTAATTATCCTAGCATCATCAAAATCTAATTACATTTATTCCTTACAGAAAGTTGTCCAATCCATTCCCTTAAAGGCATATTTATAGCCTAGGGAATGGGTAGGTCATACAATGATTGGACCCTTAAATTAAAGAGCTAGGTCTCATCCGTATATTCCCTTTGCACCTTTCAACTATTTAAGGTATTCTATTCCATATTAAATACAACAAGCGTATTAATAATAAACATTGATCACAACATAAAATATCTCTAAAATTCCCCCCTTTAATCAGATGTCGTCTTTTCAGCTCTTATTCATTTCTGCCTCTTGTAGTAGTTTTTCCTCAGTGCTAGAGCATGATCGTATTGATGTAGCGATCTTCACATCTCAAGCCACTCATTAATGGCATCTAGCACCTTCTTCATTCTGTCGAATTCATCAATTCAGCTTCAGAGTCTTCAGCAAGTCTTTGTTCGATAGCATTTTTCAGCAGAAGTAATTTTTCTCTGATGGTCTTCAGTGTCCTATCACAGTACCTAGCAATCTCATCCATCTGCATTAAGTGCTTCTTCTCTTCGTGATTGAGGTAGACTATCATGACCGGCTTATAAAAAATAATGAAAGGTCGATACTGCTTAACCCTGGTCTGTGTAGTATTGGTCTGGTGAGATTTGCCTTATGAATGTTGTTCTCGAGGGTCATTTGGAGAATTGGAGCTCATGTGTGGCTTGAACTCGAACTTGCCTTATCATGAGCCTCTTTATTGCATCATAACCTTCATTTAGCACTCTGCTTTTTCTGACGGGAAGATTCGTGTAGGCCATGAACATTTGATAAATGTCGTTCATTTTTAACACAAAGAAGTCATTTTTTTGACAGGTGAACTCGCTTCTGTCAGTGCGCTGAAGTCGGTAGATGTAGAGCTTATTTCTGTGTGATCTCCTTCGGACACATTTAGAATGTTCCAGATAGGATGTTTTCTCGTCTTCAGATCGTGTTTAAGGATCTCACGTTGTTTTCCCATTGATCGGTTGCTTAGCATATGAAGATGTCCGCCGATGTCTCATCGATCTAGGGCTTTTAGCTCATCAAGTTTCTTGAGCTTTTCGAGTTTTCTCCAGATGTGTTTTCTGATTTCCTCTTGGAAGGAGGCTGAGATTCTTATGTTTTTTCCCAAGGTTTATTGTTCTTTGGTTGAAGAGTTCATGTTCCTTTGGTAACCTTGGGTAACTCTGCTGGAGCTTCATTGCAGTTCTCCCCTTCTTTGTTTTCATCTTCATCAAGCCTAATTTTGTCTGCAGCACAATTTGTCAGCGGTTCTCTAAAAAGATAAGGGGCTTGCATATCATCTGTGTCAACCTTAGATCTGATTTCATTCCATTCAGCAACTATGGCGTATTGTTCGAGTTGATCATGAATTGACTGAACTGGAATGTTTGAGGGAGCTTGATGCTGCTGTGGTGACCTGTGTGAAGTAGAACCGAAATCAATAGGATTACCCATTAGCATCATATCAGAACTAGATTCTTACTGATGGCCTGAATAGATGGGTGTACTTGGAGTAGCAACCTCAGGACATCCGCTTCATCCTTAGTCAACATCCATGAAAGATGTGCCTAAGAGCGCTCTTTCTGGCGCGACCAAGCCAGAGTTTATGGGCTGAGTGGTGTGGCTTTTGGGTTGAGAGGAGGATTCAAGACGTTCGTCGTTTGAAGAGGAGTGTTGGTTTGGCTGCGGTTGTGAGGGAGACATTGGTGTTTTCATCGTTGTCCACTTTAAATCTTTTGAGAATGTCGTGGATATACTTAGACTAATTGATAAAGGTTCCATCTGGCATTTGTCTGATCTGTAGCCCCAGAAAAGAAGTTCACCTCTCCCATCATACTCATCTCGAACTTGGTGCGCATCAGATTGCTGAACTTTTAATAGAAATTTGGATTTGACGAAGCAAAGATGACGCCGTCCACATAAATTTGTATCAGCATGATGTCACCTTTATGGCATTTGATGAAGAGAGTTGGATCTATGTTTCTCTTCAAGAAGTCTGATTCAACAACGAAATCTAATAGTGCTTCATACAAGCTTTCAGTGCATGTTTCAGTCCGTACAAGGTGCTTTTCTCAACTTATAAAAATGGTTATTAGGGCATTCTGCATCAACAAATCCATCTGGTTGTGCAACATAGACCTCTTCCTTTAGGTCTCTAATAGAGTATACAGACTTGGACACCTAGGCCTCATGATTATTGAGTCTGGACAGCGACCCACACACGCTTATCGGATAGCATTTGAATTACCCATTAACATAGTTGGGCCTATCGGGCCCATGTTAGCAGTCCGACCCGTTATTTCCCTATAAGTACTCCCTATGAGAGGTCTTGTAATTCCTAACTCTTAGCTCATAATTCAATATAGGACCCACCATTCATTCTCTTCTTCTCCATTTTGAGCTCAACTCTCCATTTTATTATAGTTTGGATCCCCCATAATCCATCATTTTGTGCTCTTGTTGAGAGTTTTGAGCAAAATCAAGTGAGATTCCTCCAAAAAAACATTCAAAAATTCATTCCATTCACACAGAAATCAGCCAAAAGTGTTCCGAAAAATCCAAAATAAATTGTCTGTAACAACAACAAAATGCAAAAAGCAACAAACAGCATCTGGGATTTCGGACGGAGGCCGGAGATGTCTTCGGTAGAAAGGTCACCACCGTCCTGGTCGTCACCGCACGCCAGTGCCGGAAGCTACCGTCACAGGTTTGAACCAAAGCCGCCACGCGCCATTCAATGTAGCTCACTGTACCAGGTACGAACTCCTCCGTCACAACCTTGCCAGCTCCGCGCCTGGTTGCTCTGCCACCGCACTGGTCTCTGTCGTGGCTAAAACGTCGGAACCTAGACCACGGTTACCATCTCCATAGTCATTTGACTCAGTTGCTGGTAGGGGTGGGTTCGGTTCAAACGGTTCGGTTTCACCTAAAACTAAATGTCGAATCAAAGTAAAAAATTCGGTTCGGTTCAGTTCAGTTTTATGTTAAAAAATTTGGAACCATGGTTTGTTAAGTTTGGTTTTTTCGGTTCAGTTTCGGTTTTTGCCAAAATATTTTTGTTGATTAAAAAAATAGTAATCGGAAAACAAATACAAAAAAAATAAACTACAACAAGCTATAATTAAGAGTAATACAATACAAAAACATAATTAAAAAAGAGAGAAGAAAGAGATGTACTTCCAACCAATGAATTAGAGAGTACATGTATACCAATTTAAACAATTTCTAAATTAATTAAACGTATGAGCTTATTTGTGAATTATATATAGTGTACTCATATGTCAAAATTTTATTTGTAAATGTTGTGTCCGCTTATTCATTTTCTTTTTCACTAAAAGACTTTTCTTAATAGTAAATAACGTACTCTACTTTCTTTTTGGACAAAGTTATTTATGCTCAAAGTTTCATGTTTCAGCTATATTATTAAAGTATAGTTTATATTAATACATATGTGTTCAATATAAAAAATTATGTGATAACAAACTTACATATCAAATAATATATCAATAAAATCATTGTCATGCAACAACAAGTAAAATGTAAATTATGATTTCAAATATTATATATTAGTATTATAGCAATGGACTTAAGTGCATGTATAAGCGTTTCACTTAATTAAGCCATAAATATTAAATGTCAATATCTTACAAATCATAATTAATTTAGTATCAAACATTAACTTTTTAGAATTAAGAATTAAGAACTAAACAAAATTATTACATGTAATGATTAATAAATAAAATAGCAAGTTTTTAAAAGTTCAGTGTGTTCGATTCGCTTCAATTTTAATATGTGAAAACCAAAACTAAAACCAAACAACTACGGTTCAATTTTTTGAGTTCGGTTTCGGTTTTCTTGCTGTTCGGTTGTTTTGGTTGCGGTTCGGATTTTTTCGATTCGGTTTTCGGTTTCACTGACCCACCCCTAGTTGCTGGAGCTTGATCTTAAGTGTCCGCCATTAATGGCCGGTAAGAGCTCCAGAAGTAACAGATCCGAACTCCATTGTTGACTCAACTTGAAGAGTGTACCGGTCTATGCCCGAGGAAAATCTTCGCCGCTGGCTATCTGAGAAGGCTTCTCCGTTACCATCCCAGTTGCTGCAGGGCTGCTCCCCTGGTTTCAGTAGCGGTGAGCTACTCTTGATCGCAGGGCATGCTGCGAGCAGATGGTAAGGGAGACGCAGGTTATGAGGAGATGTCAAAATTGGTCAAAATGGGTGGTGGCCTCCTCGACCACAAGTCATGGTCCAATTTCTACACAGGCCCATTGTCTCAAATGGCCCAAATAAGAGCTAAGTACCTAACAGCCCAATACTCCTAATTAATTTATACGCTAAACATTAAATAGTAGTAGTATGAACTATGATTATGACTATTATTATTATTATTATTATTATTATTATTATTATTATTATTATTATTATTATTATTATTATTATTATTATTATTTTATTATTATTATTATTATTATTATTATTATTATTATTATTATTATTATTATTATTATTATTATTATTATTATTATTATTATTATTATTATTATTATTATTATTATTATTATTATTATTATTATTATTATTATTATTATTATTATTATTATATAATGTTAATGTTATTATTGTTACTATTATTATTATATTGTGTTATATTATGCCACTACCATTATGGCGGGTTAAAAACCCCCGAGGTGGTGAAGACCATTATGACGGATTAATATCCCCCGGGGTTTTCAATAATGCATTATTATTGATAGTAATATTATCACCACCATTTTTAGCGGGTAATAATCCCCCGAGTTGGAATGAGCCGAGCCTAAATTTACCGAACATCTTTATTTGATGGTTCGGATTCTAAGTGGGCCCTCTTATTCACCCCCGGTCACCTTTATATGATAATCGGGATGTATCCAAAAGCTTCCAAAGTGGTACGAGCCAAGTTCATATCCCCCGAACATCTTTATTTGATGATTTGTAAACGGTACACCTCGGTCGAATTATTACTTCCTACACATCTCTAAAGATTAAAAAATGAGTACAAAATAAAGTGTGTCACCTCGTGCGCCCCACATATAGAATCCGGGAAAATGCGGCCGATGACCACTTAATCTGGAACCGAAGGCCCGCGAACAAGATATAGGGAGCTACCAGTGAGTGGACCAAATATTAATAAAATTTTTATTAATTAATTAATAGCAAACTAACTGGCCAAAATATTAATAAAATGTCAAACAGGAGAGGGGTAATTGGGATGAATAAAATCTGGGGGTTGTCACATGTAGACCTCCTCTGTAAGATGACCATGAAGGAGGGCATTTTTGACATCAAGTTGACGGATTGACCAACCCAAGAAAATAGCAATAGATAAAACAAGACGAACCATAGTGAGTTTGACCACATGACTATACTTCAAGTAAATGTCTCTGTTTGCGTTCAAACATACCATTTTGCGCAAGAGTATCTAGGAAAGATTTCCAAAAAGAAATCCACATCTAAGAAAATGTTTACTAAAGGAAGAATTAACAAATTCCCCTCCACCATCACTCCGAAAACATTTAATTTTACAATCATCAATAAAAGAGACATAATATCTATTTATATATAAGAAAACAAATAGCTCCTTAAATGACAATTACACCCTTCATTAATCTTATGTGTCACTCTCTCCATAATTTTCTCCTCTCATTGCTTAATGCCACGTGGCTGCTTCTTTCCAAAGGAATTGAGTTTTTTTTTTGTAAAAACGGAAGCAAAACAATCACCCGACTCCTCTGCATTCATTACTATTCGTTCACTCCCTTTTTCGTCTTCTTCTAATAATAGTGATAATAATAATTCTAAGAGATAAAACCTATCATGCTACGTAATTCGTACCAGGGATCCACAAGTGTGCAATTTGTGTACTCTAATTCTATAAAAATTAAGCAACTACAATTTAATTCTTACTTAATTTTAAGATTTTCTTTTAATTTATCTCAATCAAATTAAGCCTCCTAATTTTTAAAAGTGCTATATTTTTTTTAATTGTACTATGAACGTTACAAAAATATCTAATTTAATAATTTTTTATTAACTTTCAAATTTAATTTTTATTTGGTTTTAAGATTTTCTATTAATTTATCTCAATCAAATAAATTTCCCTAAATTTTGAAGTGCTATATCTTTTTTATTTGTACTCTGATCGTTACAAAAAATATCATTTTGCCCTCTCTAACTTCACACGTGGCTAACTCTCCAAGATTCACTCAATTTCTAAAAATTTGACACGTGGCAACTTACACTTCTTTCGCTCTTTTCTTTCTAAAATTCAATGAACAAACACGAAATATCAAAGCGAGTAAATGTATTCGGTGGGTCCCATAAAATGAAAAAATATCTTTTTTTTTAAAGTGTTATAACTTTTTCATTATTAATTCAATTTTTACAAAAACTATATCTGAATTTTTAATTTTTTACGATCTTTCATATGACACTAATATTGCCTATATTTTTTACGATAATTTTTTAACCTTAAAATTTTGTCACTTTTCTTTTAAAGTAATAAATTTGTGGTTGAACCTATTTTGATCTCCCCTACACAAACATCAATGACACACTTTTAAAAAACCCTTTTTTCTCTCAATAGTAAAAACATTTTGATCAGTGATCCATTTTTAACAAAAGCATATCAAGATTCATAGTTTTCTTACCGTACCACGAAGTATTTACTTATTGATGAAAGAAATAATTCCTATTATATAGCCAAAATAAGTATTGTGGTCATATATTTTAGCAACTTTTTGTATTTTTTTTATATTGTATTGATAAAATATATTGTGCATATATAATATTCCATAATTACTTTATGCTTAATTTTTAAAGACCATATTTGATCTGTAGAACATTAGTGTTATTTTCTTCAAAATGTCTAAGATGAGGTAAGCCAACTAAAACTTGAGTGGAAAATTTCTCTCTCTCACACGTAGTGCTTTTGGCATAAGGAGAAGATAAGTCGACTAAAACTTGAGCAGAAGAATTTTGCCTCTCAAACGTAGTGCTTCTATGTATAAGATAAGAAGGCTAACTATTCAGCATGAGAATTTTCTCTCATGGGTAGTTATTTAAGATATAAGAAGATAAGTCGGCTAAAACTTCAGCAGGAGAATTTTCTCTCTATTACGTGATGCTCTTAGGTATAAGATAAGCGGACTAATATTGAGCGGAAGAAATTTCTCTCCTATATGTAATGCTTTAAGGCATAAGGTAAGACGTCTAAAACAATTGGTCGAGAAAATTCTTTCTCTCATACGTTGTACTTTTAGGCATAAGAAGTAGATAAGCCGACTAAAACTTGAGCAAAAGATTTTTGCCTCTCATACATATTGCTTTTATGTATAAGATAAGAAGGCTAACTATTCAGCGAGAGAATTTTCTCTCATATGTAGTTCTTTAGATATAAGAATAATAAGCCTGCTAAAACTTCAGCGGGAGAATTATCTCTTTATTACGTGATGCTCTTAGCTATAAGATAAGCGGACTAATAATTGAGCGGATGAATTTTCTCTCCCATACGTACGGCTTTTGGGCATAAGATAAGTCTTCTAAAACAATTGACCGGGAAAATTTTCTCTCTTGCACGTAGTGCTTTTTGGTATAAGATAAAATAAGATGAGTTAAGCCAACTAAAACTTGAGCGGGAAGTGCTTTTAGGCATAAGATAGGCCGTTTAAAACAATTGACCTGAAAAATTTTCTCTCACGCGCGTAGTGCTTTTAGGTATAAGAAGATCATATAAGATGAGGTAAGCCAACTAAAATTTGGGCGGGAAATGTTTCTCTCCCATACATAGTGCTTTTAGGCATAAGATAAGCTGACTAAAACTTGAGCAGAAGAATTTTGCCTCTCATACGTAGTACTTTTATGTATAAGATAAGAAGGCTAACTATTCAGTGGTAGAATTTTCTCTCATATGTAGTGATTTTAGATATAAGAAAGATAAGCCCGCTAAAACTTCAGCGGGAGAATTATATCTCTATTACGTGATGATTTTAGATACAAGATAAGCGGACTAATAATTGAGCGGAAGAATTTTTTCTCTCATACATAATGCTTTTAGGCATAAGGTAAGACGTCTAAAACAATTGACCGGGAATATTTTCTCTCTCATACGTTGTGCTTTTAGGCATAAGAAGTAGATAAGCCGACTAAAACTTGAGCAGAAGAATTTCGCCTCTCATATGTAGTGCTTTAATATATAAGATAAGAAGGCTAACTATTCAGCATGAGAATTTTATCTCATACGTAGTGCTTTTAGGCATAAGATAAGCCGTTAAAAACAATTGACCTGAAAAATTTTCTCTCACGCGCGTAGTGGTTTTAGATATAAGAAGATAATATAAGATGCGGTAAGCCAACTAAAATTTGAGCGGGAAAAGTTTCTCACCCATACATACTGCTTTTAGGCCATCTCCAACAGTTAACACCATTTTTTACACTAAAATGGTGTAAAGATCACATCAAACAGTATTTTATCTCCAACAGTTTACACCATTTTCATCACCAAAAAGGAATATTCTCTTTTTATTCTTTTTACTAACTTTTTACCATTCTTCTATTTAAGCATCTAACTATCATATATTTATACATTAGCCCCTCATTTAATATTTTGACATTTCTAAATTAGTATGTACCATGTATGTTTTTAATTATGTTTTAATTTTAATTATAATAGTGTTATTAATTGTAATTTTAATTATGCTATTTCCTTAAGTACCATTTGTATTCTGTTATAATGTTGTTTGGATTTGAAACTTTATTTATAATATTGTGTGATTTAAATTTTATTATATTTTTTTCTATCAAATTAATAATTTGAATTTGTTGTTCTATAAGGATGTTTTTACTTGGACTGTAATTTGTCTCGGGATCAGATCAGACCTGATTAGACCACACTTGGGTAGTTATAAAAATACAAAGAAATCAGACCAGACTACATCATTTCAGATCAGACCAGATCAAATCATACCAGACCAGACCAGAGCGGACAAACCAATTTCAGTTCAGGTAAAACATCCTAATTTGTTGTTTTAAAAATGGGTCAAAACTATAATAATTAAAACTTGAAGGTCACATTTAAAAGGAAAAGAAATTAAAAAAGGTGGATAGTGTTAGATATGGCGCACGCCATATATGGCGTAAAGCCATCTCCTATCCCCCAAAATTGTGTAATGGTGGGGAGAATGGTGTCATTGTTGGAGCAAGTTTTTGACAAATACACCATTTTGGTGTGTGATTTGGTGGTCTGTTGGAGATGGCCTTAGGCATAAGAACAAGATAAGCCCACTAAAACTTGAGCAGAAAAATTTTGCCTCTCATATGTAGTGTTTTTATGTATAAGATAAGAAGGCTAACCATTCAACGGGATAATTTTCTCTCATATGTAGTGCTTTTAGATATAAGAAGATAAGCCGGCTAAAGCTTCAGCGGGATAATTTTCTCTCTATTACATGATGCTCTTAGGTATACGATAAGTGGACTAATAACTGAGTGGAATAATTTTCTCTCCCATACGTAGTCCTTTTAGGCATAACATAAGTCGTCTAAAACAATTGATCGGGAAAATTTTCTCTCTCACACGCAGTGCTTTTTGGTATAAGATAAGATCAGATGAGTTAAGCCAACTAAAACTTGAGCGGGAAAATTTTTCTCCCTCATACGTAGTGCTTTTAGGCATAAGAAGATAAGAAGATAAGCCGGCTAAAATTTGAGATGAAGAATTTTGTCTCTAATATTTAAGATAAGTCGGCTAAAATTTGAGCAGAAATTTTTTACCTCTCATACGTAGTGTTTTAACGTATAAGATAAGAAGGCTAACAATTCAAAGAGAGAATTTTCTCTCATATGTAGTTCTTTTAGATATAAGAATATAAACCGACTAAAACTTGAGCGGGAGAATTTTCGGTCTATTACGTGATGCTTTAGGTTAAGATAAGAGGACTAATAATTGAGTGGAAGAATTTTCTCTCTTACATGTAGTGTTTTTAGGTATAAGAAGATCAATGTGATGATAATTGAGCGGGATAATTTTCTCTCTGTTACGTGATGCTCTTAGGTATAGGATAAACAGACTATTAATTGAGCGGAAGAATTTTCTCTCCCATACGTAGTGCTTTTAGGCATAAGATAAGCCATCTAAAACAATTGATTGGAAAAAAATTTTCTCTCACACGTAGTGCTTTTTGATATAATATAAGATAAGATGAGTTAAGCCAACTAAAGCTTGAGCGGGAAAATTTTCTCCCTCATATGTAGTTTTAGGCATAAGAAGTTAAGAAGATAAGCCGACTAAAATTGAGATGAAGAATTTTCTCTCTCATATACTACTATAAGATAAGCCGGCTAAAATTTGAGCAGAAGAATTTTGCCTCTCATACATAGTGCTTTAAAGTATAAGATAAGAAGGCTAACAATGCAATGAGAGAATTTTCTCTCTCATATGTATTGCTTTTAGGTACAAGAAAATAAGCCGACTAAATCTTGAGTGGGAGAATTTTCTGTCTATTACGTGATGTATTTAGGTATAAGATAAGAGGACTAATAATTGATTGCAAGAATTTTGTCTCTTATATGTAGTGTTTTATATGATGTAAATTGTAAAAAAAAATATTTTCATATTCAATTAGATCGTGAATAAAAGTATATATAGACCAATTGTTTTTCCCCGTGCGTATGCACGGGTACTGTACTAGTTTTAAACCTAAATTAGATAACATAGGAGATTGCAAAACATCTGAGTGAATGAGGTGAAGAGAAGTAGTAAAAATATGAATAGCATCTTAAAAAGAAAGATGGTGGGACTTGCCCAGTTTACACGAAACACAATCATGAGAAAACAATACTAGTACTACTAATTAATTAAATTGTTTTCCTAAGAGACATTAAAACACAATCCTTACAGTGACGAAGACGGTTGTGCCAGACTGGGCCAGGAACAAGTGCAGTCTTTAATGCAAGAGAGGAGGGTGATTGAGATGTTGCTCTAAAAGGATAGACTGAGTCCCTATTGGAGGCTTGGAGAAGTGTGGCTCATGTTTGATTGTCTTTAACGAAAAACGATTATAAAAAATAATAGAACGATTTTAATGATTATCCGCACACAACTACTGAATAGATAATAAATTATATTTAATGTGCGGATCATGATAGAATGATTTTAATGATGGCGGGCAACTAACGATATTTAAACTAACATCACCAATATTAGAAACAGGGAGATTTTTACCATTGCGACTTGAACAGAAAAAGGGCCTGTATAAACGGATTTACGCGATAAAATACATTCATGGGGGGTCATGTGAGCTGAGGCCCCTGAGTTAGGATACCACACAGAGGTATTGTGTTCACCCGTGGGTATCTGGTGTAGTATTAGCAAATTGGAGGCAAGACAAAGCAGAATGACCTGGGGGGACCTGTAATGGAGGTGAGTAATAAGTGTTCTCACTAGATGGGAATCCTGTAAAAAAAAATGGGTGAGCAACACAAGATGATAAAGCATTAATACAATATAACCCATCACTAACATTATTATACGTTGTACCTGGGAATCCAGCCGGAGCAGCTCCACGCATCGGATATGGTCCACCTGAAGAGGGCTGTTGCCGTCCAAACTGTCCAAGAGTCTACTGAAAAATTGGAGCTTTGCCATGCATCGAATAGGGTCCACCTGAAGCGACGATCCCATGTTGGCCATGCTGATGTCCGTTGTAGCCATGGCCACGCCCTCAGTGTCCGCGACCTTTGCCGCCACGTGCCTCGATAGCCACAACCTTCATTACCACGAGCCCGGGCACCCCCTCGCTCCTGGGGTCGGGCAGCAGGTGATTTGTGCGCAACAAATGCCTGGTGGCCTGGAATGGAAACCTGGGAGTGAAGGTTAATATTCGTTGTTCCAGTGCCATCAATTGCAGATGAAGGGTCTCAAAAGTGAAACTATCCGAGAATAAAGTGACGGATGTAATAGCAGATTCATACTCAGGTTACGTTCGAGCCCAAGAATCGTGGACTGAAGAAGATCACGATTGTTGACCGGGGAATTAATAGAGTTTAAGGCATCTGTCACTATAATCTCCCGCAAATATTCCTCCATAGCCTGGTCTTCCTTTTTCTTTAAAGTAGATAAAAGCCTTTTAAGCTCCATACTTCCAGTAATACTAGCAGGTAGCATCCATAAAACGAATCTCCAACATTTTGCAAATTAGTACAAAAAACGTAAATTGTGGACCTCAATTAAAATATTTCGGAAGAGAGTGACAAAAAACCATGATATAATAGTGATAGAGTATATGGACACCTGATAGAGTATATGGACTTGGACTCCCGGTCTCAATACTATTGCACCCCAACAGCAGCCCACGTATGCTCAGTAGATAGCATTTACATAATTGTACACTCTATTTATTCATGATTCATGTATACCCATTAGAATAGCTCGATTTAATATCATTTGTTAGTCATTCATTGGCCTTTTATTGTAACTCGGCCTGCCAGGTCCAAGCCTGGAAGCCTAGCATACTTTTCTGCTATAAATACTCCCTAGGGGAGCCATGTAAAGGGTTGGGAAAGTTCATTTATACATATCATTTTATCTCTCTAGCTGTCACTTCTCTCTAGATTAATGCACTATCAAAAAATTTGGTCTATTGTGAGCCATAAATGATAATCAGATTGAGAATTTCATGATGAATATTATCAAAAATAGATGACGGAGGTGCAAGAATGGAACCATCAATACTTGCCAACAAACCATGTGATACCAAAAAAGACTCAAATTGAGTACGCCATGATAAATAATCTTCTACCGTATTCAACCGTGCTGTAACAATATAATATCGGTAGCATTAGGGGTTGAAAAAGTTAACTGAGACGCTAAAGTGGACAACGGAGTAGATGTTACCGCAGTTGAGCCTGATGGACGAGAGGACGAGGGTGCTTAAAATGGCGAGACACCCGACTGACCAGAAAACGTTGGGCCATAAAAGTTTGTAGCGGCTGGACGTACCAACTGGAGCCTTTAGAGGTGCTTCTGGAGACGGGATGGCTGGCGTCGGGGAAGTCGGTATCGATGAGAAGGGATCGAGTAAGTTGAATAGACGGTAGAAGCCCGGTGGTGGCGGCGGCATATTGAACCGAGACGAGGAGAGTTGTGGCAAAAACGTGAGACCGGAGAAGGACATCTACTCCATGCTGATAGCGGGCGCCTGTGTAGAGACCACAACGGTCATTTGCGAAAGTGATCTGGCGGACTGCGGCTGCAACAAAATAATGGGCGCCATAGATGTGGTAGAGTCAGTTGACATAGATGCTAGGTTTTAGGAGAGAATTGAGAAACCTAGGTTGCTGATGCCATGTGAAATAATAATTAAGAGTAAAGGATCGTTTGTCCAACTGAGAACCCTAGCATCATATTTATAATAATAAATATTAAGAGTATTTACACATAAGTCCTTATAAAGATGTTTTTACTTGTACTGTAATTTGCTAGTCTGGTCCGGGACTGAAAACAGTCCAAGTAAAAACATCTTAATACTCTATTAAGTGAAAAGTGCACATATTTAGTTGAAAAAATGATAAAAATATGATCTCTAATTTTTTGTTAATTTTTAGTAATATTTTTGTCTCACCCCATAAGCCCATAATGTTACTAAACAATAGTAGACATATGCTTTAAGTCAGATTAAATCAGCAAATATACCTTGTTAGTAGTTACTACTAAAAGTTATACGTAGTGTTTATGAAGGCATGCTAAAAGTTTATTTAGCAGCATGCAATGGGTTTTTTACAAGAATATTACTAAAATAAAATTTATTTACATAAAAATGACTATTTATTAATTATTACAACGTAGTGCTGTGGTAACTTAAGTTCAAAATTTGAACATGAATTACTATGATTTCATTAATACTCTAGTAACTAGTCATATTTTTGTAAATCATCTTTATTTTGATCATATTTATGTAATTATTTCAACTTAAATATGTTACTCCGTAAATATTACGGAGTACTTGATACGGAGTACATACTACGGAGTAGAAATAATTAGTACGTGCAAAATTAAACATAATATAATTGAGTTTAGAATAATAGATAGAGTCCTGCTTGGGGTACCCCAATTTGTACCCCAATCTGTACACCGTCTGTGTACACAGACATTTGGACAGAAAGTGCTACTCTTTCAAACGAATTGCCTATGTACACAAGCATTTCAGGGAGTGGGTACAAAATGGGGTACATTTTGAGGTATGTGCAGAATTTTTGTAATAGATAAGAACGTTAAAAAATAGGAGGAAGATCGAAACTTTTTCCAGAACGGATTGCAATATATATAAACACAGTCACAGAGATATTCAAGAAGCAAATCACAATACTAATGAATGAGAACCCTAATATCAAAACGGCGGTCACAAGACTCTTTATATACAAGACGATTTGTTTGAACAAAACAAACAAAATCAATTCAAGCATGCCATCCACATTACACATGTAGATATAGATATAACCAGTCCCTAAGCTGAAACATATACATGGTAAAAAATGTTAAATGTTCACCTGTAGTTAAATGTTATCCACATTTTACTACCTCTGTAGTTAAATGTTAAATTTTGTAATTAATATTCGAACTAGCTACTAGACTAAAGATCCTATTAGCTAGCTACACCGTATATGGTTGGAAAGGAAATTGAGCCGGGGCTCTACAGAGGGGGCAGGATTTGTTAATGGCCAACCAGACGGAGATGCAATCTGAATGAAACTTATGATCGCAGGCTTGAAGAACAGTGGACAGTGCGCCCTTCTCGAACCCCGTGACGCAAATTGCGCACCCGTCCTCCACTCCCGCCCTTACGCTCCCTTCCTCGAACGTTCTTATATTCAGCCGAACCTCCGGCGGTGGACGGCGGGGTAGTCGTCCTCCAATATTGACGAAGACGTTGGTGTTGAGAACAGGCGGGGGCGACGGCGGGGGCGTGCTGCGGCGCAAACAGGAATCCAAGCACATAGTTATAGTGAGGGCTGCTGCCCACATAATAAGCACACCGGTCAAGGTTACAACATCAGTAATATCCATCCTTTTAGATCACACCAATACAATATAATAAGCGAAGCTCCTGATGTGTGTATGCGAAGTATGTAAGGTTAGGGTACGGATTTATAGGGAGTATTTTTGTCTCAATCTGAACTCCTGAAAGGAATAGGGGTCTGGGAATTAAAATATCTACCGCGTATTAATTGTATATTAATGGTATCCCATAAATCGTGAACTTTTTTGTTTCTAGAATTGTAAATCTTGTCATTTACTCAAATACTCAAAACATTTTACGGAGTATAAATTAATTTAGTTTCTATCATTTATATAATTTCACTTTAATACACTTTTATTCAAATTTAGTTCTTTTCATTATATTCTTTTTTATCAATACCAAATTAAATGATTCGAGGGTCGCGGGTGAAAGTGGTCCGTTTATCTTCATTCCATTTCTGAATGTTGTGTTATCAATCTAAGCCGCTTTTTTCCAAAAAAGAAAGAATCAAATTAAGGGGGTGTTTAGCAAATGGTCGTTGGTTGTTGACTGTTGGCCGATTGTGTTGGCCAATTACTGATAGCGGATTTTGTTGACTGTTTTGATTAGCTAATAGTATTACCGCAGTTTGTAAAATGATGTTTGGCTAAATGGTTGTTTAAAATCAGCTGATAACTTGTCAAATGACTTTTAAGAACATCAATTTTTTATCTTAAAAGAGCGGTCGTTGTACTAAAATCGAGAACACATACAAGACATCTTTTAGACAGAATTTACAGATTCAATCGTGAACCCTGGAAGTAGACTTTGAGTCATTTACCTCATACCAAGCAACATGACTCGTTAAACCTGAAATGGGCAAATTTAGGCCTAAAACGATTAGAACTAAGCCCTACCTACCAAAAAACCTCCAAAAATCCAAACATTCAAATCAAATCTACTAGGACTAAAACGGAAACAAGTACTACTAAAAGAGAAAATTTTATTGAAATAAAATCTTTCCACAAATCTCTTCCTAGTATGGAGGTGGTTCTGGAGGAGGACGAGCTCTTACAATACGCGTGAATACCAGCTCCTCCACCGTCAGAATGGCCGACCAAGGCTTCACGATCCCGCCTCGATACAACCTCTGAGTCGCACCTCATTCATCCGCCAATGCTATCTCCTCCGACTTAGTTGCAATTCCAAGTGTTAAAACACTTAAAATCAGTATAATTTGCCGCTCCAACCTCATATTGATAGGGATGGTGGAAAATATCAATCCCTACAAAGAGGGGAGACGACCGCTTAATAATTTAATAATATGTAAGGAGATCAATTATTTTTTTTATTAATGTTATGTCGTATATGTAGAGCCATTTAAAACATTTATAATTTATGATTTAAATCATTTTTCTGCCCTCTAGAGAACTCTAGTTATTATAATTTCAACTTTCTTAACTTATATCTTAAGTCAAATAAGAAGATAATATGGGAAGGAATAGTTTCATTCTCAAGCCTTCGACACCTAACAACCCCGGCCTATTCAGTTGTCACCCAAACGCCGCCAATTACCTTTACTCACCGCCAACAATGACCATAAATCTCGAAGGATCCGACGCTAGTTACCTCAATTCACTGTTAATAATGTATTTATTACCTAGAATAAGTGTCCAAAAACGGAGTGGGAAGACGATTGATAATATAGGTAGCTGTAAAAACGGCATCAAGTCATCAACCCAGAATTTACCTGGCATTTTTGCCTCATATTTTTCTGTGACTAATAAAGATCCTAAATGGAGAGCGGCTATGGCCGAGGAGTTTAATGCTCTTATAGATAATCATACTTGGGATTTAGTTCCATTTAATTCTCGTAAAAATGTGGTCGGGTCTAAATGGATTTATAAGACTAAATTTAATTCTGACGGGTCTGTTGAGCGTCATAAAGCGCGTCTGGTGGCACAGGGTTTTACTCAACAAGGTGGTGTGGATTTTTCTGAGACATTTAGTCCTATGGTTAAACCCACTACTGTTCGTATTGTTTTATCTCTGGCAGTGTCCTTTGGTTGGATTATGCGTCAGTTAGATGTTAAAAATGCATTTCTTCATGGTAATTTGACAGAGGAAGTTTATATGCGTCAGCCTCCAGGTTTTATTCATCCTCAGTTTCCTCATCATATTTGTCGTCTCAGGAAGGCTATCTATGGTTTGAAACAGGCCCCAAGAGCCTGGTTCTACCGGTTTAGTAGTTTCCTATTAACCCATGGCTTTGTTTGTAGCAAGTCTGATAATTCTTTATTTATTTTTCGCCAAGGGTCCACTATTCTTTATCTTCTTCTCTATGTTGACGATATAATTATTACCGGTAATTCCCCATCTTTTATTACCAACTTTATTTCGTGCCTTGGCCGATATTTTGCTATGAAAGATTTAGGGGATTTACATTTTTTCCTGGGTGTCCAAGCTGTTCGTCATTCTAAAGGATTGTTCTTATCTCGGCAAAAGTATATGTCTGATTTGTTAACAAGGTTTCATCTTCATACTCTTAAACTAGTTCGTACCCCTCTTCCTTCACGAACTAAGCTATCTCTCACAGATGGCGATCTTCTTGCAGAACCTACTGAGTACTGAAGTATGGTAGATGCTTTACCGTATTTAACTATGACTCGCCCTGATATTACATTTGCTGTTCACCTGGTTTCTCAGTTTATGCATGCCCCCGTACTTCCCATATGTTGGCTGTTAAGCGTATTTTCAGGTACCTTCAAGGCACCCCAGATCATGGTTTACTGCTACGGCCGAATATTACAGCTCCTACTCTACAGGCATATTCTGATGTTGATTGGGCCGGTTGTCCAGACAGTAGACGATCCACATCTGGCTTTGCTATATTTTTGGGGCCTAACTTAGTCTCTTAGAAGTCCAAGAAACAACCTACGGTCTCCCGGTCTTCTACTGAAGCTGAGTATCGGGCCATTGCTTACACCGTTCAGGATACACTACACATTCGCTCCATTTTATTTGAGCTTGGGGTACCTATATGCACGCCTGTTAAGCTGTTCTGTGATAATGTCTCTGCTTCTTATTTATCTATGAATCCTATTTAGTATGCTCGCAGTAAACACATTAGCATTGATTATCATTTTGTTCGAGAGCGTGTCTCGCATGGAGATCTGGTTGTTCGCTATGTACCTACGCAGTTTCAGTTGGCAGATATTTTTACCAAGTGCTTGTCTCCTCAACGGTTTAATTTTCTTCGGGACAATCTGTGCGTTATATCTCCTGCACAGATATATTGAGGGGGTGTAATAATGTATTTATTACCTAGAATAGGATTTCCATATCTTGTTAGTTTCCTATTGTATTTTGGACACTTATTCTATTATATATATGACATCCAGGGCTACCTATTGGGTAAGCCATTCCATTATTCTCACAACTATGACACTATATAGTCCATGATCAAGTGACGTATATGCTGGAGCATTGGGTGCAGTTGCTCTCGCTGGATTTTTTAAAAAGATGTTTTTTTCTCCGTCAAAACAGATGGCTTAAATTGATATAACAACATTCAAATATGGGGTAAAACGATAAAAGGACCACAGACAACCGTCAGCCCTCGAACCAGACTTGAGTCAATCACCTCCAATAAACTAATATAACTCGTTGATCCTATAATGGGCATTAATGAGCCAACGACGGTTAAAATAGACTTCCCATCACCCAATCCTAATGCAAGAGTCTTACAAACCCTAAACTCGCCTACACTCCATGGCGACAGTTCAGAGGGGGGATCGTCCAACAGTACTGAAGCATTATCTTCCGCTCCTTGCCTCCGGTCTAGATCAGTTCAAGCCCCTAGCCCCACGCTTCATCCATGACCTTTTAATCTCAACCATGAACGATATCCATACATAATTTTAGCTAAAAATTCAATCGGGAAGGCAGTCAAATAATTTTTGGAAGATAAGTGTGTTTTATATGTACAGTTTTGGCGCAGTTATCTTCCAAAAATCATTTGATGACTGCCTTCGCAAAACATCCGCAAAACATTTCAGCAAAAAATACCACCGAGAACCTCCCCATAACGCAGAGTCCGGACGGCGCTCCGGTCAGCAACGGACGGACCTAAATATTTGTATATATATATATATATATATATATATATATATATATACATATATATATATATATACATATATATATATATTATATATATATATATATATATATATATATATATATATGAATATATGAGGAATGATGACCTCAGGTAGTTCTGACGGGAATCCCCGTCTAAACTTTCCTATCAGAGGGTCTTCCTGGTGGAATTTTTTGATGAAACTAATTGAGCAGGTCCCTCATGAAGTATAGTTTATCCATAGGAAAATTCAGCTAAAAATTCAATCATGAAGGCAGTTGATAAGTCCATATTTAGACACATATTTGATATGTGTTGGGATCGGCTTTTGATGGTTTTCCTAGCTTTAACGTGTTACAAATCTCAATTTTAGCTCAAGTTATGTTTACCAGACGTTGGTTCGAATTTTTTGTCGTTTGGAGTCAAAATCAGGGAATTTGAGTCCGACACCGGAGCTTGAGATAAAAACTCGCCGACGAGCCTCGGGAGAAACTTCATGGCCATGGTATGAATGGCGCCAGTGTAAGCCTTGGATTTTTGGAACGCTATGGATCCAGACTCCTTGATCTTGGCGACATCGGCCTCGTAGATGGGGACGTGATTGTCCACGCCCGTACGGCGGAGCTCCACCTTGGCCTGCTCTACGGCCCACATCCGGCTGCGGAGATCCACAAGCTCGGCCTCCTGTTTTTTGAGGAGCTCCTTCTGGGAGGCATTCTCCTGGACGAGCTTATCATAGGCATCGGCTTTCTCTTGAAGAGTCCCAGCCCTGCCTTTAGCATTCTTCAGAAGGGCATCACATTCAGTCCGAACTCTGGCCATCTCCCTGCCCTGATGCTCGAAGGCCATCCGAGCCCTGTGGAAGTAGAGCCCGGCCTTATCCAGAGTGCTCTGACCACACTCCAGAAGATCTTCAGGGGCCTCCTGAGCAGCGAAGTCCTGAGGGACCTTAAGATTCAGGCCACACCATATAGAGGATGCTGTCTGGCCAAAGAGCATCATCGACTCTTTGCGGGGACCAACCCCGGAGAATTCAATCAAGCCAAGGGAGGACTCATTGGCTTCTGGGGGTGAAAGAGGACGAGCGTCGTCAGAACCCTTGGCAATTTGGGCATCATCATCCCGGAGACGGCGGACGTCAGAATTCCGCGGAGGAGAAGCACGAGGCTTGATCCGGGAAGTGGGTTTCTGCTTAAGGGGGCTCCCGGGCTCCCCATCAGAGTCGTCGGCCACTATGATGGCCTTGGAGGCAGTACCTTCGACGCGCGGCTTCTTGGAAGCACCGGCCCCAGAAGTGTCTTCAGCCCGCGACCTGGTCATCTGTGTCTCGACCTTGGGGACGAGCGGCCTCTCCGGCTTGCTGTAGTCCTTATGCTCACGGCCAGCGGCAGTCAAAGCGGTGTTGGCACGGCCCATGGTAGACGTGGATGGAAAAACTCCTGCACAGAAGGAATCAAGACGTTCAGAGCCATAACAGTGACGGGATGATAAAACAATACAAGTACAAATGGACGCACCTAACCCAGCTCGAGCTTTAAAAGGCTCGGCCACCAGCAACCGGAGGTTCTGGACGCCGAGTCTGGATATGCGCTTAGCATACCCAAGCTCCGCATCCGTCATGGGCGGCGGGATCGTCTTCACCGGGTAGGCATTCCACCGGTCGGAAAATGGCAGCGGTGAGCCTACTCCGACCAGGAAGAAGCGTTCTTCCCAGCCGTCCGGATTCCCAGCGTTGTTCGAGAAAAGGACCATGGATGGACGGGCGATCAGGGTCAGGTACCCCGTACGTCCGAAGGGGGACAGCCGGAAGAAATGATGCAGCAGATCCACGGTGGGGATCACGCCGACGCTATGGCATCTGATGATGAAGCCAGCGATTATCCGATAGGCGACAGGGACGAACTGCGCAGGCACTATTTCAAGGGCCCTGAAAAGCTCCAAGTGGAAGCTGTGCAAGGGGAAGTTCAGCCCGGCTATCACCGAATCCAGATGGACCACCACATAGCCGGGCAGATGGCACTTGTAAGATGGACGTTGCTATCGGTATGCTGCGGCCAGGCGGCAAGCCAGCATCGGCGCCGGGCATCGTCACCCGCAAGCTTAACCTGGTGATACATCCGCGCACACCGCGTCCATACGGAGGCATGGCAAGGGGACGCCGTTGCCCCAAACAAATGAGGAACGGGTATGAGCGTCCCCGCAGACTCTAACTTTGCGTCAAAAGTGTGGTAAGGCACCGAAGGAGTTTCCATACAACAGACGATAGAGAAAAGAAAAATAAAAATAATGAAGTACAGAATCACGAACGTAGAGACAGTTATGGGCAAAATGTGTATATTCTTCAGCTCTAAACGGCTGGGCATTACAAGTCTAGAACAAGGGGATTACAAATTATATTACACAAAAGGGGGGGATTCAGGTCGGCTGTTGCCCGGATTCAACTCTTCCTCTTCAACTTCGGGCTCGGGCGTTGGGGGCTCTGGGATCTCTCCTCTGGCCTTAGCTTCCTCCCGGCGCTGATCCCTCCCCAGCTTCCCTAGTGCTTGGAGCAGCAGATCGTCATCTGTGTTGGCAGCCAGCTCGAAATATGCCCCTTGCAGCCTCAAGAAAATGGGAAGAGTGGCCTTAACCCCCTCATTGTAGCCAACAGCGAAGGTGCTGTCGCCGACCTCATAGAGGAACTTATGCGACAGAGGAGAGCTCTCCAGAATCCAGACACCGCACGCCAGGCGCTGCCGGGGCGGTATCTTCGCCAGAGCCGCAGAGAACACATCGCCAAAGGCCCCGGCGCAGTAATCCTTAGCAGAGTCCATAAACTCCCCAGTGTTCCTGTAGCCGGAGGTGTCAACCAGCCACTTCGGATCAGCGTCCTTCGCGGCAGGGTGCACCGAGACTAGCTTGAAGCCAGCTTTCTCAAGGCTGGCCAGCTGATTGCGGGATTCTGCCCGCAGGGCGGCAATCTCCCTCTCCTTGACCGCAGCCTCCGCCTCGGCTCGACGGGCGGCCTCCCGGGCTGTAGCAACAGCTGCATCGGCTTTGGCTTTGACCTCTCTAAGGTCGGCCTCCCTGGCAGCTTCAGCCTGGAGAACTAGAAGCCCAGACTGGGCAACAGAAGGAAAAATAAAGACAATAGTCAGAAGGTGAACGTCAAGGAAAAGATATACTCGGATCTAGTAATGAGGAATTACCTGAAGAGCGGCTGCCAGGGCAGCGCTGGTCGCCTTAGAAGACGAACGGCGGGGCAGCTCGAGACCAGCTTTGAGGGCCATCTCCCTCCAGAGTTCCTCTGCCGGGCGGCTCAAGGGCAGGGCGCCGGCGTCTTCAAGCAGGGGGCCAGTGGAGATTACCTCGCGGCCCCTCTTTTGTTTTTTCTCAGGGGCTTTTTCTGCCCCCTTCTGAAAAGCCGCCTTCGTGGAGACGACCGGCGGCGGGAGGGCAGCCTCGAGAGCAGGGGCCCCGGACCCCTGGGCCAGCACAGTGGCAATTAAGTGCTGCTCACCCTCAGCCGTTCGCCGGGCAGCAGCGGAAGCCGAGGAGTGGGAGTCCGAGGCGGGGGGCATTCTTGGCTTTCGCCATTGCGGCTTTAGCGGCAGCCGGTTGGCCTTCCTTGTCTTCAAACATTCGGCGTGATTCATCTGGGCTTTGTCTGGTGGAGAACCTGCACGAAACAAGAAAGGGGTAAGCGACAAGCGGAGAGTTAACAAGACACTCACCTCGAAGGACAGGACCGCCCGGCGCCCCGAGACGAGCGTCGTAGGGTGGAAAAAGTCCAGGGACACGGGCGGTACCTATGCCTGCCCCGGAGAGTGCCTCGAAGGTCAAGTATCCGGCTATAAGGCAGACGCCGCCCTCTAACACCTTCTCCACGTCCCAAAGCAGATCGTCGGTCGGCTCCGGTGACTCAATCTTTGGGGGATAGCCATTCCACCGAACCGGGAGGGGAGGCCCATCGTATCTGAAGAAGAAGCGGTTCTTCCAGTCGTGGATAGACGAAGGGTAGCTCTTGAACAGCCGCCTTCCGGGACGTGCGGCCACGCTCAGATATCCGTCAGAGTTCTGGGGAGTAATGCGGTAGAAATAGTGGAACAGGTCCAAAGTAGCAGTGACTCCCGCCAATTTGCAGTGCACCAGAAAGGCTGATATGAACCTATAAGAATTTGGCATGAATTGCGTCGGGGCCACCTGGAAGCAGTGGAAGAAATCCACGTAGAAGGAATGAAGTGGAAACCGCAGCCCGGCCTCAACGGAATCCAAGTGGAGCATGATCATCCCCGGACGTCTCCTCATCACATGCTCAGCGCCTCTCACGCTCCAGACGAACGGCGGGGGGAAGAAAGTACGGATTTTGTTGAGGGCCACGCGGGAGAGGACTTGGTCGTGGTCAAGGGCGCTCCTGATCGGGCAGATGTGGCGTTCCATGTCCGTAGGGATGCCCAGATCATGTACCTCCATGTCAGAATCGGATTCGGCCTCTTCCCCAGAATCATAATCGGCGGGGCGCTCATTCAGGGGGACTGCATCAATAACATCTACTGCCCCGTCAGCATTCCCATCTCCGGCGTCGCTCCCACTACCTTGGGAGGCGTCATCCGGCTCACCATCATCCCGGATGGTCCCAACCGTCGTGGCCGAACCAGAAGTCCCAGAAACACTGGCCTTTCCGGGGGAGCGCGCATTCACATTGTCAGAAGAAGAGCCCATGGAGGAACCCGACGAACCGGAATCAGAACTTGACGAGATCTCCATCGAGGTCATTTCGGCGAGAAGTCAAGACAAAGAAAAGAAGCAGAAGGGAAATTACCTTACAAGTGGACTAGCCGAAATCGGAAGTGGGGAAGAAGACTGAAGAGCAGCGGAAGTTCAAAAGCAAGAGAGCAGAAATTGGGAACCCTAATCCAGAGGGGAAACCCGACATTTATAGGAGAAGCACCGAGGGGGGAACCAACGAGGGGCTGACACGTGGCAAGGAGCGTATTCCGGCTCACGCGCTGTGCGTGGGGCGAAAGCGTAATGATGACATTTCCTCGGAAAATGCACCGCCGCTACAGCAACCGTCACCTCGCTTCATGAACCGTCGACAGCTGTTAAGCACCATGACCACGAGCGTACGCTTCCACCGGATGCAATAAACACAAGTATCAAGACAGGAACGTCTACTTCAAGGGAGTTCATACTTCCTTATGTCCTGCGCATGCTCAGAACATCAGAAGTGGGGGACTTGTGTTGGGTTAAGGGCCCAAGCCGAGGTCCGACCCATTAACCCCTTTTTACCAGACGCACGTCCAGTTAGAACACAAGGCTAGCCCGCAGGCCCATGTTCCTTGGGGAGGGACGAACGTCTGGAGTTGGGGGTTCAGGCCCAACGGCTCATCTCGACGAACGTCCGTGCAGGGACAAGGATCAGGACCACGGGCCACCAGGGATGACGACGAACGTCTCCAGAGCAAGCCTATGGTCATCGGAGGAACGCTAGTCCACATGGTGAGTATCCATTAAGGCCAGTAGACGAACAGCGGGTACCTATTGAGGGTCACTTGGAGGGCTCCAACTCGCTTCCCGGGCGGACGAACGTCCCCACTGATTAGGCGGGAAACCTAGATTCTGGCGGGAAGCGCATTTAATGCTGAAGATTTGGTGGTTGGGGCACCAGCGGTCCACAGGCTGCCACGTCAGTATAGCCACCTGCCCATTGGTGGGTATAAATAGAAGCATTTATTTCATTGTAAAGGGTTGGCAACTTTCTATTCTGAGCATTCTAGCTTTAGCATTCTTACTGGTAGCCTTCCTACTGCCTTGTAAGACGAACGGCCGACGTGCCCCTTTTTTAGCAAGTAGATTTTACTTAGGGGAGTTATTACGAAGTTAATAATACCTATTTACATTGCCTGCTATCCCTTCGTTTCCTGATCCATCCGATAGTTGTTGGGCTAAATATTCACACACTCCTACACCTCTTCCACTCGAGACCCTTTGGGCTTACGTGTTGGGCCCAAGGATCGAAGGAATTAACTAATATTGCACTTTTGTGCTCTACGTGTGCACTTTTTTACTTCTCTGGTGCACATTGGTCACAATATTTTCAATAAAAGTTCTTTATAATTACAAATATGTCACCGCGTTTCCAACCTAAAAATTGATCTCTTCCATCCATTTTTTCACATCAATGGCCAAGATTAGTTCTTATTTTTCATCTAGGAAGTACTTTTTATTTGAATCATACTCTATCTAAAAACCTTATATTTGGGAATCTTGGTTAGTACCCCTTATTCCTATAAATAAAAATGCATATACGTAGACATTTCATATTTATAAGATCATAAGATTAAAGATATATTTTATTATAAATAAAAGGTACACTTAATCTAGAATATATATTTTTTATTACATTAAGTATCACATATTCCGCAAAAATATTGAGATGGGTAAATGCTTGAGTTGGTCACTTAGGATGTTTTTACTTGGAATGTAATCCGCCCCAAACCATATCAGACTAGACCATACCAGATCAGATCATACTAGCAGTGGCGTATCCACTATGGGGGCAGCGGGGGCAGCTGCCCCTACTCAACCCCAACCCAACCCCTATTTATGTCCATTTTTTTTACAAGAAATTGCTCAAATTAAGAGTTAAATGTAGAAAAAAAAAATTCTAAAATAGGATTAGAAGTGTTTTCTTTAATATTAAAAGAATGAAAGGCTAAAAAATTCACTAAATTTTGTTATGTTTAAGACTGTTTAACTTATATTTAGGTAAATTTATTAAATTTTATTTGCAATTACATCTTTACACACCCGTAATATAAATTAATCTTCTTTTTTCATACTTGTACATAGATATTATAAACTAAATTTAATCAAACAATATTAATAATGTGATTTGTTATTTGTGAAATATGAGACTAAATTGTAGTCAAGTTTGCCCCCCACTCGCCAAAGTTTCTGGATACGCCACTGCATACTAGGATAGTTATAAAAAACAAAGAAACCAGACATTACCAAATCAGACCAGACCAGCAAATTACAATCCAAGTAAAAACACCCTTAAAATTACTAAAATAAAATTCATGGACAAAATTGTGACTAAAGTTACTATGAGTATGACTACAAGAGTACTATAATGAAACATTGAGCATACTCGAAATTACTAAAAAGCACTAGCATAGTCATTTCCTGTAAGGATGTTTTTACTTGGACTGTAATTTACTGATCTGGTCTGGTCTGATCAGGTCTGGTATGGTCTGATCTGGGACAAATTACAGTCCAAGTAAAAACATTCTAAGATAGAGTCAATATTTTATTTATCATTTATACATCAGTTATACATATCATTATTTGTTTAAAATTTGGATCTCATAAGTGACTCACGCGTATGAATATTATATACTCCATCCGTCCCGAAAAGGCTGGCCAAAGTTGACTTTCACGTGGATTAATAAAGTAAAAACTATGTGGTTGAAATTTGTGCAGAGGAGAGAGAATTAACTGTAGTCACATATTCCTTACTTTAAATGGAAATGACAAATCTTTTTCGGATATCCAAAAACGGAAATTTGGCCAACCTTTTCGGGATGGGGGAAGTATTATACATGTATGTAACACAAAAGGGTGATAGTACAATAATATTGGGCACACGATTTCGCGCCTTGCGCGAGTAGAAGGCTAGTATATATATATATATATATATATATATATATATATATATATATATATATATATATATATATATATATATATATATTGTTGGGTTAATGGCCCAAACCGAGGCCCGGCCCATTAACCCCTTTCTACCAGACGCACGACCAGTTAGGACACAAGGTTAGCCGCAGGCCCATGTTCTTTGGAAAGGGACGAACATCTTGTGTTGAGGGGTTTTTAGGCTCAATGGCCCATCGCGACGAACGTCTGTGAGGGGACGGAGCAGGGTCACGGGCCATCAAGGATGGCGACGAACGTCCCCTAAGCAGGCCCATGATCGTCGGAGGAAATCCAGTCCACACGGAGAGAATCCTCAAGGCCAGGAGACGAACAGCCGAAACCTCTTGAGGATCACTTGGAGCGACCCAGCTCGCTCCCAGGCGGACGAACGTCCCCATTATTTAGGCGGGAAACCTAGATTCTGGCGGGAAGTGCATTTAATGCAGAAGATTTGGTGGTTGGGACACAAGCGGTCCACAGGCCTCCACGTCAGCGTAGCCACCTGCCCATTGGCGGGTATAAATAGAAGCATTTATTTCATTGTAAAGGGTTGGCAACCTTCAATTCTTAGCACTCTAGCCATAGCATCCTTACTCGCAGCACTTCTACTGCCTTGTAAGACGAACGGCCGACGGAGCCTTAGCGAAAAGTATTGTATTAGGGAGTTATTAAGAGATAATAATACCTAATCACTTACTTGCTACTTTTCTTGCTCTTTCCAATCCATATAATCTGCTTGTTGGGCTAGTTTAATCACACACACTCCATTCGAAATCCTTGGGCTTACGTGTTGGACCCGGGGGTTGAAGGAATAAACCTCAACATATATATATATATATATATATATATATATATATATATATATATATATATATATATATATATATATATATATATATATATAGAGTGCTCTTCATGTCAGGCCGGCCTGACGGGCTGCCCCGTCCGGCCGAGCCCGTTTGGGCACCTTCCCGGTGGAATTTTTTGATGAAAGTTTTTGAGCATGTTCCTCTTCAAGTCTAGTTTGTCCATACCAAATTTTAGCTCAAAATTCGATCGGGAAGGTCGTCAAATGATTTTTGAAAGTTAACTGGTCCGGAAAATACATATTCCGGACCAGTTAACTTGCAAAACTCATTTGACGACCTTCCCGATCGAATTTTGAGCTGAAATTTGGTATGGACAAACTAGACTTGATGAGGAACATGCTCAAAAAATTTATCAAAAAATTCCACCGGGAAGGTGCCCAAACGGGCTCGGCCGGACGGGGCAGCCCGTCAGGCCGGCCTGACATGAAGTTTTCTCTCTCTCTCTATATATATATATATATATATATATATATATATCTAAAAAATATCCTCAAGTTATTTTAATTTCATTGGTTAAAGATATAATTTCATAAGCAAAAAGAGCTTGATTCCTGAGCTAACACTAAACGTCCCAAACTTCTTAATTACACTCCGCATTGTGAATTATAATTTGAAATAAATACATATTCGCGGTGCTGAAATCACTTACTCGTATATGATACTACGTACTCCCTCCGTCCCGCTATGATTGTCCCATTTTACCTTTTCGGTCCGTCCCACTAAGATTGTCTCATACCTTATTAGGTAAATTTTGTGTGATTCTAAATCATTCTTACTTTATTCTTACTTTATCAATTCAATATCAACCACATAAACCCACTTTTATTAATAACCGTGTCATCTTCTCTTGTCCCAAACTTAGGGGGACGGAGGTAGTATATAATAAGTTGACGTTTTTTATTCTATAGATACAAGCTAATAAGTTAAGATGCAATTGTTGAGTTTGCGTTTATTAAAGTGCATTTCAAATGAAATAGACACAAAATGTATGGAAATAGCAACAAAATATCGATTGAATCTATTTGATTCAGTATGTAATTTTTGACACATAGAAATGTTATACAAAATTTAATATATCAAAATGAAAAGCGATCAAACTAAATTTCATCTACTTTGGATTTATTGTGCAAACCCTTCATTGGTAAGTTATATACATTATGCTCATATATCAGAAAATATTAGGTGAGAAGTGCCCCTTAAAATGAGAAGTGAGAAGTAATTTCAGCCCTTAGATTTGCATCTGATCTTACAACGCAGTAAGCTTATAGACTAATTATAGGAATTTATAACCCATAAATCATAACTTATAAAGCTCTCCATAATAATAACAAAAATGCCACCGCGTCAAAGAATTTTCCAGGTTTCCGTAATTATTTTTTGCGGTGGCATTTTCGTAATTATTTTCGAGGGGTCTATAAGTTATGATTTATTGGCGAGTCCGTACAAACCCGCTATCATTTTTAACACTTAACAACATGTAATTTATCAATTATTACAAAGGGTTACCTGCAACGGAGTCGGGGTTAGCCCGATCATCGGCCTCGGTCATCGCATAGACTCGTGCTTGGGCCCCGCCTTGGTTAACGAACGTGGTCTGGCTTGTTGATGTGTCGCCTCTTCCCACGTCGCCGTGTGACGGTCCCGCACGGTTTCTTCCCGCGATGGCCTCTTCTCCAGCTACCGATGCCCCTCCTTTCCCCTCCATGGGCAATTTGGTTTTGTATAATTTGTGCTCCCACATTCGAAACACATCGGGGGTTCGTTGCACCTCCCGAAATGTCTCTTAGAGCAATTTGGACATTTAGGTGGCTTCGAAGAGTAAAGCCATTATCTCTGCCACTTCAAGTTCTTTTTCTTTTTCATCGGGGATGCCGGCGCCCTTAAAGAACCTCCTTCTTCTTCGTTGTTCCTCCAAGAATGGACTTGACCGGCGGTCATATTATGTTGGTAAGTGACTTGATCATGTCTAGCCTGACGCCTACATTCTCTTCTTTGCCACCCTTTCTTGTACCGCTCATGAACCTCCATCGTTTGGTCAAAACGGAAGTCATTATTCTTGTAATTCACGTAGTAGTCTCCCCCATCGCACGGGGCCTACTCATGTCCCATTTCTTGGACATGAGTTTCATCATTTCCCGTGATGTTCGTATTACCCACCGTGTTCACATGACCATCCGTCACTGTTTCGTTCGGGCAACCCTTACGGCCCCCACGACCTCTTCCTCTCCCCCTAAAGGCCCGCGACACGGCCCGACTAGCTCCAAAGGAAGCTACTGATGCTTGTCCTCTAGGGACATTCCTTGTTGTCATGTGTTCACCCTCTATTTCTGAAGGAAGGTTGGATGAGTCGTTAGACTCCTATCGATGTCAATTGACGGAAAACGTTATAGACACATATTGGCCCAAATCACCGCCATACTAATTGTTAAGGGTACCGTCTTAACAATTAGAGGCCTTGCAACTTAAGCACCAATAGCCTTATAAGCGTCAAAATATAATGCTCATGGTTTTTGGTAAAAACTCTTGTAAAATCTCTTGTGAGAGGTTGATTATGTAGTTTAGAACTGAGATGGATCTGATACCACTTAAGTATCACGCCTCAGACCGTAATCTAGGCGCGTGTACAACCATTGTAAAATCAAGTGACGTCACCCGCGAGTTAACCTCACTTAATCATACAAGGCGTTCGAGAAAATTATTCATCCATACTCAGTAGTAAACATACATAACAACATCACATTTATACCAATGAATAGCGGAAATATTCAACGGTAAATCTTGAGCCACATTCGGCCAACAACATGGGCATGCAAGCCCAAAAGTAATTTATAATAAGTAAAATATCCATGAGCAATGTTTAGTAGTTTGAAAAGAAATAAGGAAGCACGAACCACGTCCTACTGAATTGACTTCCCGAGCAACGGGCAATGGTAGCAACCCTCAAGTTCTACCATTGTAGATATAATCATTTATTATCTTAAACGTAAATATAAATAGGGACGGTGTTAGAATTGTCGCCTGTCGGGGTTCACTCCCATGTGGCTGAATTCACTTTTGCGATTGTACTTTAACTTCTTTCTTTTGAAAGAAAGAAAAAACTTTAACTTCTCTTTTATTAATAAATCCTTTCCTATTTGATTTTTTTTTTTGAGGAATTTGGCTATAACCTTGGACACATACTTTGAGGAAAGATCTCATAACAATTACACATGTAATATATAGTTCTCCACAAAAAAACATTACTTTAATATTGAACAAATATTTTCGCGCCTTGCGCGAGTAAATGTTAGTAATTAATATACGGAGTAAGTGATTTGACAAATCATGTGCATAATTTGTAAAGTAAGAAGAGTTTCACTACTTCTACCCGTCACTCATGATTACCATTTACCCATAGCGTGGTCCGAAACAGTCCGATAAATTAACAAAACCTGCAATATATCCGTGAGGGTTGTAACGATTCGGTTCAGTTCTAAGGATTAAATCATGTGGTACGTACCATGTCATTTCGGAACGGTACAAAACTATACGGTGCAATGCTAAACTAATAATGCTAATTTTTTTATATCAAATCTTGCAATTAGTAGATGTCATCTTTAGCAAAATGATGATACATCAGATAAATATCATCTTTATTAAATTCATGAGAATATATGAAAAGAATGTCGTCAAATTGTCGAATATAATAAAAATATTCAACATTCCTCTTCTTTGTTCTAGGTTGAATATTAGTTCTAATTTATATTTGCATCGTGAGAGCTAAGATTCAAAGCATATTAGTTAAGTTGTAAAACTGCACAAATATGATGTAACTAAAAGGCATATATATAATACATTACTTGAAATTAATAGTCATTAATGATTTTTTAAAACTTTAGCATTTTTTCAATATATACCAAAATGTACCAAAAAGGAAAAACTAATCATGAATTTGGCTATTTTAGGGACTCATGAATACATACTTGGACTAAAAAATTGTTGGTCCAAAAAAGAGTTTTGATAGTATGGTAAAAGACTATAAAAATCTCAAATGGATTATTTTTGAACAATCATATCTAATATTTTCCGGTTCTCCCCAAATCTAGGACCAGTATTGTACCCGTTTCAAATGGTACGATTTCGATTCAAGATAAAAATCTACAGAATTACTTAAATACACGTTATTCGGTTCGGTTTTATTCCTACCCTTAATAAAACATACTACCTCCGTCCCAGGAACAAGTTCTCACTTTCTTTTTTTTGGCAGTCCCAACAAAAAGTTCTCATTTCCCTAAATGGAAAATTATCCTACATCAAAACAGTGCAAAACAGTGCCAAACAGTGTCGAAAGAGTGCCAAACAGTGTCGAAACAATGTCAAACAGTAAAATTTACCCCTCAGTAACTTTATTTCTTTAAAATGTGTGAAAGTCAACCTGGGAACTTCTCCCTGGGACGGAGGGAGTACTTATAAGATTACATATCATTTAATTTATAGTTGGTAAAATTAATTGAAATAACCCAAACTTTGAAGAGGTGTGAAATGAACACCCCAAACTTGCATATGTAATTTAAATATCCTTAACTTTGTATAAAAAGTTATTTTAGCACCATAGCCAAGTATTGTTTTTTTCCAACAATATAAATTTATGGTGTTAATTGCATAATATAAAATATTTTAGAATTCATGAACACACAATCAACATTCTAAACTTCCATTGCCTAATAAATAATGTTACCCCCAATCTATTTAATTGCAACACTTTTAATTTTCTATTTTAAATTATGCAATTAACTCCATAAATTAAGGACGGAGGTAGCAGGGGAAGAACAAACACCACCGAGTACAAACACCACCATATTTTTTCTTTTACAATAACCACCGTCATATATGATGATGATAATAATAATAAAAACTCAACCAACTGAAAAGATTCAGATTTAAACACAAAGTTTCATATCAAATCAGAAATAGTCAATCAAATTAGAATAGAAAGATTCGAATAAAAAGCAATTGGATCAAATAAAAAAATCAAATAAAAGATAATTGAAAGTTTTCATATTAAAACGTTCAAAGGGAACAATTTCTTATTTAATATTTGATTATTCGTATGGTTGTGGTTTATTGTTAGTTTGTTCATATTAAATCGACCATATGTCAATCACGTTTTTTCTACTTTTTGTTAGTGCATCACCATTCCTAATCCCATAAAAATCATATTTTCTAGCATTCTTGTCTTTTAAATATTCTTACATAATTAATTTTTAAATAAACTCAAAATCCATTTATGCCTCCCAACCATCATCTTCAAATAATCCGCTTTTTTCTCCGTCCGACATTAACGTATTACACATACTTTTCAAATAATCTTAAGATAATCCGGATTCATATTTTGGTCCCGGATTATTCTAGCAAATAATCTCATTAAATAATCAATGTCTCCCTGATAGATTATTTAATCTAGAGAGAAGGGAGAGCTAGATAGATAAAGTGATATATATAATGAATTCCAATCAATTATCCCCCCCTTTACATGGCTCCCATAGGGAGTATTTATAGGAGAAAAGAGGGCTGGGCTTCCAGGCTTGGGCCTGGCTGGCCCAGTTACAATAAAAGGCCAATAAATGGCTAATAAATAGTATCTAATCTATTTAAATGTGTACATATGAATAAATGTAGTGTACAAGGAAATAAATGCTATCTACTGAACATATGTGGGTCGCTGTCCGGGCCGCTGTCTAGGCCCAATAGTCGTGATACCCAGGGTCCGAGTCTATATACTCTATCAGGAGTCCCCCACTCTCTGAGTCGAGAGTACTCGAGGCGAAAGAGAGTAGAACTGTGTGCTGATCTGTCGTCGTCCGGTGAGTAAACTGCTGTCGTCGTCGAAGCGCCTTGCCCGGATTCCCAAGCCGATGATCCGATCCCACTGGTGAGCCCTGGCTGAGGCAACCCTGTGGGAAAATCCTCAGCCGAAGGTCGCAGGCCAGAGACCATCACCACCGGTCCTGAGGCCGGGGAGCTATGTATATGTACTGGCCGATGTGGCAGCTAAATATGTATGTGATATGATGATGTCGTCGGTGCGAGTGGCAATCCTTGCAAAAATTTTGAATTTCTGCTTCTTTGGTAGCGAAGGCGCTAAGTCCCCCGCTCTCCCAGTCCCCCACTCCTTGAGGCGAGTGTAACGAGGTGAAGAGGAGTAGAGTAATGCATGTCTGATGATGTCTGCAACAGGGGGCCGAGGGTTGACACCTTTTGATCCACAATGGGGAGATGCCTCGTTAAAAACCTCATTAGGAAAAACCCTGTGGGAAAAAATCCTAATGAGGGAAAAAGAGTACACCGGATGCCCCCAAAATGAAGCAAAAGGTGTGAGCCCTTCGGCCTAGAGATGGAGCTGCAACGGTGTCCGTCTGCTGAGGGGATGGCAGAGGCCGATCCATAGATGTGGGTAGCTCGTCATGATCAGTAGTCCTAGTCATCAAATAAAGATGACTAAGGGATGGGTCGAGCGACCGTCCATAATATGATGTCTGGTTCATCAAATAAAGATGACCAGAATATGAGGCCGATGGGCCGATGTGAGCTCCACGTCATCAAATAAAGATGACTGAGAGTAGTGGCCTAGAGGCATATATGAGAGCTCCACGTCGTCAAATAAAGACGAAGGGGCGATGTGTGGCCGAGGGGCCTAGATAAGAGCTCCACATCGTCAAATAAAGATGACGGGGCGATGTATGGCCGAGGGGCCTGCATAAGAGCTCCACGTCGTCAAATAAAGACGACGGGGCGAGATATGGCTCAGAGGCCTATAGATGAGTTCCTCGTCATCAAATAAAGATGACAGAACGATATGTGGCCGATGGGCCTGTAGATGAGCTCTTCGTCATCAAACAAAGATGACAGAATAATATATGGCCGATGGGCCAGTAGATGAGCTCTTCGTCATCAAATAAAGATGACAGAGCGGTATATGGCCGATGGGCCTGTATATGAGCTCTTCGTCATCAAATAAAGATGACAGAGCGGTATATGGCCGAGGGGCCTATAGATGAGCTTCTCGTTATCAAATAAAGATGACGGAGCAAGATATATGGCCGATGGGCCTTTATGAGAGCCATTCGTCATCAAATAAAGATGCTAGAGCAAGATATGGCCGAGGGGCCTATAGATGAGATCTGAGATCCTTTAGTCTCTGAGCCGGAGACCGCAAGATGTTTGCTAGATCCGAACATGAGGACGAGGCGTTGGACGCCTGTCTGAATATGAGGATGAGGCGCTGGGCGCCTGTCTGAATATGAGGACGAGGCGTTGGACGCCTGTCTGAATGTGAGGACGAGGCGTTGGACGCCTGTCTGAATATATGAGGACGAGGCGTTGGACGCCTGTCTGAATGTGAGGACGAGGCGTTGGACGCCTGTCTGAATATATGAGGACGAGGCGTTGGACGCCTATCTGAATATGAAGACGAGGCGTGGGATGCCTGTCTAATGATACGATGACGAGGCAATGCTGAGCCGATCATCATATAGAGGCGACGGTCGCCATCCAGGAGGGGATGGCGAGCCCGATCGCTAACCCAAGACATTCGGCAATGAGAGGCCGGTCTCGGAGATAGGACATCACATCGTGGCCTAGGGGCCGATCGTGATGTGAGGACGGCCGTGATAAGGAGCCGATCCAAAATAACAATGACGAGGCGATGATAAGCCGGTCGCCATGTAGGGGCAATAGTCACCATCCAGGAAGGGATGGCGAGCCTGATCGCTAGCTCAACACACTCGGCGCTGATGAAGCCGGTGTTGAGATAGATCATCACGCCGAGGCCGGGGCGGCGGTCGTGATATAAGGATGGCGATAATGGGTAGCCGACCCGAATAATGATGACGAGGCAGAGATGAGCCAGTCGTCATGTAGAGGCGACGGTCACCATCCAGGAAGGGATGGGGAGCCCGATCGCTAGCTCAACACACTTGGCGCTGATAAAGCCGGTGTTGAGATAGGGCATCACGTCGAGGCCGGGGGGGGGGGGGGGGGGGCGATCGTGATGCGAGGTCGTCAGCACTATGAGGCTGAGCCAAACGTCCAAGCAACGGTCGCCATCCGATGAAGGAATGACTGAGACCGGTCTTGGGGAATATGATCACGTCGAGGCCGAGGGCCTGCCATGATCGGCACTGAGGGGCCGACCCAAAAATCCATGCAATGGTCGCCACCCAGTAAAGGAATGGCTAAGACCAGTCTTGATATAAGGTACCGCGCCTTGGCCGAGAGGCCGGCCGCGATGCGAGGATGACGACTATGATAAGCCGGTCCAATGTATGATGACGGGGCAATGATAGGCCAATCGCCATGTAGAGGCGACGGTTGCTATCCCGGAAGGGAATAGCAAGCCCAGTCGCTAGCTCAAGACACTTGGCGCTAAGGGAGCCAGTCTTGAGCTAGATCATCACGTCGAGGCCGGGGGGCCGATCGTGATGTGCGGATGGCGATGATGATGAGCCGATCCGAAGATCCAAGCAACGGTCGCCATCCGGGAAGGGATGACTAAGACTGGTCTTGAGATAAGGTATCACGCCTTAGCCGAGAGGCCGGACGTGATGTGAGGACGACAGCGATAATGAGCCGGTTCAACATATGATGACGAGGCGATGTGAAGGCCGATCGTCATATAAAGGCGACGGTTGCTATCCCGGAAGGGAACAGCAAGCCCGATCGCTAGCTCAAGACATTTGGCGCTGAGGGAGCCGGTCTTGAGCTAGATCATCACGTCGAGGCCGGGGGGGCCGACCGTGATGTGTGGATGGCGATGATGATGAGCCGATCCGAAAAATGATGACGAGGTGCTGATGAGCCGATCGTCATATAAAGGCGACGGTCACCATCCAGGAAGGGATGATGAGCCCTGCCGCTAGTTCAGGACACTTGGCGATGAGAAACCGGTCTCTGAGAAGAAATAATCACGCCAAGGCTGGGAGCCCGGTCGTGACGAACGGATGGCGATGACGATGAGCCGATCCGAATAATAATGACGAGGCGATGATGAGCCGATCGTCATATAAAGGAGACGGTTGCTACGCCGGAAGGGAATAGCAAGCCCAGTCGCTAGCTCAAGACACTTGGCGCTAAGAAGGCCGGTCTTGAGATAAAGCATCACGCCGAGGCCGGGGGCCTGATCGTGATGAGCGGACGGCGATGATGATGATCCGATCCGGATGATGACGAGGCGATGATGAGCCGATCGTCATATAAAGGCGACGGTTGCTACGCCGGAAGGGAATAACAAGCCCAGTCGCTAGCTCAAGACACTTGGCGCTAAGGAGGCCGGTCTTGAGATAAAGCATCACGCCGAGGTCGGGGGCCTGGTCGTGATGAGCGGACGACGATGATGATGAGCCGATCCGGATGATGACGAGGCGATGATGAGGCCGATCGTCACATAGAGGCGACGGTTGCTATCCCGGAAGGGAATAGCAAGCCCGGTCGCTAGCTCAAGACGCTCGGCGATGAGAAGCCGGTCTTGAGATAAAGCATCACGCCGAGGCGGGGGCCCCGGTGGTGATGAGCAGATGGCGATGATGATGAGCCGATCCGGATAATGATGATGAGGCGATGATGAAGCCGATCGTCATATAAAAGTATGACGGCGTTGGGGAGGCCGTTCATGAGATGATGGAGCAAGAGCTTCGGCATTGGGAGCCGGTCTTGAGATGAATAATAAGTTTGGGGAATTTATTTATTTTTATTGCTCAAGGCCGGCAAGTGCGCGGTCCGTCGGCTTCCCTCTTTTTTTTTTTTTAGGGAGGCCGAAGGGTTACTGTCCCTTCGTCCATGTGCGGTAGTTTGTCCGCTACGCTTTTCGCGTGGATTAGTGCGAGGGAGTAAATACGCCCTCGGCTGGGTGTGTCAGTGGCATCTTTTTTGGCCTTTCCACGTCTATCGGCGACGAGGGACCGGACTAGGCATCGTCTTTTGACGGCCGCCCTTTGTGGTCCTGAGCGAAATTTTACTGACGGGTGGAGTTTTTGTAACCTCAGCCTTAATTCAGGCCTGTCGTCCTGCGGTTTCCGCGCGGACGACGCGGTATGCTTCTCCGTTTGAAGACGTTGGACCATGCACACAGGTCCTTCGTCCTGCATATCGCCGGCCGATTTGGGTGTTTCACCGCTTGTGCCGATACGATATTTAGGTGCGTTGTCTATGCAACGGCTTTGGGTGCGTTGTTTATTGCAACGGCTTTGGGTGCGTCGTTTATTGCGACGGCTTTGGGTGCGTCGTTTATTGCGACGACTTTAGGTGCGTTGTTTATTGCAACGGCTTTGGACTGCGTTGTCTATTGCAACGGCTTTTGGATGACGCAATTAGCGTGTAGGGGAATGAGGTGTATTGTTTACCGCTTTTAGGCGTAATGCCGTGTGCGGTCGATGATGGCTCTCATTCTATATGTCCGGGTCATCAAATAAAGATGACCGGGATAGGTCAAGGGGCCCAAATAAAATCCGAATCATCAAATAAAGATGTTCGGAAGGTTGGTGTTTTGGCCCACACCAATTGGGGATTTTAATCCGCTAGCAATGGTGGCGATGATAATAATGGTAAAACTATTTTTTCTATTTCTCTTTGGAATAGTAGTAAAACTATTTTTTCGGAATAGTAGTAAAACTATATTTTTTTTTGAATAGTGGTAAAACTATTTTGCTCCATATTTAATGCATAAAATAGGAGGAAAAGTTTGTGAGACTTACTTGTATTTGGGCCGAAGCCTGCCCTGCTTAGAATTCAAGCAGGGAAATATAAGTTTGGGCCTTTTCTTTGAGAATCAGTTTGAGTACTTAAGATTAAAATCCGGCCCAAAAGCTACTAGCCCACTGCTGTCCAGTTCCTAGTTCCATCTGCAGAGTATAAGCCGGTTCAGAGTGGAGCCCCATTCTTTCATTTAACGAGGAGCGTGCATCAACCAGGGCCGCTGGAGCCCGGACGAGGAGATCCCAGCTGTGCCGGCCGTCGCGAGGACCGTGGGTGATGCGCTGTTACTCTTCACGGCCGATGCGAAGTCCAGAGGTGAGGCGTCGTTACTCTTCATCAGCTGGGCTGAGAGACCATAAATCGGCCGAGGGGTCCGCAATCCGGTGCCGACGAGAATCTGGGGCGAAGGTGGTCCTTTCGGACGACACCCCCACTCCAGTCGAGGTGGAAGGTCGTTGGCTCGTTGCTTCGGCCGAGATGATCCTGATTTTCGGGCTGGACGAAGATGGTACTTGTACGAGATGACCCTGGACGAAGGAGATGCAGCTCTCCGCACTGTTTTTCTTTTGGTTTGAATTTTAGCCGATGTGCGGGCTGTTAGCCGATGATGCACTTCTGACTGATGAGGCGCTGTTGGCCAACGGTGGTGCGGCCGAAGCGTTGCCGGCCGATGGGTGCCGGCCGATGGGTGCCGGCCGATGGGTGCCGGCCGATGGGTGCCGGCCGATGGGTGCCGGCCGATGGGTGCCGGCCTATGGGTGTCGCAGACTATTTGGTGGTATTGCCGGCGGATGCGCGCTGGACGAAGGGGGTGCTTTTGTTTTGCTTGGCCGAAGAACCACCAGGTGTTTGAGGATGAGGGTCCCACTTATCCGAGCTGGGAGTCGTTGAACGATGCACTCGCACTACCGATGGTGTGTCGTTCTCACATCTGTTTTCACCGATGGTGTGCCCGGCCGATGCGTTGTGGCCGAAGCGTGCTGGCCGATGCATGTTCGTTTATCTTGGCCGGGGTGCGCAGGTATACTGAGTAGTATTTGGCGGAGGTGTTGTCACCCTTTCTTGTTTGGCCGAAGGGAACATTCTGGCCGAAAGTGTGTCAGGCTAGCAGAGGTGTGCTGGCCGACGTGTGCTGGCCGACACGGTCTGGCCGATGCTGTTTGGCCGATGCGTGCCGATGAATGTGTTGACGGGGCCGGTGCGGTTGCCGGTGAATGTGTTGATGGGGCCGGGGTGGTTGCCGGCTGATGAGCTTATCTTGGCCGAAGGGGCACAGATTCTCCTTTGGATCCTTACTATTCCCTGGCCGTTGAAGGACAGGGGCGCGATTGGCCGAGGAGATAGCTTCAATTATCATCACACAGCTTCTGGACAGTTGGTGAGGGGATTGGCCGTAGTGTGCCATGTTCCTTTTCCTTATGCCGTTTGTTTGACCAACCCAAGCCCTTGTGTCATTTTGCTCCTTATTGGATATATGGGGTGTGTTGCCGCAGCAAGAGCCGAAGTGGTACCACATTTTTTAGGTGATTTTTTTTATTGGTTGGGAGATCTCACTTGATGTATTCTAGCTCTCAATGAAAGCACCAAATGATAGATTATTTAATCTAGAGAGAAGGGAGAGCTAGAGAGATAAAGTGATATATATAATGAATTCCAATCAATTATCCCCCCCTTTACATGGCTCCCATAGGGAGTATTTATAGGAGAAAAGAGGGCTGGGCTTCCAGGCTTGGGCCTGGCTGGCCCAGTTACAATAAAAGGCCAATAAATGGCTAATAAATAGTATCTAATCTATTTAAATGTGTACATATGAATAAATGTAGTGTACAAGGAAATAAATGCTATCTACTGAACATATGTGGGCCGCTGTCTGGGCCCAATAGTCGTGATACCCAGGGTCCGAGTCTATATACTCTATCACTCCCAATGATACTTCTCTAAAAAATCTGCCACGTCACTAATTTGATCTCTCAATAATCCTAACAATGAGGATGCCCTTATTAAAGTAGTCCAAAATGTTAAAGATGGAACTTTTGGGCTCCTAATTTCTTACATTGGTGACTAGTTGAAGGTATTAAAAATGGAAAGGGGAAGGGAAGGTCTAAATATAGAAGATGGATTGACGGCAAAAAAAAAAGGATAAAGGGAGAGAGAGGGGGGGTGCACAGTGGCTGCTGGAGTGCTGGACCGTGGTGTTCTTTTAAATGAATTTGACTTCATCTTATACAAAAACAAAACCTTTTTCATTTAAACCCTGGTAACTTTTTTTTATTTATATTTCAAATTTTACAAAAAATATATTGAAATTTATAAAATGTTATGATCCTTCATTTGACACCAATATTGCATATATATATATAAAATTAAAAAAAGATCTAAAATTTTAATGCTGGAGTTCTTAGGCCAAAAAACACGAAACACAAATTTTTAATTCACGAGACCTTTACAAATAACGGAATATTCCACTTTAGTTGAACTATGTTCATTTTTTGTTAATAAAGAACATTAAAAAAATTAATGAAACTTACTTATTTTTACATCGAAATGCGTCTTTTTTATTTTATAATTAATTAGAGAAAAAATAAAAGGAAAACATTACTTATAGTAATTTAATTAATGTTTTACTAAATTGACATGTAAAAAAATATGCAAAGTGTATTTTATTGACGATGCTGGAATGCAAGAAATAAGAGTGAAAACACTGTTTTTTTATAGGACATCACGTTTTTTTTGTCCATCTCATTTTCTTATAATCCATGTTAAACCAAAAATTAACTAATAATACGATATGGAAAGGGAATAATAAATGCAAATAATTGGCATCATCGCATCAACGTCAGTGCTTATCATCCACCCAACGCAACCCAACCCAACCCATTTCTGTGAAGGGAAGGAGCACCTTCTCTAGTACACTTTGTTTCCATGGCTACCACAGTTTCCGAATCCAATTTCGCCTCTGTTCCGCTCCTCCTCTGTTTCCTTGTCTTCTCTGCGTCGCATTTCCCCGTTCTGTGCATTAACGTCACCAATCTTTTGTCTTCTTACCCTGACTTCAGCGACTTCGCTAACCTCATCACAACCACCGCCGTGGCCGCAGATCTCTCCGCCCGTACTTCAATCACTCTCCTCGCTGTACCCAACACCATCCTCCGCAACTCCGATCTGCTCAAATCCCCCAATTCATCCCCATCTTCCATTTACGCCGGCGACGTAATTCGCTACCACATCCTCCTTGAGTACCTCTCCTTGTCGGACCTCCGACGGAACCCACCCGGTGTGAGAACTGTGACCACTCTGTTTCAGGCCACGGGCCGGGCATCTGGCATTTTCGGGTCTGTCAATATCACTCGGAATCCGGACTCCGGCGCTGTCACCGTCGTTTCCCCCAAATACAACGCCACCGTATTATCTCAAATCAAGGCCGTGCCGTACGATGTCTCTATTTTCTCGGTGAATTCTCTTCTGGTGCCTGATGGATTCGATCTCATGACGTCCGACGGTAGGCCACCTCCGGGCCTGAACATCACCAAGGCCCTAATCGACGCCGATGACTTCAATGTCGTGGCGTCGATGCTCATCGCATCCGGCGTTGGAGGTGAATTCGAACGGCACGAAGGCGGAGCCGGGCTGACACTGTTCATGCCGACGGATCAGGCATTCGCAGATCTGCCGGCGTCTGTTAGATTCCAATCATTACCGGCGGAGGAGAAAGCCGATATCCTCCGATTTCACGTTCTCACCTCGTATTACCCGCTAGGTTCGCTTGAAGGTATTGTAAACCCAATTGAGCCCACACTGCTGACAGAGCAGAAAGGAGCCGAGAGGTTCACCTTAAACATCTCCAGGCTCAACGGATCTGTGGCGATCGACACCGGCGTGGTACAGGCGTTGGTGATACGGACGGCGATCGATCAGAACCCGGTCGCCATATTCGGAGTCTCAAAGGTATTACTACCCGGGGAGTTATTTCCAAAGAGTCCGATTCAAGTTGAGAAACCTGGTGGCGGAGGGAGTGCCGTTTTAGGCAGCGTTGCTGAGGTGCCGGAAGTTTCTTTTTCGCCGGAAAATCCTCCCGGTTTGTACGTTCCGACAAGCGATTTAACATCACCGTCAGGATTTGTGAAGAACCTCTCGTCGGCGGCTAGCAGACAAAGGAGTAGTCAGGAAATTATTGGGTTTTTGGTGTGTAGTGTTTCACCTACTATTGTATGGATAATTATTACTCTGTGTATTTATCATTGGTAGACGACTAGTCCATTGTTCGGTTGTTCCGTATCAGTTGGTGTGTCCTATTTTTCTAATTTCTACTATCGGTACATAGTTCACCCAAAAAAAACCACGTTTTTCCAATTACAAATTTATGAGAGAATGTAGAGGGGTGGAGACAGGAGAGGCTACTTGTGGCCATGGCCCTACCAAGAAAAAAATTGTGATGTATATATATGTATAAATATTTATAAGTAGTAAAAAATATAGCAAAAATTTAGGTTTTGGTCCCTGCTATATAAATTCTTTATGCCCGATCCCTGTAACTTGTCAATCTTGACCCCGCCACTGAGAATATACCCGTTTAGATTAGACCATATTAGAAATTTTCAGTTCAATCACTTCAATGAACTACATCCTAATTTCTCTTGAACGGCTTAGTAACTTCTATTGTTAGGTTATCAGTCTATCAATCAATTTTTTCATCTATATCAAGTACAGGGCCGGCCCAGGATGACTGCCCAGTTCAACCACAGGGCCCGAAATTTTGGAAGGCCCAAAAAAAAATTTAGTATTAGAACCCAACCCAAATTCATCCGCCCAACTTTAACCCATCGGCCATCAACATACGCCCAAAATCCCCAAGCCACTCCCGATTCCATCTTCGATCAGACCCAACGAAGCCGCAAACCGCACCCCACTTCTCGGAAATCAAGGACTGAAGGACGAAGGTTGGAGAGTAGGTAGCGCCGGCGCCCCACTGCTCTCGCCGCGTGAATCCGTGAAGGCTCCCGCCGGACGCCCCACTGAGCCAGACGCCCAGACAGCCAGTGGTCTGCCTCTGCCACCAAGCGCCAGCCGGGCGGCCCGGGCGGCCCGGGCCGCCACTACCCCACCGCGACCCGCCTCCCTTCCGGTATTTCACTATTTCTTTTCCTTTTCTAGTTTACTTGCTTGTTCCCAGTACTTGCACTCGAGTGATGTGAGAATAGACCTAAAATTTAAAAATTTTGGACCACACACTAAATAGACCATGTCCAACCCAAAGTTGTTCTTCTAGTGAGTTCCTGTGAAATTTAATTTGGATTGTGACTAGCGAAGGAGGTGTGAATCTAGAGGAATCCGTTAGTGCTATTCATCTATCTAGTGGGGAACTGAGGAGTGGGGACTCGCCCATTTCTATCTATATGTATATAAGTAATAAGAAAAGACATGAAAAAGAAATCTCCCACATTTAGTTAGGATTTAAATTATGATATGGTTTGTAATCATGTGACATCCGGTCAGTGTTATGGTATAAAAGAAGTAGAAACACATTTAAGTGTAGACAAGTCATATAAAGCACCATAAAAGATGTAGTATGGTTTTATTGTTTACCTTAAGGTTCTTATGTACAAATGATATATGGATTATGGACATCCAAATGTGTAAATGTGTTTAGCAAATGTATAAAATACAGTGTATTTGAAGACTATTTGCGTGTGTTGCAACTTGGAAAAATGCCCAAATTTTATTCTCGCACAGAGTCTACACTACGCCAAAACTGCGTCTTTTCGACACTTGTTCTTTTTAAAAATTGACTAGCAAAAACAGTCGATCAAATTTTGACTGACCAAATACGTCAATAGGCTTGTAATGTGGCATTAGGCGTATGAAAAGTATAGAAAACAAAATTTTACGGCGTGCAGCGAAAACAAAATTTCACTACTAAACCTAGAGTTTCGCTCCAAACTCTCTCTGCCCGCCAAATGAAAACCAAAATCCTCTTTTGGCTCTCACATTTTTCTGAATACCTAAATCTAAGAACTGCTCTATAGTTCGTCAAGCGAAATTCAAGTGACCTCTGCAGCTGTCTGGTTCATCGGTACTACAAAAAAGAAGAGAAAGGATAATGACGACCCTGTGTACAACACAACCAGGTACGAGAGTTCCAAAACCCGATCTTATACGTTGCTTGTTTTTCATTGTTCGAATGTAAAAATGGAGATGTTGTTTCTTCTATGACACATTAGTTCAAACCCAAACTATTTTTGTCTAAATCTAGGTCTTCTAAGTTGTGTTCGTAATATCTAAATTGGATTGTGTTGAACTGTTCGATTAATGTACTTGATATGTGGTTTTGGTTATGCATTCTAACTGTTTGATAAAAGTACTAAAAGACTTGTGAAGTGAATATTTTCCAGATTTGTGAATTTTTAAAATGAAAATATGTTCTACTCTTGTTTTAGGATTAAACTGTTAGGAAATTTTCTAAAGATACTTTGAAATATACTAGTATATCTGTAGGAATTAGATTTATTTTTACCTAAAAACACATAAAGAGTACCCTATGATTATTAAACATATGAAATGGACTATCACTGTGTATTATAGCTCTCATAGATAGTTGATCTATATTTGAAAATTGAAACTGCAGGACACATTTAAAGATTAAACTCCAAGATTCAAAACATGATATGTCAGTAGCCATTTAAACTTTAGGTTTCATTTTAACTCAGTTTTATTGAATTAGTAACTTTAACTTTATTCAATTCGTAACTATTTTTATTACTAATTCTAATGAATCAGAAACTAATTTAATCTTAATCTAAATGAAAGTCACTAACTAGTTCTAGTTTAATACGGAGTATGCAACTAGTGAGTTACTAGTTTTTATTCAATCTAAATCCTTGACCAGTGAGTTACTAGTTATTATATTTTTCCCATCACACATATCCTCTTTTCTTTTCTTTTCTTTTCCCCTGTTTGTTGATTTTATTTTTATTGATCAGTTTTAGCAGCAAATAAATACATAGATAAGCTTGCTCTTCCAGTTTTGGAGATTGAGTTGGAGATATGAAAATGGCTGTTGCAGTAAATCCACCACAGTTTCATGTTCTTGCAGTTGATTATAGCCTCATTGACAGGAAGCTTGTTGAAAGGTTTTTCATTTTCATAAATTAAATAATTTATGGTACTTCTTACGGAGTTCACATTTGGTTAAAGTATAACTCTCCACTTCTAAATCTAACTTCCAAAAGGTTGCTTTTATCATTCTAGAATTGAAAAAATACTCCACCATAGATCTACATAGTGAGATGCACGACTGTGTATGGTGAGTTAGTTATTACTTATTAGTTTATTACTACTATAAAGTATGACTTCTAGCCTTTTTTGTTCTTTTGTTTCCAAAATACTCTTTTTTCTAATGATCAACTACTAAATGATATTCAGGAAGAAGCACACTAAGAGCAGTTGGTAAGCTTCAGGAAGAAGCAAGCTAGGGGCAGTTGGTAAGCTTTAGAACAATCGACTGGCAAACTTTTTGGCTGTCGCAGTGTTAATGTGAAATTAATGACAGGTTGTTAGTTGCAGTATCTGAATATGAGAAGTTTAATGAATATGGCTATTTCTAATGATGACATGTTGTTAGTTGTAGCGTTAGAACAATGAGGCACTTGCTGACCAGCTCATCCACTGCAAGCCCTACTTGAATATGAACTTGGTTTAGTATCTGAATTTTAAAATACTTTGGTCCTTGGCAATTTTAAATGTGGTTTTTTGTTGTTAAAATTACCAATTATGAGGAGTTTGCCTTTGCAATTTATTTTTGAGGTTGGCAAAGTTTTGATTTTTACAAGTTAGAATATCGGCTCACAGTATCTACATTCATCCATGATTGGCTTTGTGGTCTGAAGTATCATTTATTTGTTCTAGTTTGTCAGTAGAAAACCATTCTTATTCTAAACACAAATGCATGCATATGATTCACTTCAAATATACCTACTCATTCTAATCCTTCAAATACCTAGTCATTCAAAGCTCCAGGGCAATGCGTTTACCTTATTGATTAAATAATAAATTACTGCGGCATGTGTTTGATCTAATTTATTGTTGTGTTTCTTAACATGTATTACTAACTAATTGTTTCTCATGATTACAGAGAGGTGAATCCGGTATTGCTTATGGATGCTCAAGTTTGAAAGCTCTGCCAAATGAAGAAGTTTATTGTATCACTATCGATAAGATCTCGGATGATAGTGAGTAGCTGTAAGACTGATGAGAAGTTTGAAGACGGATTGATGGGGAACTCATCAATTGACCAAAAGCATCTGTTTGCTTCACTAGGACCAAATAAATGTTGGTTTAGTGCTATTTTTATTATGTTATTCATCTTTTAGGTTGTGAGTACTTACATTTCACACTACTTGAATATTAGTTTTGTGGGTACTCTTCAAATACTAGTTAAGTGTAATTTAGACGATGTGTAGCAATTGTACTTGATGCTCAAAATATTAGAGACCAGCACTCGAATTCAATAGAGCATTTTCATAGATGAATGAATGAAATTACCACTTTATTTTTGCTTTATATTGCAGTTTGTTTGTAATTGATGTGTATGATAAATAAAATCTAAATACATATTACTAGAACTAAATAATAATTTTATACACTAAGCTATTTTCAACTGATATGCCATGTTGATATACTACGACGGTTTAAAGCAGTCGTTATTCATAATGCTATATCAACAAATGAAATCAGTCGAATAAATTTTTGACTCTTTTTTTTCGACGCTTTTTTCGACGGATCAAAACAGTCGAAAATACCATTTTTCGACTGTTTTCATCTGTTGAAAATAAGCAGTTTTGGCGTAGTGCTACATTTTCTCGGGACCGGCCCTGATCGAGTATTATGACTTGTTGAAAGTAGATCAATCATTTCACTCTTGGTTGTTTGCTACTCTTTCGTGATATGTTTGTTATTAAAAATTATTTTGCTATCTGAGGTAAGCAACAAATCTGATTTATGTCCGCTAGCCTAGCTCGTTTAGTGGAGCTCAAACGAATGTTATCTCACATCAAACAGAAATTTGATTTACTACTATCAATTCTCTGTGTGAAAATTTGATTTACTACAATGCGTCATTCTTGGTTTGAGACCAGAATACAAATTCCTTGTTACTCCAACATCTTTAATTATTCCGTCAAAATTTAGCCCAGTTAATTTAGCCCAGTAAAAGTTTTTTTAATCTTGAGCCCAGTTAACCATATAATAATAGACTATAGCCCAGCGACCCCGACCCGTGTAATAGCCTTATAGCCCTAGTCGTCGTCCTCTATGATCTGTTGCGTGAAGAGACCGAGGCCCTGACGATGTGAGAAAGTGTGAAACATAAATCGACAACTGCGAGCCGATCCGGCGACTTAACTGCGAGGCCGCGACTTGACTGAGAGGCTATGAATTGTGAACATCGTGTTGTACGGAGCTGAGACCCCCTCGCTTGACTGAGGTTGCGATTTTAAGGTGTGTATTTTATTATTTTCTAACAAATCTTTACCTCTGTAAAATAATCTAGATACTATTTTCTTTGTTTGATTTTTGTTTTAAAAAGATTACTACGGAGTATTAGTATATAGTTGTATAATTCATTCATACAGTTGATTAATACGATGAAGCAATAAGATTTGGTATTACAGAGTAATGGAGAACAATATGGACTATGTAGTATTTGGAGAAAGAAAACACTTCTTCTCTTACTCTGTTTAGTAATTACTTCGTATTAGGTTGCTATTTTTGCTAGTATTGGGTTGTTTTTTTTTGCTAGTATTGGGTTGCTTTTATTAATCAGCTTCCAATTACTTTGAGTAATGAAGTATTGAGAATAATCTTGTATTTTCTTTAAATTCAAATTGGGGCCTCGAATTTATCTTTGGAATAGTGTCTCTCAATTTTACTAGACGACCCTGGCAATGAAGCTGCTAAAGTAATGCTCATTTTAACATTAACTGGCTGCTTATCTTGTTATGTGTAGGTTGTGTTTTATTAACTATAAAATATGACTATTTTACACATTTGGTAAATTTTGGGTAAATTTTGGGTTCGTCTTTCACTACCATGAAGTAAACTCCATGTATATAAGTAAACTAACTGCTTACTTGTATACTTCTTCTCCTAGCTACCTTGTAAATTATCCATGTAAACTACTAGTATATTTTTTTCACCATTTTCTCAAACATATACTTCTTCTTGTACTCTGTAGAACTCTTGTTTGTATGTTTCAGGTAGTCAGTTCTATAGTGTAAACAACTTAAACATATATGTAAACTAGTTGTATACTTGTGTACAACTTGTATTTTTTACCATGTATATGTTTCAGCTACTTGTATTTTTTTTATCATGTATATCTTCAGCTACTATATTTTTTTTACCATGCATAGTTGTATACATACTACCAGTCCATAGTTGTATACATACTATGATACAACCAGTCCATTGTCTTTATTTTTTTCACCATTTAGTTGTTATTATATATTATTTAGAACTCATACATGGAAATATACTGTATATATAATATCTGACTTGTGTATTTTTTATAGGACATGGAAGTTGGAACTTCAGCCACGAGTTCTGAAGCTGCTAAATCAACAAAAATATTGGAATATTGGTTAATCGTAGTGCTGAAAAATGAAAAAAGAACCCATAAAATATACTAGTAGGCAGTCCACAATTCGTAGTACAAGTACTAGTGGTAGGCTTGTGGATGAGGAAAGTGATGGAGAAATTGAAGAGGATGTAGGAGGATATAAATTAGAAAATGGAGAAGAAACAAACTCGTCTTTTCATGACAAATAGTCCTGCAGAAAATAGGGAATTGGGCTAGAAAACTAAAATCTAATTATGTTTTATGTTCTACTTTTAATGTTTAAGACTTTAAGTGAATCATGAGCCATGACTTCAAATTGGTTAATCGTGACTTTATTTTGGTTAATCGTGAGTTTATTTGTAAGAAACATGACTTTTTAATGTAGTTGGTTCAATATAGTGTTATATACATCATGTTTGATTGTTGGAGAGTAGTGTGTGTTATTTTTTCTAAGCAGTGCGCCTGACATGAGTCACGCGATTGCTTTTTTGCGCCTTGCGCCTCAGGCGCTTTTGCCTCAGGCGCTGTAAATCCCCTGTCGCCTTGAGTGCGCCTAACGCCTTTGACTACCTTGGTTTAAACTTTAAAGTTATCATATAAAACTATCACTTAGCTTAGTAATTTATTTGTTTAATATTACGTACTTTACTAGTTTACTACTTGGCTCAAGATAGTTTAATTTAATTAGAAACAAGATTTTGTCTATACTAAATGATATGTTGTAGGCTTGTAGCAACATTTAAGCAACTAATTTTGAGGCTTACGCCTCGTTACGCCTCGGGAGGCTACCACCGAAAGCCTCGAGGCCTGATTTCACCTTTCAAAACCTTGGTAGTAATGTGATTTTTTTGTGATTTTCACATCTTGTCATTAGTTGTTAGTATTAATTGAGTTAAAATGTAAAAGTATTGGGCATTTTATTATTTAATATTAGAAAAAGTGTTTTTATATGAATAACTCTAAACATATATGTGATTGATATTTTTTACCACATTTTCATGTCACCTGCATTCATTAAATTCGAAAAAATTTCATTACCCAATTAATACATCTAACCAAAAAATGTATTAGTATGAAACTATAGAAATTGTTCACTACAAGACTAAAACATAGACAAAGTTCAAAAATAAGATTATGTATCTGCAAATAGAACTTATTTAATTCTATTAAAAGAATTACTTGATTAAAACTTTTCAAAATAGGAGTGAATGAGTCCTATTTTGAAAATATAAAACAATGATAATCTTATTTATCAACTTCATCTTTGTTATAATCCTATTTACGGAATTTTCTCCACGAACTATATATGTATACATATCCTTTTATTATTATAGGAAGTATATAAGTTTGCAATTGTATCCTTAAAATAGAAAATGATAAATTCTTTTTACAAGATTAAACATGAATTCAGGGAATAGTTCTTGAGTACAATTTTTTTCTTTATTAAATGCAGCTTCACTAGTATAATTCTATATCTAATAAACACCCCATTCCTCAATATGCCCAGAAAGCCCCAAACCTCCAGTGGTGAGAAAAAATTGCAATGGTTCGTAAGCGATTTCAAGATGCTAAAACAGGTAAGCACACTTTGCTGTCAGCTTTAAACTTGTAATTTTGTTGCCCAAAGTATCAAAATCGTATGGATTAAGCAGTGGCAGAAGGGAGGGTCCCTGAGCTTGAATGATACTCCGAGTATTTTTTATCTCATTGCGCACCAAGGGCTTGACGAAAGTCCCGAACTAAGGTACATATTTGTAGTTATGCAACGTAGCTGATCCATATGATGGTTTTGTAGGGTTTGTGATGCTGAAATCATTCCGCACAGAGAAACTACTGGATAAAATAGGGCTAGGAAAGGAGGATTATCACTTCTGGCAGCAATTGAGTAAGGCTTTGCTCTGCACTTATACAATAGCTGGCTTGGCGTGGCTATATAATGAGACGTCACTGCTTGGGTGGTGGACGCTGAAACCAAAGCCCAAGGAAGAAACGGAGTTGGCCCACCTCTATGAGCGGCGGAGGTTTCCATATCCTGGTGATGGAGGAGTTTATTGCCAATGGTGGGATGATCGGTACAACCATTGGGCCTAAGGGGCTTATGGAATCAGATAAAGATTCTTATAACTTTCAGAAAGCTTTGCAGGACAAAAAGATGGAGCAGGAAGCCCTCAAGCTCTGGGTGAGGATGAGGAATGAAGTCATCTCTGAACTCCAGGAGAGAGGATTTGATGTCGAATGATAGAGGTGCTTCCCATTCTTACATAGCTGTACTTATTACAAGCAAAAATATTGAAACTTTTTGTATTATTATTACTCTGTATTATAAAGAAATAAACGACAATACCATGATTTGTGTAGTTAATGATGCAGTAACTAGTTATATTTGATGAAAAACCACAAAGAATTTGCTGCGCATTGGTCCAATTAGGAACTACGTATGCGTAACAGAAATATTGGCTATCCAAGAACTCAACAATTGTATGTCTTGTATTGTCTTCAAGTGTGGTGCTGTGGTCTTAGATCCTAGAAACTAGAAAGGTGGCCACCAAAGCCTATTTGTACACACTATTGAGGTAATGCGTCGCGCACTCATGCACTCTACATGAAGGTAATAAAGCTACTAAGAGCATCTCCATTCATGATCTTAAAATAAATGGTTTTTCTATGACACATCATTGACACCTCATATTTATTAAATAAATTTTAAATAATCTCAAATCTTAAAACTCTCCATCAACCATGATAATCAAATAATTTAGTTTTTCTAGACCATGCATTAAATGAAATTTAACTAAAACCTAAAATAATCCGGGATTCAAATCTTGATACCGGATTATCTTTTTCAATAATCTCTCTAAATAATCCCTCACTCACAATGATAATCTTTAAAACAATCTTACACATCATCCAATTAAACTCTAAATAATCTAAACAATGTGGATGCTCTAAGCGTGTTAGATTCTGGGAGCTTGTTGTGGGTTGAAACTGTCAGGGTTGTAAGCTACAATGCATGTTCCAGTGGTTGAGACATACTGCTGAGTAGGGTTGTATACGAACCGAATCGAGTCGAATAGTGAGATTTTGTATTTGTATTTGTTTAATTTTTTCGAATACGAATCCGAATTCAAATATGAAACGAATATTAATTTCGATTTGTATTTGTATTTGTTTAACAATACGAATATTTAACGAATCATATACGAATATCGAATCGATTTGAGCATAAGTTAAATATTAGTCAAATATCACTTTAAAGCAATTTTCTTATAAATGCATGCTATGACGTAATATGTGTTTTTAAAATTTAATTTTTAAAAAGTACATTTTTCTTTGAAATTTAATGGATCGATACATTTATAAATTTATATTTATTAATCATAAAATTGATTGACTTTAGTATATTGTGCACAACCTATAAATGTATCGATCCATTATACGATAAACACTAACACACATATTAGAAATTATACTTATAATGTGTGAAACAAGTTGATAATTGTATATTTCGTATATCGTAGTCAAACGCCTCTAATTTTATGCTTTAAATCGAATACATAATTATTTGTATTCGTACTTGAACCAAAAATCTGATTTGTATTCGTATTTATATTCTATATTTTCAAATTTAAATCATATTTTTTGAATCCAAACCACGAATGAAAATAAAATTATTTGCCTTATTTACAATCCTTACTCCGTATGATACTTCTGATTTATTACAAATGCGCTTGAAATTTGTATACATAAATGTATATATGGACTACCCTTTGAGTGTATAGCTATCTTTTAAAAGTTATTATAGTGTTATTACTATTATTATTAATATTATTATTATAATAATATCACTATCATTAATCGAATATATTTGATTAATATTCGAATCGAATACACTGATATTCTTATTTGTATTTGATAACAATTCGAATCAAATTTAGTATTCTTATTTGTATTTGTATTTGAATTTTTCAAATTCGAATAGTGTGATACGAATTCGAATCGCGAATCGAGCAAAAATTATTTGATTCGTTTACAACCCTACTGCTGAGTTGGATGCCAATCCTTCATATCTAGCCAATCTGTGAGTTGTGCCGTTTGGACAAAAAAGATCACAATTTGTGCAATTCAGATAAGTGCCAGATGTTGTGCCTTGGTGATGTACTGTTCTGCTGTTAGCTGAGTCCAGCGGCTTTAGGTTCATTATTTCATGGGTAATTCTGGTTTCATACAAAATTTGTCCACAAATGTACACAACCTATGTACACGGGGAATTTGAGCATACAATTATTGATTTTTTTAAACGAACTGTTTGTGTATATAGGAAACTAGGGGGTCTGTACATTTTGTGTACTAATTTTGTGTAAAATTGTAATTTTCCTTGTTTCATTCATTAGTTTTGTGTTTGTGGAAGTAGTTTCATCCTGAAATTCAAACTTTGTTCTATACCTTTTTTATACGGATTAAATGATTTCAATTGTCATGAAATCATTAAGACTAGTACTAAGCTTGTGTTTTTTTACTTATGCTCGGTAATCTGAATAAAGTACACAACTACCCGTAGTATTCTGCAGCTTTTTGTTACCACACAACATAAATTATGTGGTCATAAAACCGCGAAGGCACTACCCAGTACCCAATTGGAAATATTTTTCCTACGTAGTAATTAACTGTGTATGTAAGAACTCGTATTTTTCTAAGTGTCCAGATGGAGGGATTTATCACTAAAGATCTAATCTTATACTCTTTCTTCGGTAAACTCCTCTTAATTTGAAAATTTGCATTACGCGGAGTGTATGTTTGTTTCATACGTAGTATATTTTTAAAAGGAAAATTCCCAAAATTGGGGAACAAATGTTTCATATTTCTTATATATGAGTGATTGTTATCAAGTTTGAAAAATACTGCCATGTTTCAATTCTTATTATGATATACGCAAAACATGGCAGTAATTACTCTTATTTAGAGAATAAAAACATGTTAGTCCTATTATGATATACGCAAATTCGTTTAATCTTATTTAGGACAATTTTCCTTTTTAAAATATTACCTTCAACCTCTTCAATGTTTTTCATTCGGTTTTGGTTTTAGTAGCATAGAATATCTATATCTATATCTATATATTATACAATTGAGAGTCACATTCATGTCATGTGTCATTCTACTCCCTCCGTCCCTTTTTATTTAGCCAAACACTATTTTTCAAGTCAAAATTGTTCAACTTTGATCGATTATATATTTATACACGGTAATATTGATAATATGAAAATTATATGAAAATTTTCTCTGTTGAAAATATTATCATAAAAGTATAAATTTATTAACCTTTACATACATATATTAGTTAAAATAATGGATCAAAGTTTATCATCTTTGACAGGAAAAAGTTAAAGTTGGCTAAAAAAAAAGGGACAGAGGTAGTATTATTTATTCTTTGCCACATGCCACTATAATATTTATTCGAGATATTACCCGAAATAAGACTAAAAAAGTTTGAAAATTCCAAAATAGGACTTCCATGTTTTTATTTCGAAAATAGGATTAATTACTGTCATGTTTTGGCAGTACCAGTCGTCAAACATGACAGTATTTTCCAAACTTGGCAGTAATTAGTCCTATTTTGGGAATAAAAACATGACAGTCCTGTTTTGGAATTTTCAAACTTTTTTAGTCCTATTTCGGGAACTTTCCCTATTTATTCACATTTGATTACAACTATTTTCACTTTACCATTTATTACTATTGCCGTTTATAATAGGTATAGTTGATAAGAAATGCTGTTAGGAACACAATTGCCGTTTACAAATCTAATCATTTACCTACTTTCCATTTAATAGTTTTAATACAAGAGTCAATTCCCTAAATAGGACTAAAAAGTGAAAAAATTGCACAAATAGGACTACATTTTTTAAATTCCCTTAATAGGACTATTTATGTGTGTTTGGACAAATATACTCTTGTAACTTGTAAAATGTTTTAATTAATAATAAAATCATAAAAAAATTAATAAAAATACTAAAAATCGTAAAAAAATAATAGAAAATTAATAAAAAAATTTATTTTTAAAAAAAAAAAAGAAAAAAAAAGAAAAAAAAAAGAAAAAAAAAAAAAGAAAATCATAAAATTAAAAAAAAAATTGCCACCCCTGCCACCCCCAGCACCACCAGCTCCCATCACCGGAGAAAAATATGCCAACATTTTAAATAATGCCATAATGATGGCATATTGAATGAAAATGTTGGCATATTGAAGAGTAATTATGCCATCTTTTTGGCATTTTCAGAAAAATATGGCATTTTTTTTACCAAAAGTGGAAGAAATTTCACCAATCGGAGGTGGTGGTGCTGGGAGGCGGCGGGAGGCGGTGGGAAAGGTATCCATATTTTTTTTCATTTTTTTATGGATTTTTACTATTTTTTATTATATTTTTAAAAAAATTTTAAAAATAAAAAATTAATTTTTTTATTTTATAAATGTTTATAAATTTTTTATAATTTTTTTATGTTTTTAAAATTTTTTTTAACGTTTTTTATGATTTTATTATGAATTAAAGCATTTCATTATGAATTAATACTCTTAGGGGTATTTAGGGTAGAAAATCATTGTTTAGTCCTATTTAGGGAATTTTAAAAGTAGTAGTCCTATTTGTGCTTTTTAGGAACTCATTAGTCCTATTTAGGACAATTTCCGTTAATACAATCATTTAACCATTTCCATTTACCCGTTTAGTATATATTATATTTATCCATGTAGTATCTATTAAATTTACCCGTTTAGTATGTCTTATACTCCCGCCGTCCCACTTAAAGGTTCTTACGCGGTTTAAGATGTTTGACTGACCATAAAGTTAAGTGATCTCTGTCATTAATATAATTATTTTTATTAAATAAAATTTACATATTTAGAAATTGCATTAAAAGTTTTATAATACCTGATAAAAAACTAAATTTGATAAAAATTAGATATATAAAATAAAAAATTAAGAACAATGCACGTTGTTCGGGCAATAATGGACGAGAACCTTTAAATGGGTCAGAGGGAGTAATAAGTATAGAAGATTCAATTTAATAATTCATAAAGCAATTGTAATATTTTAGGAGCCTTGCAATATACTTATATACGAAGTATGAATTCATGAGAAATATGTAATTGGTATTAAATTATGAGGAATATCTATACTCTTTAATTACAGTTTTATGAGGAATATTTATACTCTTTAATTCCAGTTTTATGACATGCTTGGATATCACATTGAAAATAGGTTAATTAAAAAAATAATGTTATTAATTTATATGGAGAAGTTCAGAACATTAATCCTAGAAATAATTACATAAATATGACCAAAATAAAGACGATTTACAAAAATATGACCACTTACTTGAGTAGTAATGAAATCTTAGTAATTCGTGTCAAGTTTTGAACTTAAGTTACCACAACACTACGTTGTAGTAATGAATAGTCATATTTATGTAAATAATTTTTATTTTAGTAATATTCTTGTAACTAACCCTTCACAAAATTATTAATAAACTGATATTGTTTCTTTCAAAAAAATAAGTTGATATTGTTTCTTCAAAAAAAGTAGCTATTGGTTTTGTACCATAAATGAGATCAGTAGTGCTCACAATTCAATATTATCGGGGACTATTGTATATAAACTCATATTAATTTTACTTCTCATATGATCACATATCAATATCTAATTTATGGCTCCCTCCGTCCCATTTTAATTATCTGTCTAAGTTTTAATTTTGGTCGTCTCAAAATAAGTGTGTCACATTTCCCTTTTTGGAAAAAATATGTGGTCCACAACATTGAACCTTTTTATACTCAAATTTCAACAATTTTTACATTTTCAACCACGTTATTATTAATTGTGTCAAAGTCAAATGAGACACATAAACTGAGATGGAGGTAGTACTAGCTATCTCTGTTTTGGCTTAAGATTCTAATTGAAAAATATCATGATGATCTATTTAGACAAAAGTCAAATAAAATAATTCGGGTATATTTTGAATAATAGTTTTGATAAGTATATACTCCCTCCGTCCCGTTGGAATGTTCCCGGTTTGACCTACACACATATTAAGAAAATAAATTTACCACGGGGTAAATTTTACTGTTTTGACACTGTTTGACACTGTTTTGGACTGTTTGACACTGTTTTGATGTAGGATAACTTTCCATTTAGGGAAATGAGAACTTCTTTTTGGGACATCCAAAAAAGGAAAGCGGGAACATTCCAATGGGACGGATGGAGTAATATAATGAGTTTATTGAAGGTAAATGTAATGTTATAGATGCATTATTTGTAATATTTGGCGATTAAATAGTCATCGAATAGGTTTGATAAGAGCAACCGCAACGCACCCTTTCTAGTGTAGGTTTAGTGTGCTATGTCATCAAAATTAGACATTCACTTTGTATGTAACCCTCCAATGCTTGTAGTCTTTTGCTGACCTGGCAAAATAAATTTAGACATCGTGAAGACCAAATGTTTGAGTGTAGACTGCTTCCCAAACATGCTGACTGGATAAAAATAAGGACCCGATGTTCCCCAAAAACTCCATGGATTCAGATTTAAAAGTTTTAAGCGGCCAAATCGAATTGCCGGACAAGGTTACCGCACCGCCTGCCCCGACAGTCCCTGCGGCGCCATATATATAAAAGATGATACCGGTTAAACAAAGATTTGATTTTGTTCTTTTAAATTTTAATCATAAGAATGAATAAATAAAACCCTTGCGATCTATATATGTAAGGAAGCAAAAAAAAATCTACTGGTATGTGAGAGGAGCTCCATGACTGCGATGCATCTGTATTACGGAGTAAAAATGAAGGAAGGTGCTTAGGTGCTTGCCGGCTTCTTTTTCCATGAACAACAACTTTTATTTTTTATTTTTTACTGTAAATGGCAGCGGTAATATATTAACCAAGAGTATAATTACCAATGATGATAATTAACTGATAGTATTACGGAGTACTAAGGTTGGACGGACGGTTGGACATTAAGAAGTGATGCATTGGAAACCTTCTTGGTAGTTTAATATCTACTCATCCCACTTTGTATTATGTGTATTAGAAATCCACTTATTTATTTGACACTTGGCACATCTTTTTTAGACTAGAAAGACATGCAATGGAGATGCTCTAAGAAAATGCTGTTAGGAACACATTTGCCGTTTACAAATCTAATCACTTACCTTAATACAATCATTTAACCATTTCCATTTACCCGTTTATTACATGTATCCGTGTAGTACGATAGTATCTATTATATTTACCCGTTTAGTATGTATTAGACTCCCGCCGTCCTACTTAAAGGTTCTCACGCGATTTAAGATGTTTGACTGACCATAAAGTTAACTGGGCTATGTTTGGCAATGCATTTCAGCCAATTATGGGCTGAAATTCGTTAATTTCAGCTAATGGTTATTGAAGTAGCCTTGTTTGGAGGCAAGTCTAAACCAGGCTGAAAGTGAAAAAACCAGGCTGAATCAAAACGTTTGCAAGTCTAGCGTTTCTATTAAGCCGACTGTATAATATCTTCCCATCCCCGAAGTACCCCGTGCTGGCCGCGTGTATATCCGAGATTCTTTGGCGGCAAAGAGGGCCATCATCAACAATTTCCTTCCCTATTGTAATCACCTCTTCTGCCCAGATATTTTTCATCTGATTCGTTGTTGTAAGGCACGATATAAATTCACTCGTCCCTAGAGTGTTCTTCTTGTTGGTTAATTTCTTCCTGTAACCAAACATTCCGGAGTATTTAATTTGTAAGGTTACGATGAAGATGATGAGCTGTTAGACTCGATTGGTTAACCTCTAATTTTCTTGAGTGCTATAGCCTATAGTTGTCCCAACAGTAATTTCTCTCAAACAAATCAAAGAAAATACCCTTTGCTTATAGAAGAGGCCCTCCTCTAGGGGTGGATGTAATGGAAGTAATCTTATGAAGGCCAACAATCCTTCTCTGCCCATTTGCTTTGAACACGCACACATATATTAAAAGGGTGAAATATAATAATCACTATAATAAATATTTTAATCTATTAATAAATCATATGCCCTTTAATGTAATTTTATATTATCCCAGCACATTTTCAGCTCTTTTTGCCAAACAGATCTAATTCATTCAGCTAGCAATTCAGATTCAGCACTTTAAAGTTCAGTTCCAGACAATAGTATTTCATTCAGACTATAACCTCTAATTCAGACATTAGTCTCCAGCTTCAGCTTGTTGTGCCAAACATAGCCCTGATCCCCGTCATTAATATAATTATTTTTAGTAAATAAAATTTACATATTCAGAAATTGCATTAAAGTTTTATAATACCTGATAAAAAAACTAAATTTGATAAAAATTAGATATACAAAATAAAAAATTAAGAACAATGCATGTTGATCGGGCAATAATGGACGAGAACCGTTAAATGAGAGAGAGGGAGTAATAAGTATAGAACATTCAATTTAATAATTTATAAAGCAATTGTAATATTTTAGGAGCCTTACAATATACTTATATACGAAGTACGAATTAATGAGAAATATGTAATTGGTATTAAATTATGAGGAATATCTATACTCTTTAATTACAGTTTTATGAGGAATATTTATACTCTTTAATTCCAGTTTTATGACATGCTTGGATATCACATTGAAAATAGGTTAATTAAAAAAATAATGTTATTAATTATATGGAGAAGTTCTGAACATTAATCCTAGAAATAATTACATAAATATGACCAAAATAAAGATGATTTACAAAAATGTGGGTACTTACTAGAGTAATAATGAAATCATAGTAATTCGCAGGGGCGGATGCATTATATGTTTAATGGGGGCACATGCCCCCAATGACCTACCTCTTTTTAGTGTATATTAGATACTAATATTTGTTTATATAGAGTATAAATGGACTGGTGTCCCCAATGGAAATAACGAATGCCCCCATTAAGATATTATCTTCAAATAATGAGACGTGTAAGTAGGATGGTCAACACTCTTTGTTACCTTTTAATTTGTAATCTTTTTGTAATCTCAACCCTAAAATTTGTCATTTACAAGTCTCAATACAGATTAACTATTGTAAGTATTTGTAACCCCCCAGGTCTAGGAAATTGTATTTTCACAACCGATGTGATAGAGTGAGTATGCAATATAGAGTATTCTACTCATTAATCCATTATGTTTTTTTAATTAGTTTTTGCCATTATATTTTGTGAATTAGAGTTTAAAATTTAACTTTTAGAATTTCCTTTTTAATTTAACTGTGTGTGTCTCAAATGAGTTCCGTAACATTTATTGACATGTTAGTTGTGGGAATTTGAGTTTTGCTTTATTTATATTACTTTATTTTGTTGAATGTAAAATTAGGAATTAGAGGAAGTAGCCTGGTGCGATTTTTCGAAAAAAAGAATTATATGATTGATGTCGATTTGATAAAGTGTTGATGAAATAATAAAAATTGAAACTAAGTAACTAATATTACCAAATAAGATATGAGACCAACAGACATATCAAAAAATTTAAAATGGGGAAAATGTGGGTGACGAATGAGGTAATTTTTAAAATTACTAATTCTTTGCTAATGAATGGCTACTTAAAATATTGATTTCGTTAGTTGCAACACTTTTTTTATTCTGTTTGAATTTTTACCCCAGGGGGGCGTCAGGGGAGGGGGGTTTGGGGGGTCTGGGGTAAACGAGGATCAAACTCACTCAATTGAGAATTGAACCTGGGACCTCTCATAAGGGAGAGTGAGTCGGCGACCAACTGGGCTGGACCGCTTCCTCCATTAGTTGCAACACTATATTAGGAAGAAATTATGAAACAATGTGAAATTAGCAACTAGTTTTGAATGATTATCTCATATGTTATGTCGAAAAGATATACCACTACAAAATAATTACAGGATCGACACAAATTTGGCATAGATTTACCGATGATTTTGTGCCAAATAGATCGTGTCAAACTGTTTTTGGCACAGATTCGACATATATCCTGCCAAAATCCCTATCAATTTTGTGAAATTTCTGCAAAAAATCTCTATCAATCTTGTATTTTTTTGTAGTGTACTTCATACATTTGTTAATGAAGTTATGAAGGATTGCTTTCAAAAATCGAAAACTCAGTACAAAATCATTATTAATAAAATTCAATATTTTCTACTACGTATTTTGTTAATACAGAGTATCAAATTATTTTATTGTTTGAAGTTAATTTGTGTTTCTTTTTCCAAAATTTTCCAACTTGGTGCCCCCAATAGTTAACATTTCTAGATCCGCTCCTGGTAATTTGTGTCAAGTTTTGAACTTAAGTTACCACAACACTACGTTGTAGTAATGATATTGTTCTTTTTGAAAAATAAGTTGATATTGTTTCTTCAAAAAAAGTAGCTATTGGTTACGTTTTGTACCATAAATGAGATCAGTAGTGCTCACAGTTCAATTTTTCTAATATGTGTGTGTAATCGGGGACTATTGTATATAAACTGATCATTTTTTACATAATTTCAATGTTTGGCTCATATTAATTTTACTTCTCATATGATCACATATCAATATCTAATTTATGGCTCCATCCGTCCCATTTTAATTATCTGTCTAAGTTTTAATTTTGGCCGTCTCAAAATAAGTGTGTCACATTTCCCTTTAGTTTGAACTTAACACTGGATTTATTAATTCATATACTTCGTATATACTACGTATATAAAAAACTTTACTAATTCAAAAGATTTAGATTATATATATATATATATATATATTATATATCAGTCGGTCAAATTGTTTAATCATGTTCATGTATTAATAATCCAAGTTTACTACCGTAAAACGATCGAACGATTAACAAACGTATTTATCGATCGATTCTAGTAATAATTAATATATGAAACAAAACTATTTGATTCTTTAAGTAATGCTCGAAATATTAATATGAAATATGAATAGGAATTAATTAATATTCAAGGAAGAATATTAAAGAAGATAAATCCTACTATAACTAATGTCAAGATGTATTCTAATTGCCATCTTAGCAACACTCCCCAACATTAATATAGAGGAAGAAAATAAATATTACTATAACTAATGTTGAGATGTTACCTAATTATCATCTTGTTAACACTCTCTGATAGGCTCGTTCCGTTCCTATCTTTTCACCCTTATTTTGGGTGTTAATTGTCTAATTCTTATAATTAACCGGATGACTATTGGGAGTTTTGAGTGAAAATTTGCTATTTTTCGGTCCCGGTGGCATTCATTTTCAGTTTAGTATTTTTTCACGCAAATTGACATTTTTGGAGTAATTTGATTGTAAAAATGCATATGATTAGCGGTTGTGGTGAGTTGTGATTGTTACTTGCCGAATTGTTACATATTTTTGTTGAGGCTGGACAATTCGATGGCTGTTGAAAAATATTAGGCGCAGCAGCCCAACGAAAAAAAAAGGCAACACCGACTAGCAGCCCAAATAGAGAAAAAGATGAGCTGAGTTTTAATCCCTGGAGCCGCATGACAACTTCCATTCCATTCATTCTCCTCTAAGCACTTAGACGCAGCAGAGCTTTTCATTTTTTTTTTATTTAGCCGCAACATCTATTCTTTCTGTTCTTGATTCCAATTAGCCGCAGCAGCAATTTCTTCTCCTCTTTTGACAATCAACTATAGCAGCAACTAAAAGACCATGTTGTTTTCTCTCTTTTGGAACTGTCGCAGCAGCAAGAAAGAACTCAGGGGATGCCCAACCGTTACTGTTTCTCATTTTCTTCCATTCAATTTAGTTTTTGAGCAAGAATTGTAAGTTTACTCATCATTTACAACATTAGTTTTTGAATTAGTAATTTCAGATTTTCCCATCAAATACTCATAATTCAGTTTATATTTCTAGTTCCATATCATGTTTATTAATATTATTGTGATGTTAATTTTAATTATGTGTAGCTAATTTCATATAGGGTTTGAATTGGGGCTAGGGTTCATGGGTTCTTGAGGGTGTGAATTTAGTTTTTGAAATTCAATTAATTTTCTGGAAATTAAAATTGTATGAGATTAATCATAATTGTCTATATGAATTTGATCACCTCATATGTGAATTTCTGGTTTTAATTCAATTCTTGTCTATGAGATATTGAGTTAAATTAGCTCAGGTCTTATACAAGCAATCTCATCTTAGAAATAAGTTAGGATTGTGATAATTTGATGCAATTCTTGTCTATGAGAATTAATTTCATTTTCTGTCCAGGAATGATTGAAAATTAATTTACTTGATTATAATCCCGAAAGAACACCCAGAACCCGAACCATCCAATTTGAACCCTGTTTTAATATCTAGAATCAATTTAATTATTATTTTTTCTCTCTACTTATTTTTTTTCACTCGCTATTAGTTAGTTTTTTTTTTCTAAACCACCCAAAAAAAATTATTTGGAAAGATTACCATGACTTGAGCTAGCCTGTGATCACGGATAGTATTTAAAACTTCCTTTTTGCCACTCCTTGAGAGACGATACTCGTGGTCTGGTTATTCTTCGGATTAGCCAACAACTACGTTTTACTCACTAAAAAATACACCGATCACTCTCCAACATTAATATAGAGATAGTATTAATTGAATTAATTAATATTCAAGGAAGAAGATTAAAGAAAATAACTCACAACTTACAATTTAGTAAGCTTCAAAGTAGCAAAACCAAGATGGAAGAGTTTAGCTCCTCATTTGGAGACTAAACATAATAAAAATATAAAGAAAGAACTTATATAGACTAAGCTTAGAAGTGTATAGGAATTGATGTCCCATTGTGAAGGAAAAAGGTTGTATTTATAGGCTTTTGGGACTGCAGCTCGTGTACCTGATCGGGTATATATAGGGTACCTGACCGGGTATGCGTAGAATATCAAATCCGAGGCATAGTTTCTGGTATTTAAATTATTTTCTCCATAAATTAATAGAAATTGGGAACTACTCAATTTTTAAAAGCAAAATACATATGAATAAATCTAATAAAAGGTAAAAAAGATTAAAGCAATTAGAGAAATAATTCAATTCTAAAAAGCAAAAGGAATATTTGGATGTATGTACAACTTTAAATAAGTGAAGTTAAATTTATGTCATATATTTGAATAAATAAAACAAATAGCATAACTAACAATTTAAAAGGATAAAAAGCTAACAATTACCGTATGCTAAGTTGCTAGCTATAATTACGCGTAGCCTCAAATGCACTACAAAAGTGTTATCTACTTAAAAAAACATAATATAGGTTATTAATTTTTCTTCCCTTATTTATTTAGGCTATATAGCCATTTAACCCAAAGCAAAATGGTGGTGGTGGTAATAATAATAATAATAATAATAATAATAATAATAATAATAATAATAATAATAATAATAATAATAATAATAATAATAATAATAATAATAATAATAATAATAATAATAATAGAAATAATGACCAAAATAATACCCCAGCATTTCTATTTGACAAAAATAAGTCATGTTCTCAAATTGGACAAAAAAGAGACTTAGTATTACCAACTGGACCAAAATACCCTTAAACTCCATATCCTTCTCCGTCTTTTGAAATACCCTCGCCCCCAAGCAGTGTAGATCTCACGCCCAATCCAGAGCCACAACTCCATAACCACACCTCCAGAGCTGCACCTCCATCGCCGCGCCGCGCCTCCAGATCTACACCTCCATCGCCGCGCCGCACAATGCCTCCAGAGCTAGACCTCCATCGCCGCGCCGCGCCGCGCCTCCATCGCAGCAAGTCATAGCTGCACCCCCGTCGCCACACCTCCATCGTCGCAAGACAGATCCGAACCACCATCGCTGCAAGTCATCTTCTTCTCTTCTCTCGAGCTGTTCATTTTCTTCTTATAAGATGTTGCGATTGGGGGTTAGGGTTTCTACGGCGTGATATTTCGGTGCCAGAGAGACGGCAATGGGCTAGCGGCTAGGGTTACGTGCGATGGTTATCGATGGCGGTTGGGGCTAGGGTTGGGTACTGCCAGTTGGGGGTTGGGGTGCTGGGGCTGGTCTGGTCGGAATGGGGCAGGGCAGGGGCTGATAGGGATGGGACAGGGCTTGTGGGCGTGGCTAGGCTGATAGGGGTGGGGCAGGCTTGGATGACAAGGACTAGGCTGGGGTGATGGTGGTGTGGTAGGGCTCTGCGTGTGATGGAGGAGCAGTGGCAGTGGTCAATATTTGGTGGTGGTCACCGGAATCACTATCAACGACTTTGATTTTTGGGGGTGGCGATATGTAACTGTAGCTAGCAAACGAATAGGTCACTGTCAGGAGAAATGTAATTTTCGCTAGAGAACGAATAGGTCACTGTCCAGAGAAATGTAATTGTCATTAATGGAATGCTGGTCACTATTATAATATTGGTCACTGGCACTGGGCATACATGTCATTGTCTTGGCAAGCGAGTCATTGTCACTAGTCACTATGACAATAGTTGGAATTGGTCACTGGACCTTTGGTCATTGTGACGGGTTACTGTAGCAGGGCAGTTGAGTTTGTACTTAGTAAGGGTGTAATAGTCCCTTTACTATTTTTTAGTCACATTTTTGGAAAATAAACAAAAGGTCACTTTTTTTTGTCCAAATCTCTTTTTTTAGTACTCCCTCCGTCCCGAAAACAACTTTCCGGTTGGACTTTCACACACTTTTAGGAAATAAATTTGACTTTACTGTAGAATGCACTGTTTTGCACTGTTTAAACACTGTTTGGCACTGTTTAAACACTGTTTGGCACTGTTTATCACTTTTTTGATGTAAATAATTTGTCAAATAAGGAAAGTATTGAAGTGTGAAGTTAATTTTGGGACATCCATTTAAGGAAAGTGGGAAGTTGTTTTCGGGACGGAGGGAGTAATATTTTAGACATAATCCATAATAATAATAATAATAATAATAGTAATAATAAATATTAGAAGTTTAATAAGCACACATGTTGTAAACAACATTTTTGCACATTTTGTGGTTTCCCTCGTGGTTGCATTAGTTGCATATCACAGATTTCAAGAAAGCTTGATTTCTCTCCTCAATACGAAGTATATAATACACCCCCGCATTTTTTTCACTTTAACAGGAAAAATAACATGGGAATTTTTCACAAACGGACTAAAAAGTGAAAAATATATCACTTTTATCACCTTCAATTTTTGTTTTCATAAGTAGACTAACCGGACTTTTCTTTTCAAAAATAGCTCACGTATTCCCTGGAAAGCGGTCTAGACCTATACGAGTATCATACACTCCGTAGTTCCGCATTTCTCCATAGTCCGTACTAAGCTAAGAGAATATCCTGAAGTCACTCATGTTTCGTTTTTTAAAGGCAAAGCTACAAAACAAAAATGTTATTTATCATAAAATCAAAATTAATAATATAATTACAAAAAATATTAAATTCTAAATAAATTTAAAATCTGAATTAAAAATAGGAAAATCTTAAAAAGGGAAAATATAAAGAAATTTATCAAAATTAAAAATATGTGAATATAATTTAAAAAATGAATTAGTAAAGCGTACAAACGTGTAGAAGAAATAGAAAAAATAAATAATAAAAGTAAACAACTTTTAAAAAGTTAGCCACTCAAAAAATTTACCAGGGAGAGTTCCTGCGTGCAAAGGGTGGCTCCAAGAGGGCAGAATGGACAGTGGAGGAAACTGAGGCAGTGAGACTAAGGGATGCGGTTAAAGAGGTTGTGGAAGCAGGTTCGCATAATGTGGTGTTTGAGACGGATGCTCAAGTAGTGATCAATGGTTTGAAGAAAGAACGAGGAAACTCTTATTTTTCGTTACTCTTGGATGATATTAATTTTTTTATTGCTTCAAAAAGTGATTTTGAAATCGCTTTCTGTAAAAGATCTGCGAATCATGCTGCTCATGTTATTGCTCAGGCACATGTTCATTCACCAGATCAGTGGGCTTATTATGAGGTTATTCCTGATTGTATTCATAGCCAGTTGGCTAACGATATGTTGAATTAATAAGAGTTGTGGTTGACCATAAAAAAAAAATTCCGTCTCCAGCTAGCCATCCAATTACCCAAATGTACGTCTCCAGACTCCAGCTAGTAGTTCCATACAAAGTAGTGTCGCTCCTTATTGATAAATCAATAAAAGTTGCATTTATTATTCAACTTTTTAAATAGACAAACAAATATGCAAAAATCTACTATGAGGTCAAAAGCGGAATCAATTCCATAAGTAATAAAAGCTTAATGATATAAAATTAAATTATAAAAATGAAAAACTCAAATAGAAAATAAAATATGGAAAATTTCATAATTAAGCTCAAAACTGGAAACATTTAAAATACAAAAATGTGAATATAAATGTATTAAAATATTTAAAATATTTAAAAATGAGGGAAAATAGTAAAAAGGTTTTAATTTTTTAAATATTTCATATAAATTATATAAATAAATTTAAACAATCGCATGTCTAATAGAAATTAAAAAGTATAAAATAGTTTTAAAAAAAGTTAATAGCCTTAAAGTTGTAAAAATGTAAAATAAATAAAAAAACTAGTTTTTGAATGTAATGTTTCTTAAAGTGCATAAATTTTTAATTGTTATATTATTATCATTTTATTTTTAGTTTTTGTTGCATATGGTTTCTTTGTGTTTCTTTTTGTTGTCATTTCTGAATTTTTTTGTTTTTTATTATTTCTTTATGTTTCTAGTTTTTTTTTTCAAATTCATAAACAAAATTTAACATTTTTAGTGCTTTTATCTAAATCTATCTAGATATTTCTATTTTAAGAATGTACAAAAATAAATAGAAATCTAAATAAACAACAACAAAATTCTAAATAAACAATAATTAGGAAAAAATTTAATTAAGAATTATATAGAAAACTTTTAAATACAAAAACTCAAAATTAAAAATAAGAAAAATAACCAAAGAACGTATCACCCCTTAATTTGTATAAAAAGCATGTATAAAAAATAAAAATATAGCGAAGTAAATAATTGAAATTTTATAAAATACATATAAAATTAAAATTAAAAATATATAAAATAAAAAAACTTACTCAAAAAAAACTCTAAAAGCATTAGAATCTTAAAAACTAAAATTAAAAACTTATAAAAATGGTTTAAAAATATTAAAAACTACTACGTATCCTACAACATTATAAACTTTTTATCAAATAGTTATTTTTTTAGAAACCAAAATATATTAATTAGTATTAAATTTTTAATTTTTATAAATAAATATATCTATTCGAAAAATGTTTAAAAATGAATTAAATGCTATAAAAAATAGAAATTCTTTTCAAAAAAATTAAAAACAAGAAAATGTAATTAAACTAAAAGGCATGGAAAATATAAAGCTCAAAAATAAAAATGCGCATTCTAAAAATACATTTAAAAGAAAATTAAACATTGAAGCAATTAAAATAATTTTAAAATATAAATTTCGTAATTCATTTTTAAAATAGTTACAAATTTAACATGTCTTATAAAATGCTTTTGTTATTTTCCTTTTTTTTGCTCATTGTTTCGTTTTGTTTCCTTTTGTTTATAGCTCTAATTGTTTTTGTTTTCTTATTGTTTTTTTATGTTTCCCGTGATTGTTTTATATTCTCAAATCCAAATTTATCAAACTAGGTGATTGAATGTGAATCCATGTATGATTTTTTTTACTTTAAAGAAGTCACAAAGATAAATAAAAACCTAAATGAACAACAAATATCAAGATCAATATTAAAACAAAATAAATAACACAATGCAACAAAAAGCAACACGATGAAACAAAAAACAACACGATGCAACAAAAAGCAACACATGTAATACAACAAAAAGAAACAAAAAACAATATATAAAAAAAATACACTAATTATGTAATTCAATCTAGTATTTCAATGTATTACATATATTTATTATATAATTTGGCTTTCCTTCATATCACTTTTTTTTATGCACCTTTACACACAATTCTTCGGGGTTGATTATCTTGTCTTCGCTTTCCTAGATAATCTTCAGTGTATTGTCGAAATCAATGAATCAGGGAACCTTCAGCATAATTGCAAAAAGACTTCTCAAGCAATCCACGTTTTTGAGAAGTCTTAGTATCAGTCCTTGTGCAAGTCCACCAATATTCTGTTCATGTCAAACAATAAAGCATATAAAAGTATAAATAATATGAGTATTCTTTTCTCATGCATCTTTTCTTAATATCTTGATAATACCACATCAGCTTAACACACTAACATGATAAAACAATATAGAAAATTTTATGTACCTATTCCACTAGAATAGTAATATTGGATATGTTTATTTAGCAAGATAGAAATTGCCATGGGAAGGCGAATAGTTAGTTTATACCTCTCAACTAATGACACAGTCTCTCGCTAAATATAGGAAGATTTACAAAAAAAAATCAAATGAATAACTTTCAAAACAATTGAAATGATTATATAAAGCAAATTTCAGGATTTGAAAATTAGTGCATACAGCATTTCAGAATAGGACCTTAAAATAAATCACATATTGATCTTAAAATTTTGATCAAGTGCAAAGCAGATTTAAGGATTTGAAAACCAGTTTTAAGACGTGTTAGTACTTATACTACTCCGTATAAATTAGTTTTTCATAATATCATAGCATAACCTTCCATAAAACAAAGCATTAAAATCAAGAAATTGAAGTACAACACTTCCTAAGAACACAAACCGATTCAAAACATCTTAATGATTGTCATCCTTAATTGGAAATTCAAAAAAAAATGTTGCTGCATGAGTTGGTTAACCTGGCAGACAAATACTTTTTGGGAGTTTTTAGGTGAAGTTATAGAAAAACACAACCTGGTGAATTCATAACGAATGATAGAAGGAGATTTCAACATATTCCATGCATCATCTCATATTCTCATGACAAAGGACTACAGACTCCGGAACCAGATGACCAACAGAGCACATGGCAGTATATAATGGAAAATGGGGCATGCCATCAACGTTCTATTTCATATGCCCAACTCACTTCAAGAGCTGCACTACATAAATATTGAATATAGAAGAACTGTAAAACGTCCACAGGTGCATGGGCATAGAAACTTGAACACATGTGAATTGGAGAAATCTTCTAGCTTTCTTGATGTTTGGATTCAATTGCATCAAAGCGAAAATAGATCTAATTTGGCTTAGGGTTGTGAGGAATACCTCATGAAATTAAATTTGATCAAGGCCAAACGGCCAGTGGTGAACTCACCAGAGAAGCTGAGGAGTAAGGATTGAAAAGCTCTTTCTGGTTCCAATTTTATCTATGTACCTACCAGCAAAGCACACTCAAAGTTGAAAAGGCTTGTTACATCTACCAATAGAGATTACACATGTCCATCTAATTACACAATAGCTAGTCATCAAGACTAACCTTTCCAAATTGAAGCTTAGAATATAACTTACAAGTCCTAATCCAGAAAAGATTTAAAACTAGAAGGTTGCAAATACAATATTCAGAGGGCATCCTTTTTGCCAATCCTTAATTAAAAATATTCTACACCTTTATTGACAATTTTTGTCTATGATCTTCTATATCCTTCAAATATAGAAAATCATTTTGCCTGTGACATTTATGTAGAAACTCGAAGCTCATCCTCTCCAAACTTCTATTAGTTTCCAGATTTTGTAAGGTCTTCTTGATCTATGAATTTCCTAATACAGAGTTGAACATTTTAAAGTTCTTTGAATACTAAAACTGCATAGCATATTTGAAGGATAAATTGAAACTTGGTTTCAGAAACGATTGATACTAATATTGTAAATTAATTTTAAAAACATTTGAATAGAATCTCCGCCAAATTTAAACCGATCAAAACAAGCTTATATTCAAGCAATCCAACTGTAAAACTTCCTATGAGTTCAAATTACTTCAAAGCAATATCAATGAGCGCAGGTTTGAGAGAATTCACGGAGGAGGGGAAATTCAAAACTTCTAAATACCTTATGAACTTATTCATTCAAAACTATGATGAAGGGCTTGATATTGAGGGAAAGCTCTTGCCTGGACGTTGGAGGAAGATACTTTCTCGGATCTGTTTTGGAAAGTTCAAATTGGCAACCTGGCAACCGTAACTGCCGTGCTGCAACTTCGTCAATCGGCGACTAAGCTACAGCAAAACCGTGACTGTGCTCAGCTCGATCTGCAAATTCATCCATGTCCACTCTGCTCTTGATCGAGAAAGCTCTGGCAGGGACGAAGGAGGAATATCCGCTCTCTCATCTGCATCGGTGATGCCCGATTTCGACCATGGAATCCTGAGATGGAAGTCGTCATTCGCTCGCTCTCGAACCCTCCCATCGACGGGGAGTGCTTCTCTCCGTTGTACTATCGTATTATTTTATCTACGGAGGAGGTGAGCCACATTAGTCTAAAATTGAAATAAATAAACATAACTGAAAACACAAAAGATTAAAATTGAAAAGAAGAAATAATTGGGACATAAATGATAAGTGGACCAGAAAAGTAGATCATACAGGTAATTTCCACAAATAACATGAAATTTATCCAGTTCATATTCGTACAAAAAAAAAAACACCTTAAAGCCCATTTACTAATACTAAAACCGTTTAGTAATACTCCACTTTTGTATAGTCAAGTACGGGTAGTTAAATAAATAACACGGATCGGATTATTAAACATTTCAATAAGAGAAAAGTAGCGAAAAAATCTTTATCATATATTGATCGTATAATTCATTCATTAGGGTTTTAACATGCTTAAATTTATACAATCTCAAAACCCATTTTTTGTTACAATTTCACACAAAAATATTTATCTTTTCATGTGAATATGCACTTTACTACGCTATACTACTATAATTTGTGCATGCTAGTGCTGAGCTTATTCTGTGGCACAAAGGATTTAAGGGTCGTCACTTTTAACAATAACAATTCTTTTTAAAATAGTTCTATCTCCAATACTCCTCTTTGTTATTAGTTTTTTCTCCAAAAACATAAATTGTTATCCTTTTCGCAATCTTACTTCGAACTCCCTTCGTGCTTGTACATTATGGATATGATTCATTCTTAATTCATATGCCACAAGTATAGTATTTAAGTTATGTAATCATTATTATACCATAACGTACAGTGGTTAAAGGGATTTGCATCACATCTTTCTTGAATAACGTACACCGAAAAAACAAGAGACTATATTGGTGAGATCGCTATATTTCCAACTATCAAATCTATAAAAATAGAACTTGTTATCAAGTATAAAAATATTTATGACTCCCAGCACCATGAATTTCGTAGTCCTTTACAGTACAAGAAGGACTTGATTACAGTAATGAACAAACTATTTAGATAAATTAAAGCAATTGGAACATGAATCAAATAAAACATTGGGGTGGTTATACATTGTAATTAGCTTGTAGGAGGACAATCTTTCTTAAGTACTTCACAAGTTTCATGTTTACGGCAAACTTCTTCAACGTACGCTAATCGTTCAGAAGAAATAGGTCCGTCATATGGATAAACAATGTACCGCGATAGATTATCAGCAATACAAAAATGTATTTTAGCAGCAAGATCGTTTGCGGCTTCATCTGAGGTCTCCGGGGTTGACGGTGAATCTTTTGCGAAGGTTAACCAAGGCAAAAGAATAGCCAACACAAACATCAAAGTCATTTTCTTGTTATAAACCATAGTTTATTATTCGTATTTCCCTTCTCTTATTTTTTGCTTTTATGTTGTCGAGTTTCTTTCGTCATATATGGCCAATATGTATTTGAAGCTTTATATACATCATGTAATCACAGCTTTGATCATCTGTTTGTCTGAATGTATTTATTTCATATACGAGGTATACATTAATGTTGGCTATTATTAACTCATGTGTATTAATTAATATGTATGAATTAGGCCCATCTTTATTAATTATGTGTCATACATTCTTTAATTAAATTACTACATAAGGTTATAAATATTTGTTTAAATTTTATTTTCAAAGGTGAGGTACATTAATATGCATTTACTACGCGTTTAAGTAAAGTTTATTTACTATGTGAGGTACGTACATTCTTTATAAACGCTAAATTACTCTGCGTTTCAGCAAATTCACCAGTCAGGTACATCCACAAAATTGGAAAACACCAAAACACTGAATAAGTAGTCAAACACGATTTAGTGCATGTAAAATCCAGTCAAAATCAGGTGAAAATGGACCCAATTTTGTTTTCGATTGTAGACCTATATGTTCATCCCTTCATCACCTTTTACCAAGCCAAAGACTTAAGGTATGTTTACTTTGGGAGTTGGATGGAAGGGAAGGGTGAGGAGGGTTTATGAACCTTTTTTTGTTCAAGATTTTTTTTGAAAGAATTAACTAAATTTTGTTCCGGATTTTATATTATGGAAGGAGTGGTTTTGTATCCTTCACGTAATCCTCTAAAACCCTTCAAAGGCAGAATTTTTAGATTTTCCCAAATTGTAGTCCAAATTTAAAAGGTGTACGAAATGGATTTGTACCTGCTAATAGGAAGACAAGTATTTTGGACACGCAAAATACTGGAAGTGACTCTTTTTTCTGAGACAATTTTTTTAGTTGCGTTAGTACACGCAATTGAAAGTGATCGTCGTCCTCCTCTATCAAAACAAGAAGAGATTGGAAACTCCAAATTCAACAGGTTGATTTGCCTTAAATCAAAGTTCGTCACCACTGAAAATTTCTTGTGGTCAACTTGAAAACACAGCTCAAGATTTACAGAAAAACTCAAAAGAATAAAAGGCGGCATACTATGCGAACAAGGTCTCAATCCAGAGACTTCCCGTGGGACTAATAACTTTTTTTTAGTTTTCTCTGTTTTTCCTTCTGTACTACTTTTCCTTCTTTTTTCAAAGCTTTGTATTATTTTCCTTTTATCAATACAATTCCCCTTTTTATTAAAAATAAAAAAAGGAAGACGAGTATTTTTTTTGAAAAGAAGATATTTAATTATTATTAATCAAATCGTTGGCTAAAGCCGAAACAATGGTAGAAGGAGGAGAATCAACCCAATACTGTGAATAACAAGCCGCCCGTGCTAACAAATGAGCTGGCTTATTTGCTGATCGCCTCACATGACAAAATGAAATAAACGAAAATGAATTCGCTATGTCTCTAATGTTGTCTCTCAATAGTCCCACCAAAGAGCAGCTTGAGCCTTCATGGATTTCCGCAATTGCTCTAGCTGCATCGGATTCAATTTCCGTCGAATTGAAACCATGTTCCTTCAGCCAGCTCAGGAAGACGAGTATTTTGGTTATTATTTATTTATAAAGTTAATAAATTTACAATTCTTTGATTATACTCATGGTTAATAAACTTCACTGATGTGAGTTTTCTCGCATTTAAAATAGTTTGTAGTAAAGGGAGAAGTACGAGTATCGTCTCCACAGGGACGAACAAAAGGAAAATAAGAATGAACTAAATTCAGCGATAAAAAAGAAATAAACTAAAATAAAATGCAATTGTGCGAGATTGATTGATTGATTGTGGGAAAATTATAAAGCAACTAAAGGATTAAAATAAATGGGTTCTCTCTAATTAATGATGAAGGGAACATGGATTGATTCCGAGTATTCAGATTTTTGGCTGACCAGGCTTAATCACATCAAAAATATTTAATTGAGCAACACTAATCGATATTAAGTTCTAACCGCTCTCGCGGCGTAGAGTACAATAATTTAGGGAACCAGGCTGATCTCTCATGCGACATGTATCTAAAATTTTTGCCAAAACGAGCGAACGTACGGCCTCTTAATCGTTACTAATCTCTTAGCGAACGATTAAGTGTGTGTGGAAGTGTCTTAGAATAAACTAGATCTCTCTTAATTTATTCTACAAGCAATTGTAATTCTAGTCGCGGTTCTAGGTTATAAGAGATATCAAGTAAATCATTTATACACAGGGGCGGAGGGAGGGGGTGGCCAGGCTGGGCCATGGCCCAGGGTAATTTTTTTTTTTTGTTTTTTGTATTATATAAATAGGTTAAATACGTTTTTAGAAATTGGCCCAGTATAAAAAAAATCTGGCCCAATGAAGAAATATATGGCCCAGTGCAAAAACAGTCCAGCTCCAAGTAAAAGAAGTGTTGCGCCGCAGCAGCTTCCAAGCCAGCGGGAGACGCAGGCCAATTCTCAACTCCCTAAGCCGGACGCCTTTCACGAATCACGCACCACGCACGTCTCAGACGGGCGTCTCTGACTCGCCGTGTTCTCGCCGACTCGCCGGAGACGCATGCTAACTCAGTAACTCCCTAAGCTGCTCGGGCCACTCGGGGTCTGCTCCTGCTCCGCTGCTCCCCTGCTCCCCTGTGCGGACTGCGCAGCACTCTTGGACTCCAAAAGCCGGCTGATTCTGCTTCTCCTCTCCTCAATCTTACATTCTTACTCCTTCAAGAGTTCAAGCCAAGGTAAGGGTTTATTTTTTACGTTTTTACAATTTTTAGATTAATTAATTGTTTTATTTGTCATTTTGTTAAATTAGTTTGTATTTGTGACTTAGTTTGATTTGTGTAATTGGGTGCTTTGAATTTTAAAATAGAAAATTAGGAATATTAAATGTTATATGTGAATTTTTTTAAATATTAATATGAGTTATATTTATATGAATTAAAATATAATATTGATTAGTTTTATTCTTTTTTGGTAATTGTAGTAGGTATGGCTACACAATCTACTTTCAAAAAGGCAAAAATCACATTGCGTTCGTTTTATAAGCCTAGTATAATAAGCACACAAAGTAGACAAGAGTTAAATGTCTCAATTGAAACTCCTAACATCTCATTCTCTCAAGAGGAAGTAGTTTCGGATGCACTTGAAATTGAGCGGGATCCGGAAAAATGCAAAACGATAAGTGATTGGCCGTTAGAGAAAAGAGATGAAATTAGACGATCTTATTTGATGCTTGGACCACGTGAAAAATGAAATTTTTTGCAATGAAACTCGTGAAGAATGAAATTCGTAATAAGATGAAAGATAAATTTCTTGTCGATCGTTTGACCATCTTTATTGAAAAGGAATTTGCCAACAAAATTGACGTTGAGTCTGTCATAGATGAGTTTGCTAAGGTCAAAGAGCGTCGTGTTCAATTAACGTTTTAGTTTCAAACATTGTATGCATTGTTTAAAATATTAGTATGAATTTTAATGAATTTTAATCATTATGTTAACACTATTGTCGTTTTTAAATTTTTATATAATGTTTTAGTGTATAGTCGGCCCAGGGTAAACATCGGTCCTGGCTCCGCCCCCTGTTTATACACAAATTAAATAAAGATTCACCGCAATTTAAACCATCAAGAACCGAGTCATACATCATGAATAACCCCGTCATCAATCCCAAATTGCTAATTAAAATTACTCACAATTCATAATTGAATCAACAATAGAATTGAGATGAAAAGAATTAATTATCATTAATTAAAAAGATAGAACTTACAAAGTATCCCTTAATCTTAAAGAACAAGGCTTGAAAAGCTCTCAAAAGTCGAAATAGGGTTTATCTCTCTAAGCGCATCCCCCCAAAACGGACAAAATAGGGCCGCATTTATAGAAAAACACGATTTTTGCCGACATTGCAACCGCGCGGCCAAGCGAGATTTATTTTGGCGCTGAAAACTTACTCCGCCCGCATGGCGTGCCGAAAACCGCTCGGTACGACGGTGTCAGCACTCCTACGAGGTGTCCTGGACCGCGGGGCTAGCTCTCAAACATATCCCTGCGGTTGAAACCGCACGGATTATAATTAACATAATACTAAACCTTTAAATGATGGTTGTATTTTTTTATAATTGTGAAAAATACAACCAAGCCAATTTTTGGTAATATTTTTTTATAATTATTCTTGCACGACACCCAATTGATGTATTGTTTCTGAATATACAAGTCACACTTTACGTAGATTAGCTGACGAAAAATATCTTATACAAATGAAATACTTTTATCTTGTATAAAAATACATACATGAAAAAGGTGCTAGTTCGCGATAAATTAATGCCAAAGCAACATACTAAAACATGGTTAAAGTTAGATATATAAAATGATATTATTAAATAAAGTTGTGTTGAAAGATGGAATAATAAACTTGAATCATACTACATACTTCATTTTGAACAGGATAGTATATTAAACCTGAATCATGTACCGATAAATTTACTACATATTATATTGTGTAGCATTCGACATGATCTTTTTATAGAACTGAAATCCTGGTCATTTTTATGAAATGAAAACGACTAGAATTGTAATGCAAAACGAGAAACGATGCCATGATGATTCATTCCAAATTCAAATTATGTCTTTTTTCAGAACGCCAAATATATGTGCTTAAAATTTTCGTAATGAGTTGAAAACTAGTCTTATAATCCATAAACATCTATCGCGTGAAACCGACATTATATTGTTAATACATTTTTTATATTTAAAAAATCGGAATGGACTAGACAGGCTAGAATAGACCAACGAAACACCCGATCGAACCGATCCATTCCCACCATGCGATAGTTCCCTGCTTTAGAAAACTTTCCCATCCGCCATTGAAGTCATTGGAGTACATACCATTGAATTGGTGAATTTGGTGTACCGTGTACTTTAAATTTTCCCATTATTTGCACTTGCATTAAGACATTAACACGCTCTATGAAGTTCAAAATAAACCACTAAGCTATGTTATTTGACCATTTAGACTATTGTAGTTATCATTCGAAAGAAGTTAATTAAAGTACGTGCATCTCGTGAAACACACAAATGGAAATGCTAATTCGAATAAATATAAAAAGAAATATTTGAACGAATTCTCATAATTAAAGTACGTAGCTACTAATTAAGAGGTAATTGGTGTCACATTCAAGCAGTCTTAATTTAGAGATGACAATTGAAGAAAACGATAACAAAAAACCACTCAATGAGCTGTATCATTCCAGAATGGCTCATCATTTGGATCAACAATGTGGAACCTTCCCTCATCAAAAAACCACTCGACCAGGGCCTCCTCTAGTGTCTGGTAGGTACAAAAGAAACAATTAAAATTACCTTTGTGTTATGTACTTATAACAATAATTTTTACTACCTCCGTCCCAATTTGTTTTGTAAAGTCAACAATTTTTTGGTCAACCAATAATAAAAGTCAACCCTCCGTAAGAATAATTAATGCAATTTTTAATAATTAAAATTTACATATTCAAAAACTACATTAAAATCTCTTTAAAGTTGTAAACTCCAAATTAGAATATAATTAAAAATTGACATCCTAATTAAGTGAACAAAACGAGACTGTTTGACTAAGAAAAGTTAAATTTGCAACTCTTTTTGGGACGGAGGTAGTTTTTTTTTTTTTAATTTGTAGTGCGAGTCGTACTATTGTTATTGTCACTATTGTAATTAATATAGTATTACTATTAATGTTGCTACGTAGTAATCCTAACATCTAGATTTCATATTCTACATACGTTCTTTAAAACTTTGTCAAAGTTGATCGATATATCTTTGTCAAAGTCCATTATGTCAAACTTTGTCAAGAAAAAGTATAACATTTCTTGGAACGGGCCCAGGGACGGATCCAGGATTCTGAGTCAAGGGCGGCGAAATTTTTCGTTAGTGTAGGGGGTGAATTTTTTTTTGTTAGTGTAGCGGGGTGAAATTTTTTTCCCTAGTATAGCGGGGCGAAATTTTTTCGCTACTGTAGGGCTATGCGGCTATTTTTATTCAAAAAATGACATTAATACATGCACATCCCGAACAACATTTAAATCTATTACATTCTAAGTTTAGACGATGACAAAGACATCAACCAATACATTTTCAATAACTTCTACATTGTTTAACCTCATGAATCGGTTATTGAATTGTAATTTTTGTCCACCAAGGAGAGTGTTCGTGAGTCATGACTCATGAGAAGTTTTCTTAATATTACAATAGTAGTATACTAGTATGTATGGGATTGTTATTTTTAGAATAATATGCACCACATACACACACATATATGGTGCATATTATATTTTAATATTTTTATTAATTCTATAATAATTTAAAGTTTATTATCCATGCAATAAATTATTTTTAGAAAGCAAGAAGTAAATGAATTATGTAATCTAATGTCTATAAATATTTATATTTTGGATTCATTTCACGTGATCTAAAAATTGTGTAATTAGTGTGTCTGGTATTTAATATTGTTTGATATATGTTTTATGAAATCTAGTACTTGTTATCTAATAAAGATAATTAAACATTACAAAACTAGGAATTCTTATATAATAAGTATCCTAAATCTTAAATAACGAGTTACTCTGTTGTTTATTTGTTTAAGTTATGTAAATTATTTTAGATGTTTCTTCTTTTAAATCTCCAATTAAGTATTACATTATGTAAGACTATATATATTAATTTTGAAAATTAAAAGTTAAGGGGGGCGAATCTAATTAAATTATGAAAGTTTTATGAAAATATTACATATATGGTAAAAAAAATTGAATGTCCAAAGGGGGCGGTCGCCCCCCGCCCCCCCTAAATCCATCCCTGAACGGGCCGTTTCAAATGGCTGAATCATTTTTTGGAATTTGGGTAATTGGTCAATAGTTTTGGAATCTTCAAAGTCATTAGTAATAAGCGGGCCATTAGTAATTGCCATTTATCTGCACAGGCAATTCGTCACAGAAAAAAAAAAAAGTAGTTTCTTAGAGAAACGTACGGAATTGTCTATATGGTGTGTTAAATAAGCGTGTGCATGCATGAAGAACGAATCTTCAAATTTAGTCTATTTAAATATAGTAATGATACGAACATAGTTTTACATTTTTTTATATTTTCATTGAACTTGATTAATGTATATCAATGGACTTTTAAAATAAATTACCTGCAGTTGTAATACCAATAGGTAACTATATACTCGTATGTAATTAGTTAATGTTCCGATCAGGTGGTGGGGTGGCAAATCACTGGCAATGGATTTTTCTCCAATCATAAAAAAAGTTTAATTTTGGTAAGTTTAGAACCGGTACTTTTATTTGTGAATTTTGGCCCTCTTTCAATCCTAGCTATTCAGACAATTCACTCAATAAACTATTTACACCTCACTAATTTTACCACTAATGTGATTTTAATTGAATCTATCTAACTTTTTTATGCTTTACAAATTCAACAGAAAATACGGTCTTATTCTTCTTTTTAAAATATCCGATTATTTCATCATGTCATAGTAGAGTTAGCAAATAAGGGGTGTTTGGAACTGATTCTGATTCTGCTTCTTTTTTAAAGTAGAAGCAGAATCAAAATCAGTTTTCAGAAGCTAGTCACCCCAGCTTCTAAAAAACTGATTCTAGGAGTAAATTAGAGCAACAGAATCACTTGTACACTTTCATCCAAACATTCCAGCTTCTACTTCTGCTCCCTGAAGGAACAGAAGCAGTTTCAAGAATCAGATCCAAACACCCCCTAAGTACAAGAATGAAATAGTTAATGAGCTAGGTTAAGAGACAATACAAAAAAATTAATATAGAAAAGGTAAAAAGAAATATATGCCGTAATAAACCACAAAAAAACCCTTTGAAAAGAATATGATATACTCCCTCCGTATCAAATTAATTGACACACTTTCCTTTTTTGGTGTATCAATTTAATTGACCCATTTCCCTTTTTGGAAAGAATCCCACTCAAAAAGCAGCTACAGTACTGCTACAGTACCGCTACAGTGTCGCTACAGTACCAAAAACCTCTTACTTTTAATAAAGTCTACAGTGATTGTCTTAAACTGCGTGAAAAAGAAACGGGTCAATTAATTTGATACGGAGGAGGTACATCGTATTAATAAATATGAAGTAATAAAGATGGAGGAAATACCTTTGACTTTGGGTCTTCGGGAAACATGGGTTTCTTCAACCCTTTCTGACCGAAGGAATGGCCAAACTGTGAAGTGACCACATACCCATTAGTGGCCGCTGGGGTAGGCAATGCATTTATCAGTTGTTGCCTAAAATCTACAAAAACGTACTTTTCGTTAATAAACGGCATATGCTTAATACACATATACGGAGTATAAACACAGTAACGCCACAGTGACCAAAACCATTATCGTGACCAAAATTCGTCACTGACCAAAAATCATTTGTGACCAAAAATCCAAAAATCCGTCAGTGACCAAAATCATTAGTGAGAAATCATTTGTATTCAGAGAAGGCAGTCCGTATCTATGGGGAAAAATCATGAATAAAAATATTTAGTTTTTTGGTAATCTTAAATGATAAATAGTTACACATAACTGAGAATAAAACCCTGTCGCAAAATTAAATAAATTACTATAAAACATAACAACAATAACAATAACAAATAATAATATTCCAAACAATCATAATAATACTACGTAAATAATAATGTGCACGTTGCGAACCTGATATGAATCAAAGGCCGAATTCAAAAAGTAAATTGGGGATTTTATGTACTTCACCAAGTGTTTTGGAAAGAAGCACTGCACATACAGAGTTAGTATAATTGCATACTTAATCATATAATTCTTCAAATTAATGGAATTCAACTTTGAAGTAAAGAATATATATAATTTGATGTACCGATAATGCACTTCGATTGGATATGCACTCGGCCGGTAGTGCCTTGGCGCTTTGCTGCAACCCATGTAATATTCCAGATTAAATCTACTTTCATGTGGGAATTTAGTTTTTTATAGAAAATGTGGGAATTTAGTTAATTACCTGCAATTCAACAACTATGCCAAAAACAGTCTTCATGAACTGGGCATGCTTGGGATCCCTTCTGCAAATACAAAACCATAAACATAATTAATTAAGTTAAGTCACTTAATATATACTACCTCCGTCCCAAAAAGATTTGCAAATTTGACTTTTCTTAGTCAAACAGTCTCGTTTTGTTCACTTAATTAGGATGTCAATTTTTAATTATTTTCTAATTTGGAGTTTACAACTTTGAAGAGATTTTAATGTAGTTTCTGAATATGTAAATTTTAATTATTAAAAATTGAATTTATTATGCGTAGGGAGGGTTGACTTTTATTATTGGTTGACCAAAAAATTTTGACTTTGCAAAACAAATTGGGATGGAGGGAGTATACAAAAAAAATGAAAAAATACGTTTCTAAACACTTTAGATTGACGTATATATATCATCTTACAGTTTTAGAAAAAAAGAACTATCAATGTAGCACTTGACGTTCACAATGGGGTGGAATAGGTTGCGAAAATGATCGCAATGAATCATCGCACCTATTCCCCCTGCAGAACCTCCAGCAAGGATCACCTGTTGCAAAATTAAAATTTATATATGCATGTGAAAATATTATTAATTCAGGACTTTAATGATCAAATTCACTTAATTATAAATTAATTAATTAATTAAAAAAGTCAAAGTTCAGAAATTTACATTCCGGGCATCTTGCATGCCTTTCGCCATTAACTCAGTAATGACAGCTTTATATATTCTTGCCCCTCGGTAGAAGAGCTTAGTTTCCTAATAAAAAAAAGTGAATCTAATTTAAATAATTGCAATATAATTCTATATAATTCAAGGAAACAAATAGAATACACACCGGATCGGGTTGGTCGACATCACCGGAGAATGACCCGCCGTCACAATATCTTACGATGACCCGGTTCCAATTATAGAAGTAAGTTTGGTTTTCTTCATCACTAAATATCCCCGTAAACGAGAAATCACCCATGTGGAAGGAAGATCCGATGGCCAATGTGGCGCGCCTAGTGCAGCTGTCGGCGTACGCCTCCGTGTGATTCTCGTATACGGTGCTGTTTATACACCATCCTCCTCCCTAATTTAGAAAAAATCTCAAATCAAACTTGCTCAGATCAGAAAACTGTATATAGTCTTTAACTCAGTTTACTTAGATAGCGTTGACTTAAATGAAACACTCCGTATAACTAAATGTTGATTGGCAAACATCAACAGATCTTGCAATTTAATTTATACTGCGTAAAAAGTGGAACTTCTCCTACCACGCATTACATGCATTATTTCAAATAGTCGTCTCACATATCTATTCAAAACAGAATAAGTTAAACGAAGCGAATTATATTTCATTTATTCCACTAGCTGTTCTAACACCGTATGTAATTTTGTGGAAAGCTTATTAAGTGGGCAAGGGAATGCAATGAATTGCAAAACAAATACTGGTGCTTATGTCATAATTGTATCGGGAGCATGCTATTTATACGTTGAAAAATGATTACTACTAGTCTCTATACTAGGTTGCAAATTAAAGGGTATTGACTAGGTCTTGACGTATTGCCTTGTTGAATAAGCCTAGGTAGTCTTACCTCCGTTCTTAAATAAATGGAACATACGAAGTTTTACACTATTCGCATGTTCTACTTTGACTACGTTTTATTTATTAATGTATTAATATTATTTTATGAAAAAAATATTTTTAAATTTGTCTCATTGTAAATTTTCAAAATCTATTTTTTTAATTTTTTTTTACTAATACAAAATTATATATTTATGGTCAAAGTTGTGTCTCGACAAGTGTGAAATGTTGACCGTTGCGCTTTACGGATGAAATATTAGTGAATGTAATACCTATCCTATACTGATTAAGTAATTTAAAAGTGGTGATAATTCCACTTAAAAAGTCTCACAAAATGAAATGTAAAGTCTGTTTTGTCCCAAATAAAGCAAAAAAGCTTTACTAGTTACAATAAATGCAACCACAGCGGTGTTCTACCACAAGTGTGACCTTTTTTCTATACTTGACCTTTTTTAATACGAAGCATTTGTTACTTTGCTCTTTGCTTTGTCCCAAAATAAATATTACATTTAAGTTTTTTAAAAAAATTTTGTAGTCATTAATTATTCTCAAATCTTAATGATAAATTTTACATTTTCAACCACTTTATTAATAATGGTATAAAGTCAAAGTAGTACACATAAAATGAGACGAAGATAGTAAACGTAACACTTTGTGTAACTATGTAAATATGTTCCTTATAAAAATATAAGAGTATCAAATCTCTCTATGTTATAACTGATGGTGCTTCAAATCCCTTCAAGAACAAAATTAAATACCAAATAAAAGACAAACTATCAGTATTTTGTACTACGTACAATTTAGAGATTTTGATAAACTTTCATATATATGTATTCAATTACATATAATATTAAGATATATAAGTGATTCCAAATTTGTTGCATTTTTTAATCATAAAGGATTAATGTGCCTAATTTGTACTTCGTATAACACGAGTTCCTTTGTGCATTAAACTCTTTGTTGTTGTGACTATCATTTTAGTAATTAAAATTAAATATGACACTCTCTCTGTTCTTTTGTTAACTATAAATATATGGAAGTAATTATAATATGAAAGTGATACGAAAATATTCCTTGTATAAATTGATAAGTTTTGCAAAAATATGCATAGTATTAATTAAAATGATTGACCAAAATTTGAAATTATTTTCCATCACTTGCAATGGAGCCAAAGATTTATTATATTTTGGTTTGAGAATATGATGGAATAAAGCAAAATGATTCATTAAACTGTCTACGCTTCTTTGTTATGAAACAGCAGTTAGTCCATGTAATTTTGGGCGCGATTTTCACCATGGGTCATCCGAAAACAGTCTCTATGTACTTTAGTACAGGGGTAAGACTTCGTACATCCGACCCTTCTTACCCCACCGTAGGTGGGAGCTTTTGCGGCACTGGGGTAAACGAAAATGAAATGAAAATGACCAAAATATAAAATTATTGATTAGAAAAGTAAAAATGACTAACTAAAAAGATTTTGAAAAGACCAATTCCTACCTAGCTAAGACTACGCAAGAAATTATGAAAGGGGAGGTGATGGGCTGCCAGGAATGTAACTAAATAATGGAGCTTGGGTTACCACTAATATAATGTTCGGTGTACTTAAAATACCTAGGACGGAGTATATGCTAAAGTAATTTGGAACAATGAATTCAACTTTTTAACCACTAAAACCAACATATATGCGACGCAAAAAATAAAAACACCATGTTTTATTTTAAAATATAAAGAAAAGTAAACATAATGATCATTAAAAAAAGTACATGAATTAGCGCATTAGGAACTTGATAAGGAAGAAGTTGATTATAATTTTTACTTTCCACAAAGTTTTGGTAAAATGGTAAGTAATTAAAAGAACTCACTCCCAGGTGAACCAGCCAATTGCGGGCACCAGAACCGCTTCCTGCATCCCAATGGTAAGCGGGTGGGCTTCCGTCCAAACACACTATAATCATGACCATTATAAATCTTGTATTAGATATTACATACTTCGTATAAGCTATAAGAGTATGCATACATATGGAATTATTATTATGTAGTACGGAGAAGTATTTTACCTCCGTTCTCTTTTAATTGCAACATTAGACTTTTTGCACTATTCATATATTCTACTGTGACTATATTTTATTAATTAATGTATAATAAATTAAATTTTAAAAAAATATTGTTAAATTCTTCCTATTCTAAATTTTCTAAATATGAATTTTTTAATTTTTTTACTAATAAAGAATGAAAGATATTAATGGTCAAACATGTGCGTTGACAGACGTGAAATGTTGACTGTTGCAATTAAAAGAAGGAAGTATATATGTTGCTGCTTAGTTATGCATAAATTATGAATAAAAATGATGCACATTTTAATCAAGTATTTTACCGGCTCCATCGGCCACAGCACTCTTGATCAAAGTTATGGTAACGTTCTTATCGGCCTTTGATGGGCCAACCATCAAGACAGCACAAAGGATTAAGCACCACAGCATTTTTGTTGGGGTCTCCATTTAAGCTGCAAGAGTCAAAGTAAACCGCAGTAAATATAATACCTCCAAGTGGCCGGGAGTATATATATTCTTTGTGAAAAACACTACTGTACGTTCATAGTAAATGTATTGTTTTAAAAGGAAAAGATATCATTATTGAGGACTGCGTGCAAGAAAAAACTAACTCAAAAATAAGATGAAAAATTGGAGAGCTAATTCAGGACGGCCGCAATCAAAAACAAAAGATCAGAGAGTTGAAGAACGCGACCTGGAACGAGTTGAAGATGGAGCTGAGAAAGCTAATTTGCGTGAAGGGCGGAAGACTTAAATGAATTGTGATGAAGTGAATGAAATTTGCTGGCCGTTGCTTGGCTTTTTATATCGGAGGTGGACGTGATGGATGAGTGTTGCTTCAGTATTTACCAGCTGATGAGAGACTCATCTTTACTTCAAAACCGCACGTGGAGCTTCCGCCTCATACGGCTCCTCTAGGGATGGAGGTAGGCCATCGCTGTCTCATCTAATTATTTCATTCACTTTAATTTACTACGGACTACTTCCCTCTCTTAGGGAGTGTCTTCATTTGATTAAAAAAAGTGCTTTTCAGCTTTTGACTTAAAAAAAGTTAAAAAGAATGTTTTCAAATGACAGCTTCTGCTTAAATTAATCACTTAAAAGCTAAAAGCTGGAAGTAGGTGGAAGGGTGCTTTAAACTGTTTTTCACTTTTTCTATTACACAAAAAGTACTTCTTTTACCAAACACTACAAACTTTTACTTTTTCAGAATCACTTTTTCTTCAAACACTAGCAACTTTTGCTATTAATCACTTTTCCCAAAACCACTTTAAAAAATCACTTCTTTAAAGTTGAAGCAATTGCAAACACTCCCTTAAAGACCGTTTGGCTTATCGGCCAGACAATTTTTACTTTCACGGGCTGAATTGTGTAATAAACAGAAAACGTTATTTTAGATGATCATTTTAGGTATTTTTACATATATTTTTTTCTTTATTTTATTAATACAATATGTTTTAAAACTAATTTTTTCTTAAATCAGCAGAACCAGCCACTGCAGCCTCTTTAACAAGAACTTCATAAATTTCAACAGAAACTGTCAAAACAACTGATTTTTATGCTACCAAACGGGCTCATAAAATAGTCATTATCTTACACTTCTAGAGCCCGCTTTTTTAGGCTTATCAGGCTTTTCAGCCAGTTTTTTCACCAAACACGTTACTTTTGATTTCGCGCACTGGATTGTGTAATAAGCAGAAAAAGTAAGGTTGAAGTTACTTTTTTGACTGTATTGACTGAAGTTACTGTAGAGGATCATTTTAGATAATTTTTCATATGATTTTTTGTTTTATTTATTAATAACAAATATTTTAAATATTTTTTTCATGAATCAGCAGAATCAACCACTTTAGCCAGAACTTCATAAATTTCAGCAAAATCAGCCAATTCAGCCAATTCCAGTGTTACCAAACGGCCTCCTAATCTCCAAAAAGCAATAGAAAGTTCAATTTATTAGGAAACTAATGTTTCTTCCTTCCAATTTGATGATCATCTTTCTTTCGTATTCATTTAGTCAACACAAATCACTGTAAATCTTTTACTATATTCATCAAGCTTTTATCAAAACTTTTGCAACTTTGTAAAAACTTTTAACGTAATTTTTGAATATGTAAATTTTATTTACTAAAAGTAATCTGAGTGTGGACAAGAATTTGTTGACTTTATCTCGGTTATATCTCCTAAATCGCAATTGAAACATCAAATTGGTACCGAGGAAGTAATATTTTTTTGGACAAGTTAAAGAAGAAAGTGTAATGAGAGGGGGAGTATCTGCTCCATAGTACTTCTGTTCGTAAATTATCTATAGTCAATGCTTGTCATGTGACCAGCTGGATTTGTGATATACCATAGATATAGGATACCTTATGGGCACCGAGTTCCTCCATTGGTGAAAGTTCAATTAATAGAGATGGGAAGAGGTAAAGTGTGTAAGACAAAATGGAAAGTCTTAGCACAAAAAGGAACAAATAAAAATAGAAGCGTTGAAAAGGGCTCTCAACGGCCTACAATCCCAAGTTCCTCAATCCCAATAACACCCTCCCCATCCATCACTATCATAATATCCCAATGACCTTATAGCTAGCAATAGTCTATAGGTACCGGGTTACTGTAAAAATTTAGTGTAAAAAACCATTCAAAGAAAATCTTTGCGATACACAATTGTGGAGGTAGGGGTGGTGCTGGGCTCAGCTCGGCACACCATGTTTCAAAAAATAAAAAATATTAATATTATAACAAATTTACTGTACGTAAAAAGCCATTCTAAGAAAATCTTTGTATGTACCAGTAGGGCAGAGCACGGGTCGGGTTCGGGCGGGTCGGGTTAAAAAATGGTAAACCCGTTCGGGTATCGGATTGATAATTTCAAACCCTACCCGATCAAAAAAATTATCGGGTTTTTCGGGTTGAAGAAGTTCGGGTTTCGGTCGGGTTGGTTCGGTTTTCGGGTCCATTCGGATTTTAATTTATTATTGTTGAAATTGTGATAAATAAAATGGTAATTGGTAAAAATATTATTCAAAGTTATACTATTATACTCCCTCCGTCCCAATTTGTAAGATACATTTCGGTTTACGATGTTTGACTGACGATAAAGCAAATTGATCCCTGTCAACACCCAAATTAGTTCTAGAAAATAAAATTTACATATTCAAAAACTACATTAAATCCGCTACAAAACCTGCAAAAAATAATTCAAACTTCATAAACTTTTGATATATAAAATAAAAGTTTAGAAGTGATTTATGTTGACCAAGTGAATAGTAAATGTATCTTACAATTTGGGACTGAGGGAGTAACATTCAAATTAATAGTTGTATAAATACGGTAATCGACATTTTTTTTTTACCTCGGAAGGCAAACCACCTAAGTCGGTGGAGTAAATGTCGAGGGTCTTTTACTAGATTTTATTAGAGCTTCCAAGACTAGATTTTATACGGTAATCAAAATATTTGATCATGTAAAATAATACTACCTCCGTCCCAGGGAGAAGTTCCCAATTTCCTTTTTTGGCAGTCCCAACAAGAAGTTCCCATTTCCCTAAATGGAAAGTTATTCTACATCAAAACAGTGTCAAACAGTGCTAAACAGTGCAAAACAGTGTCGAAACAGTGCCAAACAATGTCGAAACAGTGCCAAACAGTAAAATTTACCCCCCAGTAACTTTATTTCCTTAATATGTGTGAAAGTCAACCCGGGAACTTCTCCCTGGGACGGAGGGAGTAATATATGGTGATTGGCATATTTGATATATATTGTGATAAATAAAATGATAATTGGTGAAAATATCATTCAAAATCATAACAATACAACATTAAAAGTTATAGTTTTACAAATATGACAATAAGAATATTTGAGTATACATAATATGGTAATTGACATACAATACTTGAGATATTTGAACATGCATAATAATTCAAAGTAGTATATATACTACCCTAGTTCGGGTTTTCGGGCGGGTCGGGTAGCATAATTGGTAACCCTACCCGCTACCCGCTTAACACTCGGGTTCCAAAAATTGGATCTGGTTTGGGTCATTCGGGTCTGGTTATCCGACCCAAAAAATAAAATCGGATATATCCGATCGGGTCAATCGGGTAGGGTCGGGTTTGCCCTCCCCTATGTACCAGTTCAATATAATCAAAATCTTGACCATATTGACACATGACGAGTATTAACGTGAATATATGGTCATACACTTGTATTAAACTTTTTAATTAATTTAATTTTTCATCACTATTACCGAGTACAGTATACCCCTTCACTATAGTACACGTAGTATATGAATGAGGTTCAAATGGTAAAAAGCATGGTCGATCGAGACAATATATAAAAAGTGAGTAAAAAGCTATACTTACCGGCCGTTTTATTTACTCTTACCTAAAATGAGCAAACACATAAGAAATCATTAATTACGATAAAGAAGAAAGAAATTATGATACAGCCAATGTGTGCATGGAATTAAGCTGTACTATACACGTTAAGTGTTCGGCAGAAGTAGCCATCAAATGAACATGATATGTTTAACTTTGCAAAAGAGATATACCTCTAACCTCCGCCCCTTAAAACTTTGTCAAGTTTGACCGACACGTGAATTAATTAAGTAAAAACTGTGTGGTTGAAGTTTGTGAAAATGAGATGTGAAAATGAGATAAAATTAACTGGAACCACAAATTATTTACTTAAGAGGGAAAGTGGCAAAGTTAGTGGGACATCCAAAAAAGGAAAGTTGGGAAAGTTTTGAGAGACGGATGGAGTAATTAATTACTACGTACTGTATAGTTGATGGTCTTGTTTGGTTCAAAGGAGGGGATAGAAGCGGAGAGTCAAGGAGGGAAGGAAAGGAAAGGGAAATGAAGGTTTTTGATAAAAATTCGTGTTTGGTTGGATGTAACGCCCGTGACTTTTATCTATTTCTTATGTGCTAATGTATTCTATATGGCCATGTTTTAACTTATGATTTGAGTGCGTGCTATATATGTGAGGTATAGGATTATCATGTGATTATGTACTTTGTGATAATTGTGTTTGAACTTACATATATACTTGTGATATGTTGATCATGACAGGTGACGGTACCCGATGAGCAACCAAACTACATCGTAATAATCAAATTTATTTTGAATGCAATGGTATATTAAGTTAGTTTTCATGTTAGATAGTAATTAGGTGTTAAAATGTAGTTTAAAATGTTATCAGGGGGTCAAGCTAAGGGTGTGATTGGCAACAATCGGGGTCGGTTTAGGGCGAAAAAAGAGCGTTTTCTGGAGTTTTCGGCACCCGATTGGCCTCAAACGGCGCCGGTTGGACCCGGACCGGCGCCGGTCCAAAACAGAAGGTCTAAGGCGTCCAAAACACAGCACAATCGGCGCCGTTCAGGGGCAGACCGGCGCCGGTCTGGCCAGTTTTGGCAGGTCAGTCAAAAAATCGTTTTTAAGCTCAAAACCCCCCCTTTTGACCCAAAATCGATCCCAGCTCGCTCTTCTTTGTTATCTGCATTTCAGTCCTGGCCATGATGGAAACCCCCTTAACTAACGACTCTTTTCCATTGTGAACCGAGGAGAAGTCCTTGAAATTCGTAGGCCTGTCCAATGGAACAAACCCAAATGAATTTGACAAACCGTTGTGCTTAGGACTAGGGTTAGGGTTGGAAGAAGTAGCCTTCTTCAGAGAGAAAGAACCAAATTGAGGTTTGAGGAGTAAAGTGAAAGTCGGGGCGGGCTGGGGGTTTAATGGGCACAACGAAAAACTGGCGCAAATGATAAGAGGGGAGTTCTTCGGAGATCCGAAAATGCCGATTCCCGATTTGAGAGACAATGTTAGCGGAGGTGCGGCAGAGCTTGATGAGGAAGACGAGGCAGTATAGGCGAGTTTCAGATTCGGTCCGGAGGAGAAGTTGGTGGCGAGGGAGACGGATAAGTCAGAAGGGTGTTGAGTGGTAGTGGTGAAGCAAGAAAGAAAAGGGAGGTTGAAAATGGCAATCGGGATTTTGGCTCTGAGAAGGAGTGGCCGAGTTTCGAGATGGTTCTGGTGGTTGCTCAGCTGCTGCGGGTGTGGCGGAGAACGGCAGGGGTCATGAACCTGGAGGGAGAGCTTCATCTTCTTTTGTTCGCTTTACAGTTCAGTTTCTTTCTTCTGCAGAGGAATCGGGAGAGAGCTTCGCCAAACTCCCAGTACGATTTCATTTCCGGGTTCGCCGAACTCATTCTGGGCCAAAATTTTGATATTTCTTATATATGAGTAATTGTTATCAAGTTTGAAAATACTGCCATGTTACATGTTTGGTACTGTCAAAATATGACAGTAATTACTCCTATTTAGGGAATAAAAACATGTTAGTCCTATTATGATATACGCAAATTCGTTTAATCCTATTTAGGATAATTTCCCTTTTTGAAATATTACCTTCAACCTCTTCAATGTTTTTCATTCGGTTTTGGTTTTAGTAGCTTAGAATATTTCATACATGTATCAAATGCAATACAGAACTATTTAAAGTTATGAGTTACCCTAAGCCTTTAAAATATAATGTTTTTTATAAGAGTGCTGAATCAATAAAGCATGTATTCTTTATAATGGAATATTTAGATCATTAGTTTTCTATTATTGTGTTGCAGGATTCCAGAGGCCATTACTAGTGATTTACTAAAGTCTATGTTTCGTAGGACAGCTGACGTGCACTTTGTCGTGGTGTGCACTCAAAATAATAATATAATACAACAATTATACGTAGTATAACGAAGTAAGGTTCGTATCCACAGGGAAAGAAATATTTCTCTTTTTTATTAACTAGTAACAAAAGGGGGGTTTAGGTTTGAGTGATTTAATTTAATTAAAACTAAGATGAATGACTTAAAGGAGTTTAATTAATAGAGATGGGGACTTGGTTTCGCTTTTATCCACTTAATGAAATGTTCGTCGATCCCGGTTATATCTTTAACTATCTTCCTCTCGAATACTCAATCGAGGAGTATATCAAGTTCATTGAGAGTAGTTATTAATAACGAGACGCGTTCATTAATAAAACTTACTACCGAGTTAATATAGAACACGCGCCGTATATTATCCCGATAGTAGCAATAAAGTCAAGATGAAAACGATTGAGATTGATAACCTCAACACAAGCAGTTTATTGGTTTAATCAACATAATTATTCCCCTTGGTTTATTAACCATGAAACGCATGCATTAATAACCCAAGTTTACTACCGTGAAAGGACCGAACGATTAACAAGCATATTCGTCGATCGATTCTAGTAATAATTAATATATATAACAAAACTAGTTGATCCTTTAAGTAATGTTCAAAATATTAATATGAAATATGAATAGGAATTAATTAATACTCAAGGAAGAATATTAAAGAAGATAATCCTACTATAGTTAATATCAAGATGTTAACTAATTGTCATCTTAGTAACACTCCCCAACATTGATATAGAAATAGTATTTAAAGGAAGAATTAATATTCAAGTAAGAAGATTAAAGAGAATAACTCACAACTTACAAATTCATTAAGCTCTTCAAAGTAGCAAAACCAAGATGGAAGAGTTTAGCTCCTCATATGGAGACTAAACATGATAAAAATATAAAGAAAGTACTTAACTAAACTGAGCTTAGAAGTGTATAGGAATTGGTTCTTTTTATGTGAAGGAAAAGGGGTGTATTTATAGCAAAATAGAGGTGGCAGGGTTCGGTACTCGATCCAGTATTGGCAATACTCGACCAAGTATGAGAGGATATTTCCAGGAAATCGTGAAAAATAGGCATACTCGACCGAGTATTGCCAATACTCGACCGAGTATGCGGCAGGATTTCCATCAAATATTCAGCCACGTTCTTTTGCTCCCAGATTTGATTTTGACCAGCGTATCTGGCCAATACACGACCGAGTATTGGCAATACTCGACCGAGTATTGAACAAATTTCAAAATCTTCATTTGATCTTCTCCTTTTTGCACATTCTTTGGTCTTTAGGATCCATCCTTTGATTCTTGGGATGATTTTGACCTGTCCTAAGCTCAATATAATCCTAATCTAAATAAATTACAAATAATTAATGAAAATAAAGTATTACACTAAAAGTGTGTAATTTCTACAACTAAAACTAATAAAACTAGTTAAAAATACAAACATACATAATAGGAAATTCACCCTATCAAACTCCCCCACACTTAGTTTCTTTACTCGTGCTCGAGTAAAGCCAAATGTTTACAAGCTTTCCAATTCCTCCATAGTTCAACAATTAATAAGAAAGAGCAAAAGACCACCAAGAATAACCATGAGTTTTACATTGGGATGATTTTTTAGCTCATAGAATAACATCTTCTTGGGTTTTATGGCCTTCTATGCTCATCTTTTTTCTTCTCTTCTTTTCTTCTTCTTTTCCTTCAAGAGATTAAATGACGTCCTGTAAAAACAATTATATCTCTCATATCTCTCGTTTTGCCTAGGATCCTTTTCAGGTTTTCATCCTAGGATTTCTTTTTATTTTTCCATCCTTTCCACTCACAGAAAGAGAAGCTACATTCATTCCCATCAACCTCTGAATATGATGGATTCTTGGCCCGGTGTGCTTACCACAGAGAAATGCGCTTTTGTTTAAGTTCACAGATTGACCAGAAGCTGCTTGCTAAGTATCCAGGAATTTTCTAAGGTTGATAAGTGATCTGGACTTCCCATTTAAAAAGATTAGAAGATCATCTGCATACTCTAAATGTGATATAGGCTGTCCAACGGCACCCATCCAGTATGGTTTTATTGTCCCCTATCCATATGCCATTTTATGAGGATTTCGAATTAAAAGACTAAAAGGGTGTACAAAAAACAGCCCACATAAGTGTGCTTTTTTTACGATGCATGTTAGCCTGTTAGGGGCGGTTTTATAAGCGTGTCTTGTGGGAGAGAAAATGCATAAGAGCGACACTTTTTTAAGATGCGTTGCTAGGTAAGTACCTTTAGAGATTGTTTTTCTATAAGTGAAAGAAAGTGGGTTCTACATTTGGAATTAAGGATCTTGGGTGTTTTTTATTATGAACAAATATGAGAAATTTTTACAAATCAAAGGATACCAAAATATCAATTCTCATAGACAAGAAATTAATATTAATTACCACAACATGTCCTATTTCTTGGCTTAATTTTAGGATGTGTAAGATGCGTGCTAAAAAAAAACTCATAGACAAGAAAGAATTTAATGTTCTAAAAATTCACAAGTGAAGTGATCAATTTCACTAATTACTCATTCAATTTCATCTAAACAACTAGTCCCAAAAATTAGAGAAACTTCCCAAATTTGATTCAATATTCAAGAACACCCATTGACCTTAACTTTATCCAAATCTAAATCCTATGGAAATTTAGCGTATCATAATTATCAATAAACTAACACAATTAATAAAGACAAAACTGTCAAATAGGCCCTCAAAGTATACCTAAGAAGTCAATTAGACCCTCCAACTAAAACAACATCCAATTAAGTCCCTCAACTATATAAAAACAACCAATGTTGTAATTTAGCAGGTTGATTCTAGGTCAACCGGTCACCTTATTAGTGACATGGCTGTCCAGCTAGGATATTTGAATTTTTTTTCTATTTCTTTCGTTTTCTTTTATTTTTCCGTGCTCTTTTCTTCCACAACCGGACAACCTTTTTTCTTTTGCTTTGTTTTTCATCTTCTTCGTATCCCCCACCCCTTCCTTCTCCTCCATTACCCCCTTCTTTCTTTGTCTTGTACATCCAAGTCCACCCCACCATCTTTATTCTTCTTCGGGCCAGCATTCCCACACTCCCCAGCTCCTTTCTTCTTCTTCAACCCGCACCACTTTGCCATGCCCATTCTTTCTTCTTCTTCTTTAGGCTGCCGGAGCATTCCTTATTCGCCGTCGGCTTCAACAAAGCTCAAAAGTGGGTCAACCCGGATGGGCTGAAGTGATCCAAGCTTAGGGATAAATAAGGCCGGAAGCAACAACGTCGCCGGAGGAAGTTGAAGAGGCCCGCCGCCGGAGTAAGTTGAACAGGCCGGCCACCTCAGGATTTAGATTCTCTATGTCATTGGGTTGCTCAATTGGAAGAAGAATAGATATGTGGGATACATTGGGGCGGTAGAAAAATGAATGGGAAGCATGTCGGCAGTGGGAATAGGGATGTCAAAAAAACCCGACCCGCAATGACCCGCCCTGGCCCGAGACATTTGGGGCGGGTCCGGCCCGCCCCGTCTTGCAAATGGGGCGGGTCCGCCCCGCCTATACAATGGGGCGGGTCCGGGTCTTAGTATGACCCGTGCTGCCCCGACCCGCCCCGACCTGCCCCGCTCAATATAAAAGTTTACATACTTTTTTTCAAATTATACTACAAATATACTTCAACATTCATATGTGTGTATACAATAAATATTAAATTTTTGATCTTATAATATATTAATATATATATTAGAATGAGATGAACGACAGTTTATCAATGTATGCGTTATATATAGCATTTTAATACATATATTCAATTATTAATATAATTAAATAGATTAACTATTCAAATCTGAGTAATTTTTCCTCAATTTTTGAAATTTTTAGCATATCATGAATTTGATTTAATATATTAATTTTTAATTATTATTCAGAGATAAACTTTATGTAGATTCAATTGGTAACAACTTCCCACAAATAAAAATACATATTAGCTAATTAAGTTACGGCGGCGCGGGGCGGACCCGCCCCGCTCCGCATGGGGCGGGTCACGAGTCAACAAGTTTGGACCCGTGCAGGTCACGGGGTGGGACGAACCCGCCCCGCCAAGTCATGGGGCGGGTCCGGGTGTTGTAGTAGCCGGCTACCCGCCCCGCCCCGACCCATTGCCATGCCTAAGTGGGAAGAGGAGAAGTAGGGCGGAGCACGGGTCGGGTTCAAAAATGGTAAACCCGTTCGGATATCGGATTGATAATTTCAAACCCTACCCGATCAAAAAATTTATCGGGTTTTTCGGGTTGAAGAAGTTCGGGTTTCGGTCGGGTTAGTTCGGTTTTCGGGACCATTCGGATTTTAATTTATTATTGTTGAAATTGTGATATATAAAATGGTAATCTGTAAAAATATCATTCAAAGTTATACTAGTATAACATTCAAAGTAATAGTTGTATAAATACGGTAATCGACATATTTGAACATGTAAAATAATAGTATACGGTGAATGGCATATTTGATATTGTGGTAAATAAAATGATAATTTGTCAAAATATCATTCAAAATCATAACAATACAACATTCAAAGTTATAGTTTTACAAATACAGCAATTGGAATATTTGAATATGCATAATATGGTAATTGACATACAATAATTGAGATATTTGAACATACATAATAATTCAAAGTAGTATATATACTACCCTAGTTCGAGTTTTCGGGCGGGTCGGGTAGCATAATTGGTGACCCTACCCGCTACCCGCTTAACTCTCGGGTTGCAAAAATCGGATCGGATTTGGGTCAATCGGATATATCCGATCGGGTCAATCGGGTAGAGTCGGGTTTGCTCTCCCCTAAGGAGAAGCAAGAAAGAAATGAGAGGGGAGAAACGGAGGTGGGGCGGTGGGCCAAAGAATAAAGAAGAAAGTAAAGAGGGGAAGAGAGGAAAAATGAACAAAAAAAAGGAAAAAAAAGAAAACGTGGGAGACTGGGAGTGACCGGATGATTTAGAATTGACCGGTTAAATTACAACGGTTGTTTTTATATAGTTGGGATTTAGGGAGTGTTTGCAACTGCTTCTGCTTAAATAAATGTTTTTTCTAATAAAATTTGTAAAAGTGGTTGATTGTAAAAATTGATAGTGTTTGGAAAATAAGTGATTTTAAAAAAGGTGTTGAAAACTTGAAATTGGAGTGTTTGACAAAAAAGTAATTATTGATGTAGTTTTTTTTTTAATGTACAAAAATGCCCCTCTCATTAAACATCTATGACCGGCCTATTTCCTTTATGACGGCGTATTTTCTTTTCATCCCAGGTGGGAATTAATGGAATTCAACAAGATATATTAAAATACTAGCCTGGACGCGCGTTGCGCGACAAACGATGCCCAATAGTTGTAGAATAAATGGGAAAGAAATGGTATTAGGAGATTTAGCGACATGCATGGGCACTGAATAGAGCCAAACAATCTGTGTTCACATTCATAATGCCAATGTATGTGTACCTAACACAGTTAGTAGATGGGAAAAAGAGAATGGTTTTGGCGGGCACAGGTGTGTACCATCAACGCAAAAAAATCAGTAGTTCAGTGCGCTTTACTACATGATAGCAGGCATTAAGCACCGGAGACGTGGCGTCCCTGATTCAAAGTTTAGGTTAAATGTTACAACAAAAGATCAGGGCCTGCAACCATTTAAAGTATGTTTCAGTTGCACACAGCAAAGCAAAAGAGCATAATTTATAAAATTCTGGATTAGGAAGTTCCTGAGTAGTTGGCGCATATCGGCGTGCAGATTTCATATGTGTTGGCGCGTTTAGGGGGCTCTTCCAGTCCACATTCTGAGATTGACATCAGTAGTGCTCTACCACGTCCATGTTTGATAAAGGCTAGAGTGGTCTGTCGATGGAGGTGGAAAGTCTTCTGAATGTCACGTAACATTGACTCTTCCCTAACAATGGAGAGCCGAGACTGCTTTCCGTAGAACACCTGCAGACGCCCCCTCATGTCAGTGCACGAACGCAAAAACGCCTCACAGAACCTCTGTATTGAACAAATAAGAGCACATTGTAAGAATTCTTTTGCTAATATGGCAATGGTACAGAGTAGAATATGCAAGTCTCGATAGGAAACTAAATATGTTGTAAGGCTTTGGGCATGTGGTATGTGGCACCCGTGCGCTGTATTTCCTCATATGGGCAAAATATGGCTTTAAACAATGGTAACAATGTGGACGGGAAAAGTGTGTTCATTTCATTCAGCGTGGTACGTAGCGTGTTCAAGCCTTGTAATAAATGCAACATATAGGAAGAGTCAAAGGACAACACAATGAAAAGCAGCAATGAATGGCAAAAGGCACATACCTTAGGTGTCTGTTTGTGCACATACAGAAAAGAGGGGGGACAGTAGAGCTGCCTGTATGTGCAGTCCGGGAGACAGGAATCAACATACACACGAAAGTAACCTGCAAGTATTAGGAGCACACATAAAGAATGCACAGTTGAAGGAAGTGTCACAAAGACGCAAGTGCAAGTCCGAGTTGTGGGCGATAACGTAATGGAAACTATCAGATGCAAGTGATGGGGTGCAAAAGTAATCAAACAATGCAGTGAGTGTACCTGTTTTGTCCACAATGTCGACAAAACCAGTGGGTGGCCCAACACGGTCTAGAGAGAATCCAAGATCATCAAACATTAGCACCTCAAACGTGAAGGCGCCGATGTGACGAAGGAGCATGTGTGTTCCAAAAGCAATGTCATTCTCGCTTAAAAACTCAGTAAACCCACTGGAGAAACAGAAGTCGTCCACTTTGACAGGCCAGGATGCACCACCGTAGACAAGGCGAGCATACCGCTTGGCATGTTCAAATAAATGCCTGTGCATGCATTCAGGGATTCGCTGCATAATAAAATGCAAAGTAAATATTACTGAATTTGAAGTTAATAATAGGCAATCAGAGCAACATCATTAAGACATTGAGAGAATCTTACTGCAAATTCAAACTCAGTGGCCTGCATGAGGAACCACACAACCGTGAATTGCAGCACATCTGGGAAATGAACCAGACCAGTTCTCGGGCATGCTAGAAAGGGTACACAAATTCATCAAAAAAGGTGGTAAGAATAAAATAAATACGCTGGACGTTTAGGCTCAACAACTGAGGGGAAATAAAGCATAAGTAATGTGGGCGGGAATCCAACCTTGAATTACGGGCATTGCACCACTTCGCATCATGTAATGGGTGAGTTTATGTTTGATTTCCGCCTTGGTGTGGAATTTTGCTGGAAGCAACCTGAAATAGCCAGTAGAGCGCAGAAAGTGCTTCCACTCTTGACTGGCATGGCAGTCATGCTCACCTTCATCGGTAGGGGTAAACATAGCAACAAGGATTCTCCGCCCGTGCACTGTCTTCACAAAGTATGAGAGTGTCTCGTTTCCATTGCTATCGTTTGTAGACTCAACAACAAACTTCCTTAGCAAATCCATATAGCTGCAGCCAATTGGAAAAATAATAAAACAAAACTCAGAGCATCCTCGAAAATTGTGCAGTTAAATAAAACACAGTCAAGAAGCAACAAAGAATTTGCCGTGTTCTTTACTTGAGGTCCACCAAGGACCAGCGAAACTACATGAAGAGTGAGACGAACGAGAAAGCAAAAAAGATGTATGTAATTTTCAGCCTACACTAAAAACCCATTATAGGCACCACAAGCCGATGCATGGCTGGCAACCTGTGTGATAAAACTTTGAGAAACAGGGGGAATGGGAGGCCAGTAAGGGGATGTACCTGCGACGATGATCGGAGGGAAGGATCGGCGGTGAGGAACGTGAGGTGCTTTGAACCGAGTGTTGAACTCTTCAGGCGTGCGGGAGACAGAGCGTCTCGGCTGTTGTGGGGGAATAAATAAAAGTGGGTGGCCTCATGATGTTTTATTTATTTTATGAACATAAATATAAGAGCAATTTTTCCATGTTTAATAGTTTCCGGGTCCGGTCCTTAGTTTTGTAAGTATCCGGGTTTTGGTTCGGTCCGGGGCAAACCCGTAAACAACAGAGCCGGACCGGAATGAACCGGTAATAACCTATTTTTTTCGTAAAATATATACTTGGTTTTGTATCATTAGTCATTATGTTTATGACTTATTTTTGGCTTTTATTATATAAACGACTATATACGGAGTTTATATTTGGTGCATAATTATTTCACAAGTTGGTTTTTATTTATTCATTTATGTGTTTTTTTTTTTTTGCTTTTTATTTGTTTCTTTATTTGCAGGTGCACATGTAGTTTATACATAGTATATTTGTGGACCTAATTTAGTTTTTATTACTTTATAATAGATCTTGCATTTTAATATAAACAAAAGGCTGTAATTTTAATTATTGTGGGAAACGAATTGTTACGATTGAATAGTTTTGACAAACATATTACAAAATTAATAAATGAGCTAGATAAACAACTATTTAGTCTATTTAGTATAACCACACATAAAATTACAATGCAGAACAACAAAATCTAGGCATTATTACAAAAAAAATTGGGACCAACTAAGAACACTTAGATAATATTTATTTTTTAAAATCAGGTCAATTAGGATCAAAATTGGGCCGGCCCGGAAAATTCAGGTCCGGATCGGGCCGGACCGGTTAGATTCAGGTATGGTCTTTGGGCCAAAGAAAATGATGATTCCGTTTACGGTACGGACCGGTCCGGTTTTGGACCGGTGCACACCTCTAGTTGTTTTAATAAGAGTTGTTCTTTTTCAGGAAAACAGAACATAAAAAAAATAAGAATTGTTCTAAAGACTTTTCACATTATCAAACCCGCTTATTTCTATATGTGCATGTGTTTGTATGGAAGAAACGATTTACTTAAATACAGTAGAACTCATCATGGGTAGGAACACTATTGCTGAAATAATAACTTCTATACGGAATGCTGATATGGATAAAAAGAATGGTTAGAAGCCTATTGAATAATATTAACAAAAAGATTGTAAAAATCCTTTTAAACGAAGGTTTTATTGAGAGTGTGAGGAAGCATTGGAAAAAAAAATGTCCTAGTTTTACCTTTGCAGCATATAAAGACTAAAAAGACACTTTAGTAATATTCTAAATTTAAAACAGATCAGTCGACTTGGGCTACGAATGTATGCTAAGCCCAAGAAAATACCTAAAATGTTAGGCGAGATGGGGGTTGTAATTCTTTCTACTCAACGTGGTATAACGACAGATCGAGAAACCCGGCTGCAAAGGTTTTTGTAAGTAATGGGAGAGAGGTTCAAAGCATGCCCACGAAGTACTCTACTGAGACAAATCGGGGTTGTCAAAAATGTAGGAGGTAGGGTCGTAAATCAGGCAGACCTAGCATGGTTTGTTCTGATCTGGTCTGTTTCCACATTTAAATAATAATATTGATGATGACGAAGATGATGATGATGGTGTTGATGTGCCGATGTTAGTAATAACAATAGTAGTAGTAGTGATAATAATAATAATAATAATAATAATAATAATAATAATAATAATAATAATAATAATAATAATAATAATAATAATAATAATAATAATAATAATAATAATAATAATAATAATAATAATAATAATAATAATAATAATAATAATAATAATAATAATAATAATAATAATAATAATAATAATAATAATAATAATAATAATAATAATAATAATAATAATAATAATAATAATAATAATAATAATAATAATAATAATAATAATAATAATAATAATAATAATAATAATAATAATAATAATAATAATAATAATAATAATAATAATAATAATAATAATAATAATAATAATAATAATAATAATAATAATAATAATAATAATAATAATAATAATAATAATAATAATAATAATAATAATAATAATAATAATAATAATAATAATAATAATAATAATAATAATAATAATAATAATAATAATAATAATAATAATAATAATAATAATAATAATAATAATAATAATAATAATAATAATAATAATAATAATAATAATAATAATAATAATAATAATAATAATAATAATAATAATAATAATAATAATAATAATAATAATAATAATAATAATAATAATAATAATAATAATAATAATAATAATAAGCAATACTAATGAAATCAATAGCAGAAACAATAATAATAGAACAGTTATATTAATCGTAATAGTAAAAATAGTAGTGATGAAAAAAAGGAATAATAGTAATAACATTCATAATTTTGATGGATGATAGGGAAATGAAAAAGTGTGGGGTTGTATAGGCCAGTTAATTTTTTTTTTACTTCCATTGGCCCCATGCTGCGTAACAACAATAGATAAGCAGTTGAAAGGCAACCTGTTCTAAAAAACGCAAAGCAACTCACAGATTTGAAAGGAAGCATGTAAAGTCAACAAAAAGAGACGATATAAGAAAATGCAAAGCAAAGGAGTGGCCCCTAGAAGATAGGGCCGTGCAATAGTTTTGCTCGCTACTTTCTCAAACGCGAAATACGAAAGTATAAGACACACATTGTAACAAACTGGGGAATAATTCCAACACAGTTAAGTAGATGCAGCAAAACGGAGTTATTATCATTACGTTTTCACGAAAAACGCGGCCAACACTAATAAACATAACATGTGCGCCTGTGACAGTTGTATATATACACGATGTCCAGCAAGTTACAAAAAACGCAGTGGAGCGCGAGCCCATATGTACAGCTCACCTACGAACTAAGTGATAAGGGCATAGAAGGCAAAAAAAACTTGCTGGGTAGTGTTGCAGTGAGATAAGGTAGAGCAAGCACTCCTAGAGCAATGGATGAGAGCCAACGTTTTAGCAAAAAAAAGTTCACTATGTACAGACAAGCAAATCCATTGCGATGGATGTTAACGTTGCAGCAAAAAAAGGGCTGAGCGCGATGATCAACTGACAGAAGCCCTACGCTCAAGCCCTACGCTTCCTGTTGCGAAGGTTTACAAGTAGTTCGTCTGCACCTTCCTCACCTTCGAGTTGTCCCCCGGAATTGGCATCATGATCCGGGGATGGAATGCCCTTCACTGGCTTGAATTGCAGCTTTCGCTTGGGGACAACAGGAGCATCCACTGGAGTTCCCGATGAAGTAGCGTCAACAGACAGGGTAGGTTGCACAGGCGGTTTATCGTTAGAAACGAGCACAACACTGTAAGGGTTCTTCTGGATGCCATTTTCGTTCGTTCTTGAACGTTTCACACCTGCAATGAGAGTAATCGATTGGAGACGTGCATCCAAATCGACCAAATCAATGTCAACACCAGGGTCCATGCCGGTGAAGTCAAGTAAGCGGAAAATGTCACTTGTGAACAGTGTAACAGGGATGCAGCTGCTGGCATCATGGAGTGTGGCATTGCAGATGAAGCTGCATCATTTGAATGCAGTTAGGAAAAAAAAAAGAAACAAAAGCATAGGCAGGTTATAAGGGGCTTACCGTTTAACAGTGGTTCCTTGCTTTTGGCCACAAAACAAGCATTCAAATTCTTCACCGTCCTCTCCATACACTCTACGGTTACAATAATCACAGCCCACATACAAACTATCTCCAGAAGTATCAGACAAACTAAGTTTTCCAGATACCCAGACAACAGGAACCTGTCATCGAAAGAGGTATGAAGGAGACGCAAACAATGCATCACAACTAAATAAATTCACCTCAATCAGGAGACTAACAGTAGCAAACGTCTGTAACTGACCTTGTTAAGTCCAGCTTCCACACCGGAAAGTGCGGTGCGTGGTTGTGTGGCAGGATGGGCGATATCAGCTAGAGCATCTTCGTACTGTTTGGTAACCAGAAGTTTATCTATCTTCGTCGTATTAGCACTGACCCTGGAGAGCAAGTGAAGGACTGGTTATTTGTAACGGGAGTTCAAAAGATGTGCAATGTATGAGAGGAAAATGAAGGTACCATTTTTTAAGAAGTAATGCACGCTCGCCGGTTGGAGCAAGTTCCATATGGCTATCGTATCGTGTTGACAATGAAAGGCCTGTGAGGCATGGGTGCACGTTAGGAAACTACTCGGAAGTGAAGGAGGTTCAAATTATACAAGCAGTAGCTTACCTTGAAACAGGTTGACAACAACCATATTAATGAGCACAAGGGGGCGTTCTCCTTCATTCAGGCGTCTCTCAATCTCAGCACCGTGGCGAGTTACAAACTCTTCCCACATAGTGAGTGGCACAGGCGTGCAGCTGGAGAATACGTGAGAAAACGACACGTTCCTTACTGTGCATAGGCAAGAAAAGGGGTGCAGATGTAATGGGAAAAAACTCTTACTCTTCATCGACAAGGACCACGTCCCATGCAAGTTTTTGACCATTGTCCGTAACTATAAAGGCACGTGGTAGCTTTGAGACAATTGCAGCAAGAACATCTGAAAACAAATCAGTCAGCGATGGAATAAAAAAAAAAACAATGACAGCACGAGTCCATATAATTGTAAGGGAAGTGTGCTGTACTGATGTGCTCATTATTCAGGTAGCAGGTGAAAAACTCCCAGAATGGTCTGGTTCCCGCTTCCGCAAGCTGGCGGAAATTAACCCCTGCCTCTGGCTGAACATCCTGTATCAAGGTCCTCCTTGTGAAAGACCAAACGAACTTGTACGTTTCATCAACACAATAGCGAAGATCCGTCAGCGGCTTCACATAAGCATTAGAGATGAGGTACGTCGAGTACAATGTCAGACGCTGATCAATCCCCGCGATGTCACCCTGGAATGCAGTGGCTTGCACTTTTGTCCCCTGGTGTCAGGTTTGGTATGTAGATATTATCAAAAACCCGCGGAAAAAAAACAGCAACATTACAAGGTTCAGAATCAAGGTGAGTCACAACTTACAGACGAGTCCATGAGGATCATTGGCATAAACTTCACAGGTGAGTTTTTCCCTGTGCGTATGTTTTGCTTTTCAGTGACAGTAACGCGGCAGGTCCATCTCTGCACCTCGGGCTTGACGTCTATAATTGTCAGTTCAGCTGCCATATTGTAAGTCACCTGCAAGTGTCAGGGGAAGGGTTTCACGTCAGTTTATAAAGTAAATGAAAGGCAGCAAGAGAGAAACAGGATAATGCATACATTCTCAACACATGACCTTTTAGTTAATGAAAGGCAATATTTCGTCATACACGACATTGGAGGTAGTATTACTGCTTGACCGTTGCTTGTCATTGGGACAGATCACGATTTTTATTGACTGTGCATTTTTAGCCCTTGACATTGCGACATAGAGCTGACCGTGAGAGAAGACAGGCTCTTTCAAGTAGATACCAACAAAGTCAAGTGTCTGACCTTGAGATTTATTTATTGTCATGGCGAAGCAAATTTTTATGGGGAACTGGGTACGCTTAAAGGGCATAACACATTTTTCATCTTTCGATACTTCCAAAGGAATTTTAGGGATGAACACATGTTTCCCCTTGTGATCGCCTGAGGCAATGAAACAACTTAACACATGATCTCCAAACGAATCACATATTAATCGTGTGCCGTTGCATAAACCCTCAGCCGGGTTCAGATTGCGCAGTAACATCACTGGGCAATTATGCTTCAAAGTTAGTTTGTGTGGGGGCAAGCCATTCGGGGACAATGTGTGAAGGTAATCTTCACAGTGGATGTATTTTGGATCAACTGCAGTATCATAGCTAAGGTACGTGTGTTCATCTCCAGGATATTTGTGCATCAAAGATGTGTTGATGAAGTCAACAATTTCATTTTTTGTGGTGAGCACGGAACGACCCATCAAGGCGTAAGGGTCAGTTTGGAATAAGTGCAAGTTAGGATACACCGCTGAAAATAGTAAGTCAAGTGAAGTGCTTTCATTGATCCAGGGCAGCATGAAGTTGGAAGGGATTCTAATCCGGCCAGACGAGTCGCTTGGTTCGGTTCCATTTCCCACACGCATTAAGTAGTCACAGAAGGCAGGATCCTCATGTGCGCGCATATTTGTCGTCAGCCGTAAACGACGAATGTGAGGCCATATGGAGATTGATTTCACCAGACATGCATCCACGAAGTCCTTCTTTGTCCCAGAGCGGATAACGGGTAAGGTTTGTCTAAAATCACCACCAAAGACCATAACCTTCCCACCAAATAGAGAATCAACATTGAGGATGTCTCTTAGTGTTGTATCAAGGCTCTCAACAATCCTGCGATTGGCCATGGATGCCTCGTCCCACAGAATCAGGCGAGCCTCTCTAACAAGGCTGGCTGCCGCCGACTGCTTGCCAATATTGCAAGTGTATTTTGATTCACCGTCGATTGGCAGTTTAAAGCGCGAATGCGCAGTACGCCCACCGGGTAAAACGGATGCCGCAATGCCAGAACTCGCAGTTGCAAGTGCAATCCACTTGTTCACCCGGGTGGCAGCCAACAGGCACCTATATAAAAAGCTTTTTCCTGTACCCCCAGGACCGTCAACGAAGAATACAGCACCCTGACAAGCATATACAGCTTTCATAATAGTGTCAAATGCTAGACGTTGATGAGTGTTTAATAAAGATATGCTATTCAAGTCCATTTCGCTAACCCGTATACAACGCTCAGCAACCAATTCGCAGCAACTCCCTGCATCCAAAGGTTCAGTCATGTCATTTTCAACCAGTTTAAAGGAATTTATGTCCCTCCCCATTGCCGCACATAGGTCACGCATCAGGAATAACACGGCTGCCTCCGCCTCGGAACAGCTTTGAAACCTCATAAGGTCCTCGGACAAGTGAGTTTTGTAGTCATTCCACAACGCACGAGGGTCCGGAATTGCTGAAAAACAGAGGTGTGTAGCAAACAGTTTACGCAGGCTGGACGGAAGTTGGTATAGAATAGCCTCATCTAGTGATGCACGTATAACAAAGTCGCCCGACAGAAGTCCGCGATGCTCGGCCGCAGCCCTGAATGTCGCAACCATATGGCCATCTATAGTTTTCAGATCCGCAAAAGATTTGGGTGCACGTACATTTGCAAGAAGCAGACGAAGGTAGTAGCGTTCCCCCTCAAAAGGATTAACAGAAACAAGTCTGCCTAAGACTTCCTTTCTTTGTCGCTGACTCCACGTTTTTTTGTGAGCTGTCCACTGACGTGCACTTTGTCGTGTGTGCACTCAAAATAAATTCAATACTAGCACTAATACGTAGTATAGTGAAGTAGAGTTCGTAACCACAGGGAAAGGAATAATTCTCTTTTTATAAACTAGTAAATAAAAGGGGGTTTTGGGATTGAATGATTTAATTAAATTAAAAACGAAGATGAACGAGTTACGTGGTTTAAATCAAAGATAAAAAGGACTTGGCATTGCTACTTTCCACTTGTTGATATATTTTAGTCGATCATTGTTATATCTATAACTTATTCCCTCTCGAATACTCAATCGAGGAGTATATCCAATTCATCGAGGGTAGCTATTAACAACGACCGTTCATTAATAACCCTTACTATTAGTCAAGTATAGAACACCGCCATATACCGACTTAATAGTAGCATTTAATCTCTTAACTCCTTGATGAAATCAATTGAGATTGATAACCTCAACACAACGGTTTCGGTTTAACCAACAAAATTAATCCCTCTTAAGTTTATTAACCACGACCGTGCATTAATAAACTGAAGTTACTTACTTGTGAAGCCATCAACGATTAACCATCGGTTCGTTGATCGTTTCTAGTAGTAATTAATGTCGAGATGTTAACTAATTGTCATCTTAGCAACACTCCCCAACATTAATATAAAGATAGATTAAGGGAAGAATTAATATTCAAGGAAGAAGATTAAATATGAATAATCCTACAATAACTAATGTCAAGATGTTATCTAATTGTCATCTTAGCAACACTCCCCAACATTAATATATAGAGGAAGAAAATAAATACTACCATAATTAATGTCGAGATGTTAACTAATTGTCATCTTAGCAACACTCCCCAACATTAATATATAGATAGATTAAGGGAATAATTAATATTCAAGGGAAGAAGATAAGAAAATAACTCACAACTTTAATAATCAACAAGCTTCAAGAGCAACACCAAGAAATGGAAGTTTAGCTCCTCATTTGGAGACTAAACATGCTAAAAGAAATATAAAGAAATGCTATTCTAGACTGAGCTTAAGTATAGAAAAGAAGGGATGATTATTTGTGAAGGAAAATGGGGTTATTTATAGGTGTTTTCAACACCCTGGGGCATTGACCCGCCCGGGTAAAAGGACATACCCGACCGGGTCAACGTCAAAATCACATATTTCCCACGTTCTGGCGATCTTCGGCATGTTCTGGTGTTCCGGGTCACATCTGACCCGACCGGGTCAAATAAGTGACCCGCCCGGGTCTAGTGACTTTCTGAGCAGTTTCTGATTCTTTGTCATACCCGACCGGGTGAAGTATTGTACCCGGTCGGGTTTGTGCTTCTGGGCAGCCAAATCTTATTTTTCTTCACTTCAAAGTCCTCCTTTTCAACACCCTAATTCCTAACTCTACTTTACAACTTACAAATGAAGATTAAAATACAATTACAACTAAAATCACACAAATGTTTACAAACTAAATAAAACGGTAAACAAACCACACAAATCATATGTAAAAACATACACTTGTGCACTACTAATTAGTGCATATCAAACACCCCCACACTTGAACCTTTACTCGTCTCGAGTAAACAAAATCCAGCCCAAGAAGTCCTTAAAATGACAAGAGTATCAACACCAACATCCATGTGTGTTTGTAGAACAACACAAAAATATCCCCACAAATATAAGAGTAAAGAGGGGTCTTCAACTCCACATTTTGTTATCAACCTCAATTTTTTTTTTATTGTTACCCTTAGGATCCTGCAGAAATAAAAGAAAATACTTTCTCTCGTTCTCTCATTTTGCCTAGGTGCCCTTTCGGGTTTTCATCCCAGCTTCCCAATTTTCTCTCTCTTTTTTTTTTTATCCTCACAACTCACTCTTTTTTTTTTGCTTTATTTTTGCTTAAGTTGCCTTTTCAGGTTTTCAACTTAACAAGCTCTTTTTTTTTTTTTGCTTTATTAATTTTTTTTTTTGAACAAGAATGAAATGTGAGTATTCCATGAAACTCTCCCCCAAGCTAATCAAAGCACTGTCCCTAGTGCTTGTGTCCGAGATGTCCAAAAGGATGAATCTTTTTGCTCTTTTTGGTGTCTGTCCATTTTTTTGGGGGGGGGGGGGGGAGGGGTAGATGGCAATTTCGGATTTTTGTGAATGAGTGGCTTTGGTTTGGTTTTGTGGATATAGAAGTGTAGAGGGTCAAGAGGAGGAAAAAAAAATGAAGAGGAGGAAAAAAAATATATGGTGTTAATTGATGGATTTGGTTGAGTGAGGGGTGAGTTTTTTTTTTTTTTTTTGGTGTTTAACGGTAGAAGAATTGGAGAGGGTTTTTGATTTGGGGAAGAAGAAGGATGAAGACGATTGAGCCCGTCTGGTTTTGAGGTCAAAATTCGACGACCCGGTCGGGTGGTGTATGTGACCCGGTCGGGTGTAAAGGTTCTCCGGAGGCAGTGAGTTTTTTTTTTTTTTTGTCAGTTGACCCGGTCGGGTGGTCTGTTGCACCCAGTCGGGTTCTTTACTCCAGGGGCCATTTAACAAATACACCCGGCCGGGTGAAATGAGGGACCCGGTCGGGTGTACTGCCCATTTTTTTTTTTGAAAAGGTTTTCCCACACACACACAAAAAAAAAATGTAAATAAACACAATAGAAACTTGGGTTGCCTCCAAAGAAGCGCCTTATTTAATTGTCGTGGCACGACGTTTATTTTTATTTTTATTTTTTGCTTTATGTGGGATCGTGAATATCCCTTGTTTCATTTTTCCTCTTTGGCCTTTTCCAGTAAAGCCGTGATTTCTTCTTGGTTATCTCCTCTACCCTATGCTCAATTTTTTCTTCCTCTTCAAAAAGTGAGGTTTTCTCAGCTTCTTTTTCAACAAAAATAGGTGATGTTTGTGGTTCAAATACATTTAGAGAACAAAGGGATTGTTTTTTTATTTGTTTTTTTGTAGAATCAAAGATGTTGAATTCTACTTTTTGGTCATCAAACTCTAAAGTTAATGAACCATTAGACACATCTATTTTTGTTTGGGCCGTTTTTAAGAAAGGTCTTCCCAAAAGGATGGGTGTAGCTTGGTTATCGGCTTCCATTTCAAGAATATAGAAGTCGACAGGGAAGACCAAATTTTCAACTTCTATTAGCACGTCCTCTACGACGCCCTTTGGGTATATGCTAGACCTATCCGCCAATTGGATTATCACCCCGGTTTCATGCATAGGGCCAAGTTTTAGGGACTTGTATAATGAATATGGAATAACATTGATTGAAGCCCCTAAATCTAACAAGGCCCTAGGAAATAAAGTGTCCCCTATTTTGCATGGGATAGTAAACATGCCTGGATCGTTGCATTTTTCCGGGAGTTTCCTCTGGAAAATTGCCGAGACACGTTCACTAACCTTGACCTCTTGTTTCCCTTTCAATTTATTCTTTCTTTTTATCGTGCATAGTTCTTTTAAAAACTTTGCATAACGGGGAACACTTTTGATTAGTTTAAAGAGTGGGATATTTACCTCACAATTGGCGAAGGTCTCGTAGATGTCCCGATCATTCTCCAACTTCCTTGTGTCCTTCAGCGCCTCAGGGAATGGAGGGAGTGGCTCATATGATGAAAGTGGAGGAAATTTTGTCTTCGTTAGTTCCCCCTCGTTGTGGTCAAACTCGTCATTGTTAACTTTTTCTTCAGCCTCCTTTGTTTGCAACTCCTTACCGCTCCTCGTCATGATCACATTGACATGTTGTCTCGGGTTTTGCTCCGTTTGAGAAGGGAGTTTTCCCGATTCTTTGGCCTCTAGCCTACTCACAGCATTCGAAATTTGGCTAACTTGAGTTTCCAAATTTTGAATGCTTGACTTTGTTTCTTGTTGAAATTGCAAAACATTTTGTTGCAAAGTGCCCATGTTCGTAGCAAGAGCTCGAATCATGTCCTCCGTGGACATGTTAGAGTTGGAGCTTTGACCTTGATGATTTGGGAAGGATTGTTGAAAGGACTGATTTTGTTGTGGTTGAGGGTTCTCATATCTTAAATTATGGTGATCTCTCCACCCGGGGTTGTAAGTATTAGAGTGTGGATCATACCTCTTTTGTTGTTGTGTTTGGAAACCCAAGGCGTTGACTTGCTCTTCTTGGAGAGTTGGGCAAGAATCTGTTGGATGCCCTTGCTGTGTGCATATGCCGCAGACCTTGACCTCTTGGTTTCTAGGATTTAAAAGGAAATCCTTAACCAAAGAAGTTAAGCTGGCCATTTGACTTTCTAAAGATGAAGATGATTCCGCCGCGGCAACTTTACGGGTTGAGGACTGCCCGTTGTAATGCCTAGAGTTCTCGGCCAACTCTGAGATCAAGCTTGTTGCTTGTGAGGGAGTTTTGTTGACAATGCCGCCCCCACAAGCGGCATTCACCATTCTTCTATCATCATCAACAAGACCATCATAAAAGTAGAGTATGAGGTCTTGCTCGGTGTAGCCATGATAAGGGCAGCTAGCACATAACTTTTTGAATCGTTCCCAATATTCATATAAGGTCTCATCATCTTTTTGATCAATGTTGCTTATTTGTTTTTTCAAAGATGATGAGATGGAGGTGGGGTAGTACCTTTCTAGGAAGCATTTCTTCATTGCCGCCCATGTATCTATGCTTCCCGAGGGAAGATAGAATAGCCAATCCTTAGCCGTGTCCTTCAGTGAGAATGGAAAGGCCCTCAGCTTGATTTGTTCTTCCGTAACATTATTTGGTTTCATACTAGTGCAAACTTGTTGGTCCCGTTAAATATGGTAACCAGTCTAGAGGGGGGGGGTGAATAGACTGGTTGGTTTTTCAAATTTTCTCTAAGTCCGAAGTGACTTATCAGAGAAGGTCTGATTCTGATGACAGAGAAAGGCTGGTTCTGATATCAGAACTGGCCTTGGCAGCGGATTCTGATCTGTCCGGGTAGCCTCAGAAAAATACTAAGGCAAATGCCTTTCTGATAACTCTGAAAACAAGATCTGCTGAACACAGATTCCAAGTCTTAGAGTTAATCAGTTAATATCCTAAGTGCAGAAATATAAATTGCAGTAAAGTAAATGACACCGGATATTTTATAGTGGTTCAAGGAACAACTCGTTCCTCTAGTCCACTGTTCCACTAGCTTTGAAGTAGATCAGTTACAAAGCTAATTCCTAGCACTTAAGAAGCACTCCTCGTCTTCTTCAAGCCTAGATGCCACCCAGGATGCAATTCCACGTCCTGATGGCTGATCCTTTCACTCAGCTTCCCGGAAGTATCACCACTTCACTACTGCAGTTACTTGGACGCCCTTCTTTTCAGAAGATCCTTTTGAAAAACAGAGTTTTTCCTCCAACTTGCTTCGTTACAAAGGATGTTTGATGAAGTTCTTGAAGTGTTGAAGAACAGGATGAACTTTGCTTGTTTGTTGGGGATGAGAGATTTGGAGTTTGAATCTTCCCAACGTAAGCTTGTCTTGTTGGAGGTTGTAGAGTTTGAATCTCAAGAGAGCTTGAATGATGATGTGTAATAGTTGTAGCAAAGTTGTTTTTTTTTTTTGTTCTTCGGTATGTAGCTTATATACGGAGGTTGTCTGCCCGTTGGAGGAGGAGACAACTGCATTAAATGCGCGTACAGTTGACTTGACCGCCGTTTTGGAAGGTTTCTATTTTTAAAATATATCTTCCCGGAATTCTTGGTCAATCATTTGCAATCAATCCTTCAGCGTATCAGGCTCATTTAATGTGCATTAAATGCTTTCCTTTCATGCACAGTCTTCTAGCCGTTGGATGTTTTTACTCGTTAGATTCATAGCTGTTGGATGTTGCTCGAAATCTTCTAAGTGTTAGTCGGGCTCTGATCAGGCTCTTCTGATATGTTGGATTCTGATGGCTATCTGATGAGTTGAGTTCTGATGGTCTTCTGACTGAACTCTGACTCTGACTCTGATAGGTCCGCTGATGAGTACCTCTGATCTGTAGTTCTCATCGGCTATCAGATGTTCAAGTTTATCAGCAACTCTCATAGGTGCAACTCTGATGGACTTCTGGTAAGAGAACTCTGATGGAGCAGTTCTCATAGAGCAAGTCTGGTAGAGCAGTTCTGATGCACTTCTGATCTGATCCAGAATAGAGCAACTCTGATCGTCGACTACACTAATACTTACAATTGAAAATTCTAATACATAAAATCTAATTTGGGGGTATTCTAACTTTCTAATCCTATAGCATCATCAAAATCTAATTACATTTATTCCTTACAATTTCCCCCTTTTTGATGATGCCAAAACCCTTAAACTATTTCCAGAGAAGTGCCTTTCACCATAAAGAAAACAGGAAAAAACTTTCATTTAAAATCTTGGTGGGCACTTGGCATAGGAGAATAGTAAGAGTAAGATACAATCAATCAGATAAATAACATAAGAAATAGCACAAGATATCAGAGCATAAATAAACAGAATGCAATAGAGAAAAAAAAAAAAAAATTGAAATTGCCATGCAAAATAGAGGCAAGCTGGTTATCTTATTAAAGAAGGATATTTAAAGCAACAAGAGGATAGAGTTTAGGAATCTTCCTCTTCTAGTTGAACTTCTGCATCGTCAATCTTCTTCAGAAGAGCATTTACCTTTGTTCTGATGGAGGCCAAGTTCCTTGGATTCTGACATTCATTCCAATGAGGTTCAAGTTTGCAATCTAGGTAGTTTCTGATGGCTTCTGAGATGTCCTTGCCAGGGATCACTTTCAATCGCCACCAAGCCTCTGCTTCTTGCATTGACCCGCCATGGTTTATGATAATCGTCCCATCCTTATCTAGGATCAGATTTTCCTTCTGATAGGAGGTCATATGTTTCTTCATTTCTTGGAACTGGGCTGCATCAGGCTTGGCTAGGTCACTGTTAAGCCATTGAGCCAGAGTGAAGGTAGAGGCTGTCTTCTTCCCTTTCTTGGATCTGGGAGGGGTTGGTCTTTGGATACCAGCAGCAATCTGCTTTTGTCTGGCTTTCTCAAAATATATAGCAGGATCAGGGGTACCAGAGATGGGAGTCAGAGCTCTGGTGCTTGATCCTTCTGCAGTTCTGATCTGTTTTCTAGTATCTTCCCCCTTTTTGGCATCAGCAAGATCACCAAGCAGGAGTCCAATCTTCGAGAATTCGGAGGCCTGGTTCTCCTTTATGACTTCAAGAGCACTTGGCAGAGTCTGAGTTACAGAAGCCAGTCCTTCAATGATTTCTTTCTGTTTGTCAACAGCTGATTGGATGTCCTTAGTGGTAGCTTCAAGGAGAGTCAGCTTGTGATCTCTGTCCTTTCCACTATTGATCAATTTGATTTCAAACTCTTTGTTGTCTTTGCACAATCCTTCAACATCTTGCAGAAGTTCTGTATTTTTGTCATGAGACCACTGAAGATCACTTACCGCATCAGAGATATTCTTAATAGCCTTGTCTTGCTCTTCAAGGGCCTTTGTGTGATGAAATAGTACGGCAGAGATTCCATCCACCTCCTTGGCAATGTTGCTCAGGCTCTCTGTAGTTTTGTCCTTGTGAACCTCAAAAGCTGTGGCAATGATGCCTACATGCTTTAGCAGCATATTGATGCCGTTGGTGAGATGTTCACTGACTCTGGTGAGATGAGCATCAGTCTCATACTCAGCTTCCAGGAGCTTTTCCATTCCTTTGCCAATTTGGTTCCCAGCCTGCTTTATGTCTGTCATGAAGTGTTGAAATGGAGCAGAGCCTGTGACAAGAGTTTGTGCTGGCAATTTTGCAGGAGAAGATGATTGCTGTGTAGGAGCTGGCGGAGAGTTCTGATGATTGGGTTGCTGATGAGGAGAAGTTTGATGAGAGTTAGGGGATATCAGATGTTGTGGAGCAGGAGGAGGTGAAGGAGATCGGTTTCTGATGGGGGTAAGGGATTTGCAGGGTGAAGGTTGTTTGGGTGAGGGCTTCTTGGGTGAAGGGGTTGAGGTTCTCTGTTGTTGTGAAGGAGGAGAAGGTGAGGGTGAGCGGCTTCTGATGGGGGTAATCTGATGACAGGGTGAGGATGGTGTGGGTGTGGTGGATTTCTTGGGTGAGGTAGTAGGTGAAGATGGTTTCTTAGTTGATGGAGAGGGTGATTTCTTGGGTGTTGGAGATGGGATATGCTGAGGTTGAGGAGGAGATGGGGGTGGAGTTGTGGTTAGTGTGACTGGTTTAGGTGAGGGGGATTTGGGAGGTGAGGCATGGGGCTCTGGTGTAATTTGAGGAGGGGGAGAAGGAGAGTTAGGGATTACCTCAATAACTGTTTCTACAGACTGTGAGGCTCTCCATTCTCTGATTAGATTCATCATTGTCAGAGCTTGATTATTCACAGTAGATGGTTCACCTTCTTCACCAGGAATAGGTTTCATCTTGATCATTGATTCTTGTCTCTTCTTCTCCATCAACCAGTCATCAAAGCTAGGGACCTCATGATCAGCTAGGGGTTTAACATGCTCCTCTGGAGAGCTGGTTATCAGAACAGCCTTTCCTTTGCAGTTGGTTTTCTTTTTCTGTAGAACAGCTTCTAGAAATTCAATGTCAAAGCATTGTGAGACATCATCTGTTCCCACCCACTTGAGGACTTCAACTTCCTCAGCTTCATAGTAGGGGAAGAATTGAAGAATCTTCTGAAGGGGACCCATTCTCCATTCTCTCCAAGCTAACACACGCTCAAACTGCTTATCCAGAGCCTTATGAAACTCTGTGGTAGGTTCTCTGACAGGGGATGCTTGATGAACTTCTGATGGAGTCATCAGAGGCATGTCTGGTAAGGATTCCGGCTCAGGTTCCCCCTGAGTTTCTGACTTCTGATGAGAGGTGCTTTCTTTCTTCTTCTTCCTCTGCATGTGATCAGAAGCAGAGTCATCAGAGTCACTTCTGATGATTGCTCTTCTTCTCCTCTTTTGCTTTTGCTTCTTTGAAGGAGTGATTTTGGGGGCCACAACAGAGGCTTCCTTCTCTGATGCATCCTCCTCTGATGCATTCTTCTCAGAAGTTGCCTCTGCTTGTTTCTGAGGTTTCTTCCTCTGTTCAGCTTTCTTCTTTTTGGGTTGCTCAGAGACTGTAGCTAGTTTCTGATGAGCTTTCTTGGGAGCAGCCTCAGGTTTTTCAACCTGTTTTTCCCTGTTCTGTTCAAGCCTGTTGGCCTTCTTCAATTCAGCAGCAATGGCCACATTCAGTTTTGGAGAAATGGTGAGGAAGATGGTTTTGGTGTGGTCCACTTCAGTGGCTTCTCTGAGAGCTTTCTTGGAGTTAGAGATAAGCCTTGAGATCAGAAGACCATGACCCATTTTTGTTGAGAAGAGCCCAGTCTTCTTGTCCTTCTTTGAGATGGATTCAGAGATGGACTGGAAAAGCACTTTGCCCCAGTTGATGTTCATCCCTCTGTGAACAGCATATAGGGCTTTTGAGTTGGAGTGGTTCATTTGGTCAGTAGAACCTGTTTTGCACCATAAGCACCGGTGCATGATGCTCATCAGCCTCTCAAAGTCCTTCTTCAGGACGTTCTTCTTCATGTACAGAGAGTCTACTCCGGTGGCATTCTCCCGGCAGTAGGTTGAAACGAAGTTCTGGACAGTGATGTCCACATCATCAAGTTCAATGAGGCTTGAGTCCTTCTCTTCCTGAGGAGCAAACTTGATGTCAAAGAACTCGTTTAGTGCTTCAGCATCAATCTTGAGGTCCTTGCCCTGAACCTGAGAGAAAATGGTGTTGTTGCTGATATGGGCGTTGAGGTAGAACTCTGCTACATCAACGTTGCTGAAGTGCTCATAGGGATGAGCCACGATCTTGCTCAGCTGGGAGTCATTCATTCCCTCGATCACTTCGGTCATGATTTTTTGATTTGCAGCCAGCAGTGGTAGCGAGGACATGTCTACCTTCATTCCTGTGACAATGTTTGTCACCAGTGACTTAGCTTCAGCCTCTGAGAGATCAGAAATGTTGATGAACTTCATTTTTAGGTTCTTGGAAAGATTTGAGAGGTTTGAAGGTTGAAGATTTGGAGAGATAAAGCTTGAAGTCGAAGAGTAAAAATTGCAGTAGCGATTTAGGTTTTCAGAAGGGGTATATATGAATTTGGGTTAATGGACGTTTGATATAATTTGCGGTTTCGAGGTCGCATTAAATGGATTGTGGGCGGAAAGCCGTTTTCCAAATATGGTAATAACTACCGGGGGTAAAATAGTAACTTCCGGTTTATTGAACAGCCTCGCCCGTAGTTTAGAAAATTTTTCTAAGTCCACAGCCACTCTGATGAATATCAGTCCATATATCAGAGAAGGGGTATTCTGATATAGGGTCCTCTGATGAATACCAAGTTTGATCCTTCCTGCAACTCTGACTTTTGCAAGTCTGACCCTTGCAATTCTGATTCAAGCTTCTGATGGATAAGAGCTTAGGAATCAGAGATGGGATGTTCTGATGAATCCACTTCTGCAACTCTGATTCATGTTTCTCTGGGAAAATCATCCATCATTCCCAATTCTTCTCTCAACTTGTTAAACCTTGCCTCAGAGAGAGGTTTGGTCAAGATATCTGCAAGCTGGTCTTCAGTTGGGACATGCTCAATTGAAATGTGCTTCTTCTCCACATGATCTCTGATGAAGTGATGTCTGATCTCAATATGCTTGGTCCTTGAATGCAGCACAGGATTCTGAGTGATGGCAATAGCACTAGTATTGTCACACAGCAACTTGATCTCCTTTGCTTGCACTCCATAATCCTTGAGTTGTTGCTTCATCCAAAGCAATTGAGCACAGCAGCTTCCAGCAGCAATATACTCAGCTTCAGCAGTGCTAGTTGAGATTGAATTCTGCTTCTTGCTAAACCAGGAGACAAGTCTCCCACCCAGCAATTGACAGTGACCGGAAGTGCTTTTCCTGTCCAATCTACAACCTGCAAAATCTGAATCAGAATAGCCAATTAGTTCAAAATTACCTCCCTTGGGATACCATAGTCCTGCGTTTGGATTTCCTTTGATATATCTGATAATCTTCTTAGCAGCAACTAGATGACTCTCCTTGGGCTTTGATTGGTATCTGGCACAGATTCCTACTGCAAAAGCTATGTCTGGTCTGCTTGCAGTCAGATAGAGGAGAGATCCAATGATTCCTCTATAAGTTGTTGCATCAACATCTTTGCCTTCATCATCTGGTCCAATGCCTTGAGATGCATTCATAGGAATTTTGACTGAAGTTTTTCCATCAATTCCAAACTTCTTGATGAGATCTCTGGTGTACTTCCCTTGGTTGATAAAGATGCCTTCAGGAACTTGTTTGACTTGCAATCCAAGGAAATAACTGAGTTCTCCCATCATGCTCATTTCAAACTTCTTCTGCATAACTTGAGAAAATTTCTTGCACAATTCTGGATTAGTGCTTCCAAATATAATGTCATCAACATAAATTTGCACTAACAGAATATGATTAGCAACAGAAATTTGAAATAGAGTTTTGTCCACCTTTCCTTTAGTAAACCCATGGTTCACTAAGAATAGGGACAATGTGTCATACCAAGCTCTGGGAGCTTGCTTAAGACCATAAAGGGCCTTCCTAAGCTTGTAGACACAAGAAGATTGAGTAGGAATGACAAAACCTGGAGGTTGTTCAACATAAACTTCCTCTTCAAGTTCTCCATTCAGAAATGCACTCTTGACATCCATTTGGTATACTTTGATGTCGTTGTAAGCAGCATAGGCTAGGAATATCCTGATTGCTTCCAGTCTTGCTACAGGTGCAAAGGTCTCATCAAAATCTATGCCTTCTTCTTGACAGTATCCCTTTGCTACTAGCCTTGCTTTATTCCTTACAATGTTGCCTTCTTCATCTGCTTTGTTCTTGAATACCCACTTGGTTCCAATGACATTCTGATGCTTTGGTCTGGGAACAAGTTTCCATACTTCATTCCTTTCAAACTGTGTAAGCTCTTCTTGCATTGCATTGATCCAGTCTGAATCTTCTAGAGCTTCTTCCACACACATTGGTTCCATTTGAGATATGCAGCAGGTGAACATGGCTTCTCTTCTTGATGCAGATCTGGTTCTAACACCACTGGTAACTTGACCAATCACTTGATTAGGAGGATGGTCTCTTAACCAAGTTAGATCAGGTTCTGACAGTTGCTGTCTAGGCAATTCTGATGGTTCATCTTCTGATATATCACCTTCATCTTCATCTTTGTCTATCAGAACTGGATTGGCAGGAGGAGTTGAGAATATAGGATTGTTGATGACCTCTTCTGATAGTTCTGCTCCCTTGTCTTCAAGGTTGATCTTCTGCAGAATTTCTGATAATTCTTCTGCAGAGGTACCATCATCAAATTTGACATGAATGGATTCTTCAACTTGTAGAGTTCTCTTGTTAAGTATTCTGTAGGCTTTGCTTGAACTTGAGTAGCCTAAGAATACACCTTCATCAGCTTTTTCTTGAAATACTTTCAGGTTCTCCTTTCCATTGTTTAGAATGTAACATTTGCATCCAAACACATGGAAGTAGCTGATGTTTGGCTTTCTTCCTTTCCACAGCTCGTAGGGGGTCTTCTGATGATTTTTGTGGATCATGCTTCTATTCTGAGTGTAGCATGCAGTGTTGATGGCTTCAGCCCAGTATCTGATGGGCAATCCTGATTCTGCAATCATAGTTCTTGCAGCTTCCTTCAGAGTTCTGTTCCTTCTTTCTGCAACACCATTTTGTTGGGGTGTTCTGGCAGCAGAAAGTTGATGGAATGTACCATTCTGATCACAGAAGTCTTTGATCACTTTGTTGACAAATTCAGTTCCTCTGTCAGATCTGATTGTTCTGACCTTCATATTCTTCTCAGTTTGGAGTTGCTTTAGCAGAGATGGCAACTTCTGAAGAGTTTCATTCTTCTTAGTCAGAAACACAGTCCAAGTATATCTTGAGTAATCATCAACCATAACAAGAGTATATCTTTTTCCACCAACACTGGGAGTTTCAACTGGTCCAAATAAATCCATATGGATCAGATTTAGAGGACAAGTAGAAAGATCTCCAGCTATGGGTTTGAATGAGGTCTTCACTTGTTTGCCTTTCTGACAAGCACTGCAGAGGGTCTCCTTCTTGTAGACAATGTCAGGCAGACCATCTACAATGTGTTCCCTTGCCAGTTTGTTGATGGTTTTGAAGTTCAGATGGCTAAGCTTTTTGTGCCAGTCCCAGCTTAGCTTTGAATTGTCCTTAGCTATCAGGCAAGTTCCATCTTTTGCTGTTTGCCAGTCAACAACATAGATGTTCTTCCTTCTCTTGGCTGTAAGAACCACTTCTTTGGTTGTCTCATGCTTGACATAGCATAAGGTCTTGGTGAATTCAACTGTGTAGCCTTTGTCACAGAATTGGCTAGCACTCAGCAAGTTGAACTTTAGACCTTTGACATATGAGACATTTTCAATGATTATCTGGTTCTTGATCAGCTTCCCTCTTCCTTTTGTTTGCCCTTCCTTGTCATTTCCACCGAAAGTGACTCTGGGTCCATTGATTTTCTGGAACTCTGATAGGCAACTCTTGTCACCTGTCATGTGTCTGGAGCATCCACTGTCAATATACCATTCTTGTTCTGAGATGGCTCCAGCACACAGTTCCTGCAAGATTAAAAGGAAGATTTAGGTACCCAAGCAATGTTGGGTCCTGGGGGGTAATGCAGTTTTGGTAGTTGGTACCATTTTGGTCTCATCAACTGAAACCTTGGTGGATGGTACCCATTGTCCACCTGGTAGTCGTAGTAAACAGATGTATGATTCACTTTGGGCAGATGCTTGTGAGGATCATGCTTTCTGTTTGCATACTTTTGCATAGCCTTCTTTGTTGGAAAGAAGTCCCATATACTATCAAGATCAGAGGAGCGCTTAACTTTAGGCTTCTGAGGTTGACCAGACAACCTCTTCTGCCTATAGTTAATCTTCTCTTGATATCTGCCTTTCTGATAGCAGTTTCTGATACCATTGTCATGAGATTGTCTGATAGGGTTAGGCCGTTGATTATTATTGTTCTGAAAACTTTTCCTTTTGTTAGAGTGTCTGCCAGGTTCATTAGTTTTCAAATTTTGTTTTGGTTTGGCCTTTAGAGTTTGTTTTTCTGGTATGACCTTCTCATGAACAACTTTAGTACCAGAAGTACTAGCATGGCAATTGGGGCTCAGAGTCTGTGGCACTATGACCTTTTTAGCTTTAGCAATTTTGGTGCTAGGCCTTACAGAAGGCTCACCAGACTCTGGTTCAACATATCCAAGACCAGCGGTGAAGTTATGAGAATCACCAATATTCTTCATGGAAGATTGCATCTTCAGAAGACTATTATATCTATTCTCAAGTTCCTCAATGTCTCTTATTCTTTTAAGAAGTGACTCATTTTCAGCCTTTAGTCTATCTCTTTCCTCAGTTAAGAGATTAAGTTTGCACTCAGTCTCTTTCCTTAGATCAGAGATATCAACTTTCAGCCTACTGTTCTCTTCTTTAACAAAAGAATAAGTGGCTTGGATAGTTTGGAACTCTTCCCAAAATGATGACATTGGATCATCATTTAAGGCTGTGCCTACCGAAGAGGAAATAGAATTAGAAGTAGAGCATACCTCATCATCTGATTGTGCCATGAGGCAAAGGTCTTCAGTCTCTGCATCCAAGCAGCAGAATGCTTCATCAGAGTCGGAGTCTGAGCTGGACTCAGATTCAGAAAGTGGATCTCTCTCAGCTTGTTCTGAGACAAATGCTCTTCTTCTTCTGTGTTGATCATCTGGTTTCTTTTCATCTTCATGTCCTTGCTTCTTGGACACTCTTGGATAGGGGCAGTTTGCTTTGAAGTGCCCAGGCTGTCTGCAGTTGTAGCAGAGGTACTCTCCATTGCTCTCAGAAGATTTGGTCTTCTGATGTGGTTTTCTGATGGAAGATGGACTCCTTCCATCTTTCTTCATAAATTTTCTGAATTTTCTGGCAAAGGCAGCCATATATTCATCAGATAGAAGAGTTGAGGGATCAAAATTTGTAGCCTTAGAAGTGCTGGCAGTAAGAGCAGTTGTGGTTCTCTCATCTGACACTTCTTCTTTCTCATCATGCATCTCAAACTCATAAGCTTTGAGATCAGATATCAGTTTCTCTGTGGGATAGGTTTTGATGTCCTTGCTTTCTTGGACAGCAATAACCTTCATCTTCCAGACTGGGGGCAGTCCTCTGAGAATCTTCAGGTTGACTTCTTTAACTGTGAGCTCCTTCCCAAGCTCGGATATCTCACTGGTAAGAATCAGAAGTCTGGCATGCATCTCAGCTATGCATTCCTCAGGTAGAAGTTTGAAGTCATCAAACTTCTTCATAGCTATTGTCAGTTTGTTGTCTCTCTCTTGTTCATCACCTGCTCCTATGAGATCAAGTTTGTCCCATATTTCTTTGGCAGTTCTACACTTCTTGATTCTGTTGAAGTATCTGTTGTCGATGGCTTTGTAGAGGATGTCTTTGGCAATATTGTCAAGATTGTACTGTCTCCTCTCTTCCTTTGTCCATTCTGATCTGGCTTTCTCAATCATCTCAGGCTGAGTCCTGTCAATAGTATGCTCAGTATTCACCTTCATAAATTTGGTGAAAGGTCCTTCTTCAAGAACTTCCCACATTTCATCATGAAGAGCGCAGAGGTGTGCTTTCATTCTGATCTTCCAGTCATCATACTTCTGATCTGAAAACATGAGGTGCTTTGCAAGAGAGTTATCCATAATAACAAATAAATAGAGGCTAAGAACAAGTGGATCTTTGTTCAGAGAGTAACCTAAAAGATTACAAGAACAAGGAGGCTCTGATACCACTTGTTGGTCCCGTTAAATATGGTAACCAGTCTAGAGGGGGGGGGGGTGAATAGACTGGTTGGTTTTTCAAATTTTCTCTAAGTCCGAAGTGACTTATCAGAGAAGGTCTGATTCTGATGACAGAGAAAGGCTGGTTCTGATATCAGAACTGGCCTTGGCAGCGGATTCTGATCTGTCCGGGTAGCCTCAGAAAAATACTAAGGCAAATGCCTTTCTGATAACTCTGAAAACAAGATCTGCTGAACACAGATTCCAAGTCTTAGAGTTAATCAGTTAATATCCTAAGTGCAGAAATATAAATTGCAGTAAAGTAAATGACACCGGATATTTTATAGTGGTTCAAGGAACAACTCGTTCCTCTAGTCCACTGTTCCACTAGCTTTGAAGTAGATCAGTTACAAAGCTAATTCCTAGCACTTAAGAAGCACTCCTCGTCTTCTTCAAGCCTAGATGCCACCCAGGATGCAATTCCACGTCCTGATGGCTGATCCTTTCACTCAGCTTCCCGGAAGTATCACCACTTCACTACTGCAGTTACTTGGACGCCCTTCTTTTCAGAAGATCCTTTTGAAAAACAGAGTTTTTCCTCCAACTTGCTTCGTTACAAAGGATGTTTGATGAAGTTCTTGAAGTGTTGAAGAACAGGATGAACTTTGCTTGTTTGTTGGGGATGAGAGATTTGGAGTTTGAATCTTCCCAACGTAAGCTTGTCTTGTTGGAGGTTGTAGAGTTTGAATCTCAAGAGAGCTTGAATGATGATGTGTAATAGTTGTAGCAAAGTTGTTTTTTTTTTTTGTTCTTCGGTATGTAGCTTATATACGGAGGTTGTCTGCCCGTTGGAGGAGGAGACAACTGCATTAAATGCGCGTACAGTTGACTTGACCGCCGTTTTGGAAGGTTTCTATTTTTAAAATATATCTTCCCGGAATTCTTGGTCAATCATTTGCAATCAATCCTTCAGCGTATCAGGCTCATTTAATGTGCATTAAATGCTTTCCTTTCATGCACAGTCTTCTAGCCGTTGGATGTTTTTACTCGTTAGATTCATAGCTGTTGGATGTTGCTCGAAATCTTCTAAGTGTTAGTCGGGCTCTGATCAGGCTCTTCTGATATGTTGGATTCTGATGGCTATCTGATGAGTTGAGTTCTGATGGTCTTCTGACTGAACTCTGACTCTGACTCTGATAGGTCCGCTGATGAGTACCTCTGATCTGTAGTTCTCATCGGCTATCAGATGTTCAAGTTTATCAGCAACTCTCATAGGTGCAACTCTGATGGACTTCTGGTAAGAGAACTCTGATGGAGCAGTTCTCATAGAGCAAGTCTGGTAGAGCAGTTCTGATGCACTTCTGATCTGATCCAGAATAGAGCAACTCTGATCGTCGACTACACTAATACTTACAATTGAAAATTCTAATACATAAAATCTAATTTGGGGGTATTCTAACTTTCTAATCCTATAGCATCATCAAAATCTAATTACATTTATTCCTTACAATTTCCCCCTTTTTGATGATGCCAAAACCCTTAAACTATTTCCAGAGAAGTGCCTTTCACCATAAAGAAAACAGGAAAAAACTTTCATTTAAAATCTTGGTGGGCACTTGGCATAGGAGAATAGTAAGAGTAAGATACAATCAATCAGATAAATAACATAAGAAATAGCACAAGATATCAGAGCATAAATAAACAGAATGCAATAGAGAAAAAAAAAAAAAAAATTGAAATTGCCATGCAAAATAGAGGCAAGCTGGTTATCTTATTAAAGAAGGATATTTAAAGCAACAAGAGGATAGAGTTTAGGAATCTTCCTCTTCTAGTTGAACTTCTGCATCGTCAATCTTCTTCAGAAGAGCATTTACCTTTGTTCTGATGGAGGCCAAGTTCCTTGGATTCTGACATTCATTCCAATGAGGTTCAAGTTTGCAATCTAGGTAGTTTCTGATGGCTTCTGAGATGTCCTTGCCAGGGATCACTTTCAATCGCCACCAAGCCTCTGCTTCTTGCATTGACCCGCCATGGTTTATGATAATCGTCCCATCCTTATCTAGGATCAGATTTTCCTTCTGATAGGAGGTCATATGTTTCTTCATTTCTTGGAACTGGGCTGCATCAGGCTTGGCTAGGTCACTGTTAAGCCATTGAGCCAGAGTGAAGGTAGAGGCTGTCTTCTTCCCTTTCTTGGATCTGGGAGGGGTTGGTCTTTGGATACCAGCAGCAATCTGCTTTTGTCTGGCTTTCTCAAAATATATAGCAGGATCAGGGGTACCAGAGATGGGAGTCAGAGCTCTGGTGCTTGATCCTTCTGCAGTTCTGATCTGTTTTCTAGTATCTTCCCCCTTTTTGGCATCAGCAAGATCACCAAGCAGGAGTCCAATCTTCGAGAATTCGGAGGCCTGGTTCTCCTTTATGACTTCAAGAGCACTTGGCAGAGTCTGAGTTACAGAAGCCAGTCCTTCAATGATTTCTTTCTGTTTGTCAACAGCTGATTGGATGTCCTTAGTGGTAGCTTCAAGGAGAGTCAGCTTGTGATCTCTGTCCTTTCCACTATTGATCAATTTGATTTCAAACTCTTTGTTGTCTTTGCACAATCCTTCAACATCTTGCAGAAGTTCTGTATTTTTGTCATGAGACCACTGAAGATCACTTACCGCATCAGAGATATTCTTAATAGCCTTGTCTTGCTCTTCAAGGGCCTTTGTGTGATGAAATAGTACGGCAGAGATTCCATCCACCTCCTTGGCAATGTTGCTCAGGCTCTCTGTAGTTTTGTCCTTGTGAACCTCAAAAGCTGTGGCAATGATGCCTACATGCTTTAGCAGCATATTGATGCCGTTGGTGAGATGTTCACTGACTCTGGTGAGATGAGCATCAGTCTCATACTCAGCTTCCAGGAGCTTTTCCATTCCTTTGCCAATTTGGTTCCCAGCCTGCTTTATGTCTGTCATGAAGTGTTGAAATGGAGCAGAGCCTGTGACAAGAGTTTGTGCTGGCAATTTTGCAGGAGAAGATGATTGCTGTGTAGGAGCTGGCGGAGAGTTCTGATGATTGGGTTGCTGATGAGGAGAAGTTTGATGAGAGTTAGGGGATATCAGATGTTGTGGAGCAGGAGGAGGTGAAGGAGATCGGTTTCTGATGGGGGTAAGGGATTTGCAGGGTGAAGGTTGTTTGGGTGAGGGCTTCTTGGGTGAAGGGGTTGAGGTTCTCTGTTGTTGTGAAGGAGGAGAAGGTGAGGGTGAGCGGCTTCTGATGGGGGTAATCTGATGACAGGGTGAGGATGGTGTGGGTGTGGTGGATTTCTTGGGTGAGGTAGTAGGTGAAGATGGTTTCTTAGTTGATGGAGAGGGTGATTTCTTGGGTGTTGGAGATGGGATATGCTGAGGTTGAGGAGGAGATGGGGGTGGAGTTGTGGTTAGTGTGACTGGTTTAGGTGAGGGGGATTTGGGAGGTGAGGCATGGGGCTCTGGTGTAATTTGAGGAGGGGGAGAAGGAGAGTTAGGGATTACCTCAATAACTGTTTCTACAGACTGTGAGGCTCTCCATTCTCTGATTAGATTCATCATTGTCAGAGCTTGATTATTCACAGTAGATGGTTCACCTTCTTCACCAGGAATAGGTTTCATCTTGATCATTGATTCTTGTCTCTTCTTCTCCATCAACCAGTCATCAAAGCTAGGGACCTCATGATCAGCTAGGGGTTTAACATGCTCCTCTGGAGAGCTGGTTATCAGAACAGCCTTTCCTTTGCAGTTGGTTTTCTTTTTCTGTAGAACAGCTTCTAGAAATTCAATGTCAAAGCATTGTGAGACATCATCTGTTCCCACCCACTTGAGGACTTCAACTTCCTCAGCTTCATAGTAGGGGAAGAATTGAAGAATCTTCTGAAGGGGACCCATTCTCCATTCTCTCCAAGCTAACACACGCTCAAACTGCTTATCCAGAGCCTTATGAAACTCTGTGGTAGGTTCTCTGACAGGGGATGCTTGATGAACTTCTGATGGAGTCATCAGAGGCATGTCTGGTAAGGATTCCGGCTCAGGTTCCCCCTGAGTTTCTGACTTCTGATGAGAGGTGCTTTCTTTCTTCTTCTTCCTCTGCATGTGATCAGAAGCAGAGTCATCAGAGTCACTTCTGATGATTGCTCTTCTTCTCCTCTTTTGCTTTTGCTTCTTTGAAGGAGTGATTTTGGGGGCCACAACAGAGGCTTCCTTCTCTGATGCATCCTCCTCTGATGCATTCTTCTCAGAAGTTGCCTCTGCTTGTTTCTGAGGTTTCTTCCTCTGTTCAGCTTTCTTCTTTTTGGGTTGCTCAGAGACTGTAGCTAGTTTCTGATGAGCTTTCTTGGGAGCAGCCTCAGGTTTTTCAACCTGTTTTTCCCTGTTCTGTTCAAGCCTGTTGGCCTTCTTCAATTCAGCAGCAATGGCCACATTCAGTTTTGGAGAAATGGTGAGGAAGATGGTTTTGGTGTGGTCCACTTCAGTGGCTTCTCTGAGAGCTTTCTTGGAGTTAGAGATAAGCCTTGAGATCAGAAGACCATGACCCATTTTTGTTGAGAAGAGCCCAGTCTTCTTGTCCTTCTTTGAGATGGATTCAGAGATGGACTGGAAAAGCACTTTGCCCCAGTTGATGTTCATCCCTCTGTGAACAGCATATAGGGCTTTTGAGTTGGAGTGGTTCATTTGGTCAGTAGAACCTGTTTTGCACCATAAGCACCGGTGCATGATGCTCATCAGCCTCTCAAAGTCCTTCTTCAGGACGTTCTTCTTCATGTACAGAGAGTCTACTCCGGTGGCATTCTCCCGGCAGTAGGTTGAAACGAAGTTCTGGACAGTGATGTCCACATCATCAAGTTCAATGAGGCTTGAGTCCTTCTCTTCCTGAGGAGCAAACTTGATGTCAAAGAACTCGTTTAGTGCTTCAGCATCAATCTTGAGGTCCTTGCCCTGAACCTGAGAGAAAATGGTGTTGTTGCTGATATGGGCGTTGAGGTAGAACTCTGCTACATCAACGTTGCTGAAGTGCTCATAGGGATGAGCCACGATCTTGCTCAGCTGGGAGTCATTCATTCCCTCGATCACTTCGGTCATGATTTTTTGATTTGCAGCCAGCAGTGGTAGCGAGGACATGTCTACCTTCATTCCTGTGACAATGTTTGTCACCAGTGACTTAGCTTCAGCCTCTGAGAGATCAGAAATGTTGATGAACTTCATTTTTAGGTTCTTGGAAAGATTTGAGAGGTTTGAAGGTTGAAGATTTGGAGAGATAAAGCTTGAAGTCGAAGAGTAAAAATTGCAGTAGCGATTTAGGTTTTCAGAAGGGGTATATATGAATTTGGGTTAATGGACGTTTGATATAATTTGCGGTTTCGAGGTCGCATTAAATGGATTGTGGGCGGAAAGCCGTTTTCCAAATATGGTAATAACTACCGGGGGTAAAATAGTAACTTCCGGTTTATTGAACAGCCTCGCCCGTAGTTTAGAAAATTTTTCTAAGTCCACAGCCACTCTGATGAATATCAGTCCATATATCAGAGAAGGGGTATTCTGATATAGGGTCCTCTGATGAATACCAAGTTTGATCCTTCCTGCAACTCTGACTTTTGCAAGTCTGACCCTTGCAATTCTGATTCAAGCTTCTGATGGATAAGAGCTTAGGAATCAGAGATGGGATGTTCTGATGAATCCACTTCTGCAACTCTGATTCATGTTTCTCTGGGAAAATCATCCATCATTCCCAATTCTTCTCTCAACTTGTTAAACCTTGCCTCAGAGAGAGGTTTGGTCAAGATATCTGCAAGCTGGTCTTCAGTTGGGACATGCTCAATTGAAATGTGCTTCTTCTCCACATGATCTCTGATGAAGTGATGTCTGATCTCAATATGCTTGGTCCTTGAATGCAGCACAGGATTCTGAGTGATGGCAATAGCACTAGTATTGTCACACAGCAACTTGATCTCCTTTGCTTGCACTCCATAATCCTTGAGTTGTTGCTTCATCCAAAGCAATTGAGCACAGCAGCTTCCAGCAGCAATATACTCAGCTTCAGCAGTGCTAGTTGAGATTGAATTCTGCTTCTTGCTAAACCAGGAGACAAGTCTCCCACCCAGCAATTGACAGTGACCGGAAGTGCTTTTCCTGTCCAATCTACAACCTGCAAAATCTGAATCAGAATAGCCAATTAGTTCAAAATTACCTCCCTTGGGATACCATAGTCCTGCGTTTGGATTTCCTTTGATATATCTGATAATCTTCTTAGCAGCAACTAGATGACTCTCCTTGGGCTTTGATTGGTATCTGGCACAGATTCCTACTGCAAAAGCTATGTCTGGTCTGCTTGCAGTCAGATAGAGGAGAGATCCAATGATTCCTCTATAAGTTGTTGCATCAACATCTTTGCCTTCATCATCTGGTCCAATGCCTTGAGATGCATTCATAGGAATTTTGACTGAAGTTTTTCCATCAATTCCAAACTTCTTGATGAGATCTCTGGTGTACTTCCCTTGGTTGATAAAGATGCCTTCAGGAACTTGTTTGACTTGCAATCCAAGGAAATAACTGAGTTCTCCCATCATGCTCATTTCAAACTTCTTCTGCATAACTTGAGAAAATTTCTTGCACAATTCTGGATTAGTGCTTCCAAATATAATGTCATCAACATAAATTTGCACTAACAGAATATGATTAGCAACAGAAATTTGAAATAGAGTTTTGTCCACCTTTCCTTTAGTAAACCCATGGTTCACTAAGAATAGGGACAATGTGTCATACCAAGCTCTGGGAGCTTGCTTAAGACCATAAAGGGCCTTCCTAAGCTTGTAGACACAAGAAGATTGAGTAGGAATGACAAAACCTGGAGGTTGTTCAACATAAACTTCCTCTTCAAGTTCTCCATTCAGAAATGCACTCTTGACATCCATTTGGTATACTTTGATGTCGTTGTAAGCAGCATAGGCTAGGAATATCCTGATTGCTTCCAGTCTTGCTACAGGTGCAAAGGTCTCATCAAAATCTATGCCTTCTTCTTGACAGTATCCCTTTGCTACTAGCCTTGCTTTATTCCTTACAATGTTGCCTTCTTCATCTGCTTTGTTCTTGAATACCCACTTGGTTCCAATGACATTCTGATGCTTTGGTCTGGGAACAAGTTTCCATACTTCATTCCTTTCAAACTGTGTAAGCTCTTCTTGCATTGCATTGATCCAGTCTGAATCTTCTAGAGCTTCTTCCACACACATTGGTTCCATTTGAGATATGCAGCAGGTGAACATGGCTTCTCTTCTTGATGCAGATCTGGTTCTAACACCACTGGTAACTTGACCAATCACTTGATTAGGAGGATGGTCTCTTAACCAAGTTAGATCAGGTTCTGACAGTTGCTGTCTAGGCAATTCTGATGGTTCATCTTCTGATATATCACCTTCATCTTCATCTTTGTCTATCAGAACTGGATTGGCAGGAGGAGTTGAGAATATAGGATTGTTGATGACCTCTTCTGATAGTTCTGCTCCCTTGTCTTCAAGGTTGATCTTCTGCAGAATTTCTGATAATTCTTCTGCAGAGGTACCATCATCAAATTTGACATGAATGGATTCTTCAACTTGTAGAGTTCTCTTGTTAAGTATTCTGTAGGCTTTGCTTGAACTTGAGTAGCCTAAGAATACACCTTCATCAGCTTTTTCTTGAAATACTTTCAGGTTCTCCTTTCCATTGTTTAGAATGTAACATTTGCATCCAAACACATGGAAGTAGCTGATGTTTGGCTTTCTTCCTTTCCACAGCTCGTAGGGGGTCTTCTGATGATTTTTGTGGATCATGCTTCTATTCTGAGTGTAGCATGCAGTGTTGATGGCTTCAGCCCAGTATCTGATGGGCAATCCTGATTCTGCAATCATAGTTCTTGCAGCTTCCTTCAGAGTTCTGTTCCTTCTTTCTGCAACACCATTTTGTTGGGGTGTTCTGGCAGCAGAAAGTTGATGGAATGTACCATTCTGATCACAGAAGTCTTTGATCACTTTGTTGACAAATTCAGTTCCTCTGTCAGATCTGATTGTTCTGACCTTCATATTCTTCTCAGTTTGGAGTTGCTTTAGCAGAGATGGCAACTTCTGAAGAGTTTCATTCTTCTTAGTCAGAAACACAGTCCAAGTATATCTTGAGTAATCATCAACCATAACAAGAGTATATCTTTTTCCACCAACACTGGGAGTTTCAACTGGTCCAAATAAATCCATATGGATCAGATTTAGAGGACAAGTAGAAAGATCTCCAGCTATGGGTTTGAATGAGGTCTTCACTTGTTTGCCTTTCTGACAAGCACTGCAGAGGGTCTCCTTCTTGTAGACAATGTCAGGCAGACCATCTACAATGTGTTCCCTTGCCAGTTTGTTGATGGTTTTGAAGTTCAGATGGCTAAGCTTTTTGTGCCAGTCCCAGCTTAGCTTTGAATTGTCCTTAGCTATCAGGCAAGTTCCATCTTTTGCTGTTTGCCAGTCAACAACATAGATGTTCTTCCTTCTCTTGGCTGTAAGAACCACTTCTTTGGTTGTCTCATGCTTGACATAGCATAAGGTCTTGGTGAATTCAACTGTGTAGCCTTTGTCACAGAATTGGCTAGCACTCAGCAAGTTGAACTTTAGACCTTTGACATATGAGACATTTTCAATGATTATCTGGTTCTTGATCAGCTTCCCTCTTCCTTTTGTTTGCCCTTCCTTGTCATTTCCACCGAAAGTGACTCCGGGTCCATTGATTTTCTGGAACTCTGATAGGCAACTCTTGTCACCTGTCATGTGTCTGGAGCATCCACTGTCAATATACCATTCTTGTTCTGAGATGGCTCCAGCACACAGTTCCTGCAAGATTAAAAGGAAGATTTAGGTACCCAAGCAATGTTGGGTCCTGGGGGGTAATGCAGTTTTGGTAGTTGGTACCATTTTGGTCTCATCAACTGAAACCTTGGTGGATGGTACCCATTGTCCACCTGGTAGTCGTAGTAAACAGATGTATGATTCACTTTGGGCAGATGCTTGTGAGGATCATGCTTTCTGTTTGCATACTTTTGCATAGCCTTCTTTGTTGGAAAGAAGTCCCATATACTATCAAGATCAGAGGAGCGCTTAACTTTAGGCTTCTGAGGTTGACCAGACAACCTCTTCTGCCTATAGTTAATCTTCTCTTGATATCTGCCTTTCTGATAGCAGTTTCTGATACCATTGTCATGAGATTGTCTGATAGGGTTAGGCCGTTGATTATTATTGTTCTGAAAACTTTTCCTTTTGTTAGAGTGTCTGCCAGGTTCATTAGTTTTCAAATTTTGTTTTGGTTTGGCCTTTAGAGTTTGTTTTTCTGGTATGACCTTCTCATGAACAACTTTAGTACCAGAAGTACTAGCATGGCAATTGGGGCTCAGAGTCTGTGGCACTATGACCTTTTTAGCTTTAGCAATTTTGGTGCTAGGCCTTACAGAAGGCTCACCAGACTCTGGTTCAACATATCCAAGACCAGCGGTGAAGTTATGAGAATCACCAATATTCTTCATGGAAGATTGCATCTTCAGAAGACTATTATATCTATTCTCAAGTTCCTCAATGTCTCTTATTCTTTTAAGAAGTGACTCATTTTCAGCCTTTAGTCTATCTCTTTCCTCAGTTAAGAGATTAAGTTTGCACTCAGTCTCTTTCCTTAGATCAGAGATATCAACTTTCAGCCTACTGTTCTCTTCTTTAACAAAAGAATAAGTGGCTTGGATAGTTTGGAACTCTTCCCAAAATGATGACATTGGATCATCATTTAAGGCTGTGCCTACCGAAGAGGAAATAGAATTAGAAGTAGAGCATACCTCATCATCTGATTGTGCCATGAGGCAAAGGTCTTCAGTCTCTGCATCCAAGCAGCAGAATGCTTCATCAGAGTCGGAGTCTGAGCTGGACTCAGATTCAGAAAGTGGATCTCTCTCAGCTTGTTCTGAGACAAATGCTCTTCTTCTTCTGTGTTGATCATCTGGTTTCTTTTCATCTTCATGTCCTTGCTTCTTGGACACTCTTGGATAGGGGCAGTTTGCTTTGAAGTGCCCAGGCTGTCTGCAGTTGTAGCAGAGGTACTCTCCATTGCTCTCAGAAGATTTGGTCTTCTGATGTGGTTTTCTGATGGAAGATGGACTCCTTCCATCTTTCTTCATAAATTTTCTGAATTTTCTGGCAAAGGCAGCCATATATTCATCAGATAGAAGAGTTGAGGGATCAAAATTTGTAGCCTTAGAAGTGCTGGCAGTAAGAGCAGTTGTGGTTCTCTCATCTGACACTTCTTCTTTCTCATCATGCATCTCAAACTCATAAGCTTTGAGATCAGATATCAGTTTCTCTGTGGGATAGGTTTTGATGTCCTTGCTTTCTTGGACAGCAATAACCTTCATCTTCCAGACTGGGGGCAGTCCTCTGAGAATCTTCAGGTTGACTTCTTTAACTGTGAGCTCCTTCCCAAGCTCGGATATCTCACTGGTAAGAATCAGAAGTCTGGCATGCATCTCAGCTATGCATTCCTCAGGTAGAAGTTTGAAGTCATCAAACTTCTTCATAGCTATTGTCAGTTTGTTGTCTCTCTCTTGTTCATCACCTGCTCCTATGAGATCAAGTTTGTCCCATATTTCTTTGGCAGTTCTACACTTCTTGATTCTGTTGAAGTATCTGTTGTCGATGGCTTTGTAGAGGATGTCTTTGGCAATATTGTCAAGATTGTACTGTCTCCTCTCTTCCTTTGTCCATTCTGATCTGGCTTTCTCAATCATCTCAGGCTGAGTCCTGTCAATAGTATGCTCAGTATTCACCTTCATAAATTTGGTGAAAGGTCCTTCTTCAAGAACTTCCCACATTTCATCATGAAGAGCGCAGAGGTGTGCTTTCATTCTGATCTTCCAGTCATCATACTTCTGATCTGAAAACATGAGGTGCTTTGCAAGAGAGTTATCCATAATAACAAATAAATAGAGGCTAAGAACAAGTGGATCTTTGTTCAGAGAGTAACCTAAAAGATTACAAGAACAAGGAGGCTCTGATACCACTTGTTGGTCCCGTTAAATATGGTAACCAGTCTAGAGGGGGGGGGGGGTGAATAGACTGGTTGGTTTTTCAAATTTTCTCTAAGTCCGAAGTGACTTATCAGAGAAGGTCTGATTCTGATGACAGAGAAAGGCTGGTTCTGATATCAGAACTGGCCTTGGCAGCGGATTCTGATCTGTCCGGGTAGCCTCAGAAAAATACTAAGGCAAATGCCTTTCTGATAACTCTGAAAACAAGATCTGCTGAACACAGATTCCAAGTCTTAGAGTTAATCAGTTAATATCCTAAGTGCAGAAATATAAATTGCAGTAAAGTAAATGACACCGGATATTTTATAGTGGTTCAAGGAACAACTCGTTCCTCTAGTCCACTGTTCCACTAGCTTTGAAGTAGATCAGTTACAAAGCTAATTCCTAGCACTTAAGAAGCACTCCTCGTCTTCTTCAAGCCTAGATGCCACCCAGGATGCAATTCCACGTCCTGATGGCTGATCCTTTCACTCAGCTTCCCGGAAGTATCACCACTTCACTACTGCAGTTACTTGGACGCCCTTCTTTTCAGAAGATCCTTTTGAAAAACAGAGTTTTTCCTCCAACTTGCTTCGTTACAAAGGATGTTTGATGAAGTTCTTGAAGTGTTGAAGAACAGGATGAACTTTGCTTGTTTGTTGGGGATGAGAGATTTGGAGTTTGAATCTTCCCAACGTAAGCTTGTCTTGTTGGAGGTTGTAGAGTTTGAATCTCAAGAGAGCTTGAATGATGATGTGTAATAGTTGTAGCAAAGTTGTTTTTTTTTTGTTCTTCGGTATGTAGCTTATATACGGAGGTTGTCTGCCCGTTGGAGGAGGAGACAACTGCATTAAATGCGCGTACAGTTGACTTGACCGCCGTTTTGGAAGGTTTCTATTTTTAAAATATATCTTCCCGGAATTCTTGGTCAATCATTTGCAATCAATCCTTCAGCGTATCAGGCTCATTTAATGTGCATTAAATGCTTTCCTTTCATGCACAGTCTTCTAGCCGTTGGATGTTTTTACTCGTTAGATTCATAGCTGTTGGATGTTGCTCGAAATCTTCTAAGTGTTAGTCGGGCTCTGATCAGGCTCTTCTGATATGTTGGATTCTGATGGCTATCTGATGAGTTGAGTTCTGATGGTCTTCTGACTGAACTCTGACTCTGACTCTGATAGGTCCGCTGATGAGTACCTCTGATCTGTAGTTCTCATCGGCTATCAGATGTTCAAGTTTATCAGCAACTCTCATAGGTGCAACTCTGATGGACTTCTGGTAAGAGAACTCTGATGGAGCAGTTCTCATAGAGCAAGTCTGGTAGAGCAGTTCTGATGCACTTCTGATCTGATCCAGAATAGAGCAACTCTGATCGTCGACTACACTAATACTTACAATTGAAAATTCTAATACATAAAATCTAATTTGGGGGTATTCTAACTTTCTAATCCTATAGCATCATCAAAATCTAATTACATTTATTCCTTACAAAACTATATGAAACTCCGCAAGATGTTTGTTTGCATCCTCGCCCCTTAGGCCATGAAATGAAGGGAGTAGATGAATAAGGCCCGATTTGAGATCAAATGTAGCACCTTCATCAAGAGTGGGGAAGGTGATACATAGAGGTTGTTGATTTAAGTTAGGAGCCGTGAGCTCCCTCAATGTTCTTGTTTCAAGAGCCATAGTTGTTGGCTCTTCGGGCTCGCTAGAATGAGAACTAGCACTTGATGATTCTCCCGAGTCGGTACTTGAGAATTTATTTTTCAATCGCTCGAGAGTTTGCTCTATTTCTGGGTTTGATTGGTAGGTGATCTCGTTTAGAGAACGATATTTAACCATACACTATAAAGCTCAGAAGAAATAGAAATCTTTATATGTAAATAATATTTTTTTTTTGTTTTTTCTTGAAATAAAATAAAAAGAAAAATTAATTGCCTCTCCCCGGCAACGGCGCCAAATTTGACGTGCACTTTGTCGTGTGTGCACTCAAAATAAATTCAATACTAGCACTAATACGTAGTATAGTGAAGTAGAGTTCGTAACCACAGGGAAAGGAATAATTCTCTTTTTATAAACTAGTAAATAAAAGGGGGTTTTGGGATTGAATGATTTAATTAAATTAAAAACGAAGATGAACGAGTTACGTGGTTTAAATCAAAGATAAAAAGGACTTGGCATTGCTACTTTCCACTTGTTGATATATTTTAGTCGATCATTGTTATATCTATAACTTATTCCCTCTCGAATACTCAATCGAGGAGTATATCCAATTCATCGAGGGTAGCTATTAACAACGACCGTTCATTAATAACCCTTACTATTAGTCAAGTATAGAACACCGCCATATACCGACTTAATAGTAGCATTTAATCTCTTAACTCCTTGATGAAATCAATTGAGATTGATAACCTCAACACAACGGTTTCGGTTTAACCAACAAAATTAATCCCTCTTAAGTTTATTAACCACGACCGTGCATTAATAAACCGAAGTTACTTACTCGTGAAGCCATCAACGATTAACCATCGGTTCGTTGATCGTTTCTAGTAGTAATTAATGTCGAGATGTTAACTAATTGTCATCTTAGCAACACTCCCCAACATTAATATAAAGATAGATTAAGGGAAGAATTAATATTCAAGGAAGAAGATTAAATATGAATAATCCTACAATAACTAATGTCAAGATGTTATCTAATTGTCATCTTAGCAACACTCCCCAACATTAATATATAGAGGAAGAAAATAAATACTACCATAATTAATGTCGAGATGTTAACTAATTGTCATCTTAGCAACACTCCCCAACATTAATATATAGATAGATTAAGGGAATAATTAATATTCAAGGGAAGAAGATAAGAAAATAACTCACAACTTTAATAATCAACAAGCTTCAAGAGCAACACCAAGAAATGGAAGTTTAGCTCCTCATTTGGAGACTAAACATGCTAAAAGAAATATAAAGAAATGCTATTCTAGACTGAGCTTAAGTATAGAAAAGAAGGGATGATTATTTGTGAAGGAAAATGGGGTTATTTATAGGTGTTTTCAACACCCTGGGGCATTGACCCGCCCGGGTAAAAGGACATACCCGACCGGGTCAACGTCAAAATCACATATTTCCCACGTTCTGGCGATCTTCGGCATGTTCTGGTGTTCCGGGTCACATCTGACCCGACCGGGTCAAATAAGTGACCCGCCCGGGTCTAGTGACTTTCTCAGCAGTTTCTGATTCTTTGTCATACCCGACCGGGTGAAGTATTGTACCCGGTCGGGTTTGTGCTTCTGGGCAGCCAAATCTTATTTTTCTTCACTTCAAAGTCCTCCTTTTCAACACCCTAATTCCTAACTCTACTTTACAACTTACAAATGAAGATTAAAATACAATTACAACTAAAATCACACAAATGTTTACAAACTAAATAAAACGGTAAACAAACCACACAAATCATATGTAAAAACATACACTTGTGCACTACTAATTAGTGCATATCATCCACACAAAGTAATGAGGGAATTCAACATACAACAGGTTTAATGCTCTGGCAGTTGCGTTGGTTACATTCATAGAGAAGAACTGAGTGAGCATAGTTTTAGTAGAATCTGCAGACTCGGTTACATAAGTAATCCGCTGGTTCCCATAAAAATTGAGGTATTGTGAATTTTCTAAGTGCACCTGTAACTGTAAGACAGCGGGTTTCATTTCAGCAATTGGAAACCCAAAAATACGCCACGCAGCTTCAGGCGGAGAGACCCAGCGGGCTTTTTGGAAATTTGATATCTCATCAATAACATCACTATCCCCTACACCTGACAGCGCCATACTCACCCTATCATGCCCTTTATATACATATTTGTATATATATTTAACAAATTTAACACTCGCACAGGATTCCACATTGATGTGGCAATCATACTTCCTTAACAATCGTGCATTATAGGGGACCACCCACCTATTATCGAGATTATACTTCCGCACATTCACTGTCACCCCAGAAGCTCGCCTCCTATATGTAGGAAAACCATTTTCATCAAATAATGTCACAGGAGCAATTTCACGTGGATAGTTACTTCTACACGAAGGTGTTTCCGACCCACGTGGTGTAACCATGCAAGGGCACTTAAGATTCATGAGACCACAAGGGCCATGGATCATATGCTTCTTTACAAGAAGATACAAGCCGGGGTCATTTGAAGGATCCGGAATCTCAGCAGTAATAAGCTGATCACAGTGCTCAGAGGTAGTAATTTTGCAAGGATGCGAAAGGATAAGTAAGAAATGAGCGTGTGGGAGACCCCTTTTTTGGAACTCGATCACATATGTGTACGCAACAACCTTGCCAAACAACGCACCCTTTATTACGTCCTTCTTAAAGTCCTCCAATCGAGAACGGAAAACACGAGCAACGAGTTCTGGCCGATTTTGGACTTCATCCGCGAAAGCCAAGCGTTCTTTGATTTCAGGCCAATTAGGGTTGCACGTGATCGTTATAAACAGATCAGGTTTACCAAAATTCTGCACAAGCGCCATCGCATCCATGTAACGGCCGCGCATATCACGGGGACCACCTATGAAGGACCCAGGAAGCATCACACGACGCCCAACATCACTGGTGTTCTGCACGCCTGCATCAACGCTATCAACCAAACCTTGATATGTGTCTGAGCGGAATTCATGTTGTTTACTCCGGTAGTAGTCCAACCGTTGCGTTTCTATCTTTATATAAATGTCCACTATGTATTGCTGAAACAGGCGCCCCGTGTGTAGTATGAAAGAAGTGTTTTCATGGCGCATCTGGAGCTTGTATGCGTAATACTGCCTGCATGAAACAGACGGCCTCTTCCTGCCATCAGTCCGCATGTTTTCCTCGCCAGCAATTAGAGCATCATCGGTTTCAAATTGGGAACAGCCAACGGAGGCAGTAGGATGTGGCAGCCCGGCATAATTGGCAACGCCCCTAGTTGTCTTCGGTATCCCCTCATGCCAGCCAACCTCACCAAGAGGGAATAATAGAGGATATTGCAATGGATCATAACAACCATAGTAGTAATGAATATTTTGTGACCCACCGCTGTGTGCATATACGCGAATGTTCCTATTGGATACCAGTCCCTCGTATTCATCCTCAACCCAAACAGCAGCAACTTGGGACGAAGTTGGTCGATTGTAAACCCGCTGATCAAGAGAAGGATTACCATTCAGCACGATGGAAAATTCATCTGTGCGTTCAATGTCAGACAACGACTTGAAAAATTGCGCATATGGGTTCGTGGAGAGTACATCCATCAACGCTGTTACAACTGCTCTGTCCAGGTGGTCAGTACTTTCTAGTCTACTATCCAGAGCACACTCTGTGTCGTAAAAATACAGTTGCAAGTTCCGAGGTGGGCATCCATCAGGGAGCAAGTCATTGATAAAATGATATATCTGACCTTGGACTCTAAATGTATAAATTCCTTGATTTCGTCTACACAGCTGCTTGTCGTAGTTGTATATGCCAATCGATGTGAAGGCAAACGTATTGTTGTATGTTCGCACACACGCCTGGAACTGTTTAGACAAAGGATCACGGGCAGTGAATAAGCCCTGCAGTTGAGCAGGCATTTCAGTAGAGGTGAGCACAACCTCACCCTTGCTGCAACACATGCTGGGAGGTTCGTATTGAATCCGCTCAGCACCGCAAAAAGTACAGTCGGGTACAGGGCTTAGCCGGTAAGAGTCACATACAGCAACGGGTGCAGAGGTGCACATTTCAGTGGAGGCCATGCAGTCACATGTACCTGACGCACACAGTTCGTAGCATAGAATATCACGAAGGCCGGAGCACACGGTAACAGTTTCGCGCAGTAACACAAGACGCAATCCAACGCGGAAAAGGCATCAAAGAACCAATTTGGAGTATAGAACAGACCGTCGTACGCATCACAAGACATGATCAATGCAGCAAGATATACGATTTAAGTATAGTGTGAACGAGATCCACAGAATACCAAAACAATGTAACAGGACAATGTAACAATGATAGAGGGCCAACAATGGTAAGAAAATGAACAAGGTTATGCATAGCAGGTACCGAGGTTGAGGGATTTATTTTGGACACATGAAAGGTAAAAATGTTAGACAAATCCAAGCTCAGTACGAGAAGAGTACACGAAGGCTGTCAGCATAGTACAGAGCACACACCTGGCAGATCCACATCGCAGCAGGCATGGTGAAATGGAAGAGACGATCCGATTGTTGAAGCGGCAGATTGTGAAGCCTTTCTCGTCAAATGTCGACGCCTCTTCCTACGCGCACGCTGGTCTTCCGGTGCAACAATACTGCCAAACCCACCGCGTGTGGCCATTGACAAGAATGATAGGAATCCGAGGGGGGAAAAAACTCAACACATAACTGCGACAAACAACACTGGAAATACCTAACCCAACCAACGCTTGACGGGGTGACACACTCGCATAAGATACTGAGGTGTCAAGGCAGCCCCCCCCATCCCCACCCCCCAAAGCACAGCACACTGCTCACACGCCGATCAAAACCAGCCCCAAAAGGCTACCTCAACCCCAAAACTCGGGGGGGGGGGGGGGGGGGGGGGGAGATAACAAAGGAGGCCAGCGATACAAACAAACAAGGGCAACAAAACAGCTGCATTGAAATTATCAACCAAACAAGGCAAGCACTTACAAGACCAGTAAAGCAAGATGATGCACCTGCAAGCCAAACTTCACAACCACCTGAGAACAAAATAAAGAAACAACACACAAGTGTTATTATTGGGAAAACATCACATGTCATAGGAAAATAGGTAAGGATTTGTTTAAGAAGACCTACTATCGTCAACTATGGCCATGTATCAAACTCCATAGTTGACGAGAGGAAAACGAACAGTCAGAGACAGGGCCCCATGTTATTGCATCATTGAATACCTTCCCAATCACTTCATAGTTAATATGGATGATTGTGTGAAATAACTAATTCCATGAAAGGGGAAAACATGTAAAATAAATAAATTGACAACATGTTGTTTGAACCATTTTCTGGAACAGTCAAATGAAATAATCCACCTGATAAGATAGCGTTAATCCACAAAAAATGTGTTTGGAAAAAAGGAAATTGGCGGTGAATGAACTAAATGAAGTAGGAAAGCTAACAAGATGGATTTTTGGTTTTATGAATCTGTGTTTTTTACTATATATATATATATGAAACCTAAGGATAGCCCTTTTCAATTTCACCTATAATTTAAATATTAACTATGCTGCAACCATGGGTTATTTAAACAAATCTTATGAACTCTGTTTACGTCAAAAGAGTGGGCTATTACCGTAGGAAATAATCACAAAGAAGAATCAAATTTGTTGTAGTTACTCTATATTAAACACTAAAGAGTAGATAAAGGGAAAGCAAACAAAGGAAACTCACAGCTTCGAAGGAAATCAAACACAGAGAGCACGAGAGCAAAATGAAGGATACAAGGAGCCTCTGCACACGTCCAAGCAAATAGGTTAGATATTTATGGTATGGGAGAAGCTGACTCACAAGACTAAACAGTGCCAAGGTCTTCCTTGGCCATAGAATCGTTCGCCACGGGAGGTCAACGGAAGGCAGCAATTATCCCCGCGAAATGGGAGTTTCCGTCTAACTGTTGTAACGGAAATGGACCAACTAACCATCATAGGCATTTAATGTATATAGTAAGATAAATGACCCCCTAGTTATCAACAATTATCAAATTACCATGAATTATTTAAAAACTGCTTCCAGCTTTTGGGAGTCACAAACGGAGAAGTGGTGTTTGCAAACACCCTTTTTTAACTTCAACCTCCAGAAAATCCCAAAAGTGCTTTTCAAAAGCATTTGCAAACAATGCTTTAATTGGGTGTTGTTTTAGTTGGAGGGTCTAATTGACTTTAAAGCTTATTTGACAGTCTTCCCATTAATAAAAGAGCTAGAGGTATATGTGGATATAATTAAACAGTAATTGAACATCATTAACAACATAAAATTATCGATGTAAAAAACAATTCAGACAATGAATTAAATCTTAAAGCTTATTGAAGTTTGAATCACTGCATTAACACATTTGGAATTGGAATTGAAAGATAACAAAAATTAACCAGAATTAATGTTCCTGTTGCTCGGTGCTAGAAATTCTCTCCACCGCTGCTTTTTTTCTTCTTACGGCTCCTTGCATAGTTGCATCTACAGTTTTTTTCCCCAAGAGCCCGTCTTTTCCTTTTTCTTCCCACACTTTACTTTTTGCTGTGTAGCTCCTGCCGTCGGTTACTCTCTTTCTCGGGTTGGTGCCGCTCCTTTATTTCTCTTCCCAGCGGTTGTTTAATTTCCCCCCTTTAAATCTAGGCCTCTTTTCTTTGCTATTGTTGGCATGGTTTTAAATTGCGGTTGCGGTTGCGGTTGCGATCGCGGTCGTTGCGGTTGCGCCTAATGTGGCCGCTGCGATGCGTATTGCGGCCGCTGCGACGTGAATTATTTTCAAGTTCGCACCAGAAAGAATGATGGACAGGCGGAAGCGTTGCGTTCAGTTGCGGCATGTCGCGGTCGATTGCAACCTGTTGCAGGATGTTGCGGCGCCGTCGCGGTTACGTTGCGGTTTCGTCGCGGTTATGTTGCGGTTTTGGCCGTGATTCCAAATCATAAGGGTGTTGCGGGCTGATGCGGTTGCGGTGCCCTCGGCAACCGCAATATTGCGGCCGCAATTGCGGTTGCGGTCCGCAATTTGAAACCATGATTGTTGGTAGGGTTATATATGAATCGAATCGAGTCGAATAGTGAGATTTTGTATTTGTATTTGTTTAATTTTTTCGAATACGAATTCGAATTCAAATATGCAGTGAATAATAATTTCGATTTGTATTTGTATTTGTTTAACAATACGAATAGTTAACGAATTATATACGAGTATCGAATCGATTTGATCATAAGTTAAATATAAGTCAAATAAGGAGTATCGCTTTAAAATAACGTAACTTTTCTTATACTCCGTATTGTTTATGTTGTAAATGCATGATATGACTTAATATGTGTTTTTAGAATTTAAATTTAATGGATCAATGCATTTTTAGATGGTGCACAATATACTAAAGTGAATTAATTTTATGATTAATAAATATAAATATATCTACTTCAAACCTTTTGAAATTAACACTAACACACACATATTAGAAATTATACTTATAATGTGTGAAATAAGTTAATAATTGTATATATCAAAGTCAAACAACTCTAATTTTATTCTTCAAATCGAATACATAATTATTTGTATTGTATTTGAAAGACATTTGAACAAAAAAAAATGATTTGTATTTCGTATTTATATTCTGGTTTATTACAAATAGGCTTGAAATTTGTATGCAAAAATGTATATATGAGTTACAATTTAATGGTATTACTATCTTTTAAAAGTTATTATAGTGTTATTACTATTTTTATTAATATTGATATTAATATTACCATTATTATTAATCGAATATATTTGATCAATATTCGAATCGAATACACTGATATTCTTATTTGTATTTGATAACAACTCGAATCAAATTTAATATTCTTATTTGTATTTGTATTTGAATTTTCCGAATTCGAATCGTATTATACGAATTCGAATCGAGCACAAATTATTTGATTCGTTTATAACCCTAGTTGTTGGCCGTCTTCTCATTTTTTTGTTCTTTTGTTTCATGTTTAATATAACCCGCAGCAATGTGCTGCTGCAGTGTGCTGATGGCAATCCCCTTCTATTTCTTTTTAATTTTTTATTTTTTAACGCAGCCTGGCTACCCTTAATTCCTTATTGAGGAAATGAAGAAACAATGTGGGTTTCAAATCACGGGCTTTCAATTAGGGTATTAAAAACGGGATTCGGAAGGCACCGTTTTTAACAAATTAGAGCTCGTTTGGTAGCACCAAAATCGATTGTCTTGGCTGATTCTGCTGAAATTTATGAAGTTCTGACTAAAGTGATTGCATTGGCCGATTCTGCTGATTGAAGAAAAAAATTATTTTTAAAGTATATTTTATTTATAAAATAAAGAAAAAATTATATGTAAAAATAGTCATCTATAGTAACGTAACTTCAGCCAAATACAGCCAGAAAGTAACTCAAATCTTACTTTTTCTGCTTACTCAAACCTAATTTTTTTTGTTCCTTATTACACAATTCAGCGCGCGCAAGCAAAAATTACGTGTTTGGTGAAAAAGTTGGTTGATAAGCCTGATAAGTCGAAAAACAGTGTTGCCAAACGGCCACTTAAAAGTTTTGAATAAAAAGTGGAAATTACCCGCACCGTCAACGTTTATATGACCTACATCATTTATCTCCCAATTATTTTTCCTTTACATTTTTAACTTTTATGTTTTCAATTACCTTTATTTATTTCAATTTTAGACTAATCTCCTTCCTCTGTATAGAATAGAACTAGCGAGACATAAAAGATAGATTCCCCAATCTCTGGCTCCTGCCTCTGTGAAGCATCTACGTCGTTCGCTCTCCTCTCTTTTCTCTGCTTCTTCGGCTCTCTGGCCTCTGTGAATCATCAACGCTAATTCAACTTGAGAAACCAATCCGTCTGTAGCTCCGTAACTTCATCGGATTGCCGCACTGTAGCGGACGAACAAATTCCTCTGGTCCTTAATTCACCTGTTATCTCCATATCCAGCTTAACTTCTAACCCTGCATTGTAAGTTTCTAACCTAATTTTTTTAAAGTTCATCCCAAATTTATTTGTCAATTCCAAAGCTTGTAATTCTAACGTACGTTGTTAGTATTATTTTTTATAATCTGAGTTCTAAAATTGATTATAAAAATTGAGGATGCAGAATGAACAAACTATTTAAGATAAATTAAAGCAATTGGAACATGAATCAAATAAAACATTGGGGTGGTTATACATTGTAATTAGCTTGTAGGAGGACAATCTTTCTTAAGTACTTCACAAGTTTCATGTTTACGGCAAACTTCTTCAACGTACGCTAATCGTTCAGAAGAAATAGGTCCGTCATATGGATAAACAATGTACCGCGATAGATTATCAGCAATACAAAAATGTATTTTAGCAGCAAGATCGTTTGCGGCTTCATCTGAGGTCTCCGGGGTTGACGGTGAATCTTTTGCGAAGGTTAACCAAGGCAAAAGAATAGCCAACACAAACATCAAAGTCATTTTCTTGTTATAAACCATAGTTTATTATTCGTATTTCCCTTCTCTTATTTTTTGCTTTTATGTTGTCGAGTTTCTTTCGTCATATATGGCCAATATGTATTTGAAGCTTTATATACATCATGTAATCACAGCTTTGATCATCTGTTTGTCTGAATGTATTTATTTCATATACGAGGTATACATTAATGTTGGCTATTATTAACTCATGTGTATTAATTAATATGTATGAATTAGGCCCATCTTTATTAATTATGTGTCATACATTCTTTAATTAAATTACTACATAAGGTTATAAATATTTGTTTAAATTTTATTTTAAAAGGTGAGGTACATTAATTAATATGCATTTACTACGCGTTTAAGTAATGTTTATTTACTATGTGAGGTACATTTCTTTATAAACGCTAAATTACTATGCGTTTCAGCAGGTTCACCGTTTGGATACATCCACAAAATTGGAAAACACCAAAACACCGAATAACTAGTCAAATATGGTTTAGATCATGTAAAAACCAGTCAAAATCAGGTGAAAATGGACCCAATTTTGTTTTCAATTGTAGACCTTTGTTCATCACTTCATCACCTTTCGCCAAGCCAAAAGACTTAATGTATGTTTACTTTGGGAGTTGGATAGAAGGGAAGGGTGAGGGTTTATGAACCTTTTTTTTGTTCCGGATTTTATATTATGGAAGGAGTGGTTTTGTTTCATTCACGTAATCAACTAAAAAGGTTTTTTAGACTTAGGCTATGTTTGGCCAAACAAGTTGAAAAGATCTTTTTTAGACTTTTTAATAACTGTTAGTTTTTTTGAGCTGAAAAGCTTGCAGATGAAAAAGACCGTAGCTGTTTCATAAAAGCTGCCTGTTTTAAATAGTCATGTTTGGCACCACTAGATGTTCTAAGTAGCTGAAATGATAAAATTCCAATTAAGGGTATACTCAAATATTACTACGTGGAATCTTTCCGGTAAGGTATACCTTACCAGAACCGCCGTGCGGCCTCCACGTTTTAAGGGTCTTCACGGTGGAATTTTTCAATGAAATTTTTTGAGCATGTTTGTCATTAAGTCTAGTACATCCATACCAAATTTCAGCAAAAAATTCAATCGGGAAGGCAGCCAAACGATTTTTGGAAGATAACTGCGTTTTATATGTATATAAAGGGTGCAGTTATCTTCCAAAAATCATTTGGCTGCCTTTCCGATTGAATTTTTTGCTGAAATTTGGTATGGACGTACTAGACTTGATGAAGAACATGCTCAAAAAATTTCATTGAAAAATTCCACCGGGAAGGCCCTCAAAACGTGGAGGCCGCACGGAGGCTCCGGTAAGGTATAACTTACATGCACTGATGATGCACATAGCTAATTTTAATTTTAATAAAATGAATATTCTGGAGAATATTCATTATATCTCCAAAAAGATTAACATTACCTACCGAAAAATATAGTTCATACTGGAGTATGATAATATTTAAATATAACAAAATATAGCTATTTAGAAGTCTCATTCTTTTATACTAGCCTCTACCATTCCAAATTAAATTGGCAATACTATTGCGGACTTCCTTCATCTCACTTGATGTGTTAGTAAATGTAGCATCACTTGAATTTGTCTCTTGTACATCCTCTAGGTCCTCATTTAGATCGTAGTCCGGGTTATTTTCGATGAAATTGAAAAGTAAGTCTTCACTTGAGTTCTTCCAAATATAGTTATGCAATGCAAAGGCTGCCACTATCACATCAATTTGTGTATTAATGCTAAATTTTGGCATTATTTTCAGTATCCTCCATCTCTTCTTAAGTACTCCAAATGATCTCTCAATACAACTCCGGAGTGATGAGTGTGCGCGATTAAAAACTTCATCGGCATTAGTGGGCAACTCATTCTCAAACTGGGATTGATGATATCTGATCTATGGATATGGTACCAGATATCCTTTTCGGTCAGGGTAGCCTTTATCTACCAAGTAATATCGACCTACAAACAAATATTTATGTTCAAACTTGAGATTTTGAGTTTGTACTACTGTAACCTTGAGGTGAATTTTACCCAGGCTCTTTACTTTACGGTCAAGGATTCTTTTAGTGTGTATCCAAAGTAAACCAATTTGTACAAAATACAATTCCTTCCGTCAAGAATTTTTTTTAAATTTCATTTATTAATCTTGGAACCAAAGTGTTGTACTTCATCTGAAAACAGAGCATCGAATTCCTACTATCTGGCTCTCTAATACGTAGTACTGTATATATTTTACTCAAATTTATCGAGTTTGCAATACAACAATTTGATTACAAATTAATAAATGAAATTTGAAAAAAAAAATCAAAGAACACATGGGCTAAGAATAGAGATGGATGAAAGAGTTTGAAAAACACAATCTAAATGAGGAGAAGAGAAGAAGAATACCTGGAGATTTCTTTGAAGAACAATGGAAACCAGAAAAAAATGCCGTTGAAGAGGAAGAAGGGATTGTGCGCGGCCAGGGTTATGCAAGAAGTAAACGTGCGCAGGGTTATGCGTATCGGAATTTTTGGAAAAGATCTTTTCTCTCCAACGCTACCTTGGGTAGCATCTCATAAAAGACCTAGACTTCTCAAAAAAGCTATTGGGCCAAACACACAATTGGAGTCTTTTAAGATCTTTTTAAATAATAGAGAAGCTTGAAGCTATTAACTTTTGTGTGCCAAACATGCTCTTAAGGTATGGCGGAATTTTAGATTCTCCCGAATAGGAGGTTTTTTAAGGGAAACTAATTAAATGAGAGTAGTGTTGGGTTCCCTCCTTAAATGAGAAGTTAATGAGAATTCTAGAATACTGCGGAGATGTCTAGAATTCTCTAGATGTGTGTAGAGAAATATTAGATGTTCTAGAATATTCTGGAGTTTTCTAGAGAGATGTGGGATTATCTAGAAGCGTGTGGAAGAGTGTAGAATATTGTAGAAACCTTGTAGAGTTTTCTAGAGGAGTGTGGAATTCTCTAGAAACTTGTGAAAGCATATGGAAGTATGTGGAAGCCTCTAGAACATTCTCAAGCAATGTGAAGTTCTCTACGTCCTTCTAGAAGATTGGAGAAGCTTGTGGACACTTCTTGAAAGAATCTAGAAGTGTAGTAATGTATAGAAAGTTCTAGAGAACCTTTGAGAAGAGTAGTATAAATAGGGGTGAGACTCCTCATTCTTATGAGAGAGTTTTGTGAGAGAACTTTGAGTGAGCCATGAGGCATTGTGAGAGAGAGTCTTTGAGAGAGCTCTTGAGTGAGTGAGTGCCTTTTTGAGAGAGGGTTGTGAGAGTGATGTGAGCTACCCGTTTACTTGTAAAATATCTCTTGTACATTTCAATTGTAAAATACAATGTGTTATTGTTAGATTGAGCCTTTGTATTAAGAGTGAGTGGGTAGGTGTACAAGAGTTCTTTGAGCTCGTGATCCTGGAAGAGATAGGGGTCGTGTTTTTCCCCAACAAGTAGTAGTCCAATTTTAAAAGGTGTACGAAATGAATTTGTACCTGCTAATAGGAAGACAACTTTTGTGGTTATGATTTATCTATAAAATTAATAAATTTACAATTCTTTGATTCTACTCATGGTCAATAAAACTCACCTTTGAATTTTAGATGCAATGAATGGGCAAATTACATGCTACTTTATAGGATAACGTGGCGAAGATGTGCTTCATCACGATATGATCATTTTGAGGATGTACATGATGATGAAACGGATGGTCCTTCTCAACGGCAAGACTATAGAAAAGACACCCCATCGGTGGGGAAAAATACCGAAATTTCGGTATAATGGACTTACCATATAGAAAAATACCGAATTTACCGAAGTGTTTGGTATACCGACACTTTTGATACGGTATGATACCGTACCGAATTACTTCGGTATGGTATCGGTATATATTTTGGAAATAAACGGTATACCGTTATACCGTCATACTGTAATTCCAAGCCAATAATTTTTTTAAAATTATAAAAATAACTAGAAACACAACATTAATTCAAGGACAATGACTTGATAACCATGTTTCTTGAATTATTTATACTCTTTGCTGGAGATCGATGTTATTTCAAATATATTTATGTTGTTTAAATTATTATTTTAGCAGAATGTGTTGTTATCTTCATATATCATGTGTTTGAAGTATCCGTGCATATTTATAATATTTTTTTGTTCAAAGTTGAATATAACACAAATAGGTTATCAGTGGTATTTTATACTCCCTCCGTCCCGGAATGATGTTCCCCGTTTGACCCTCACACATTTTTATGCAAAACTAAAAGTGTTGTTGACTTTCCTTATTTGCCCTCCCATCCCCACGTGCTGGCTTAATTCCGAAAAACAAAACAAACAAAGGGAAAGGAGCTGCAGTGGTAAAAACAATCAATTAAGGGGGTAAAAAACTTTTAAAAGTGATTTGATGGTTCTACAGTGCTGGAACCTGTGTCCGGGTTACAAGATTCGAAACCCCTCCAAAAAAGGGAGGGTTAATGCTAATTTCATAGCTACAATACACCAAAATTCAAAATTCCCTCCAAATTGTTCTTTAAATGCCTACAACTACCACATCTACCACCATTTACTACAGTTATGGATCCCTCTTTGGCTCTTGGAACTGAGCATGGTGCACCTTCCTCAGCAAACTTTCCTGCTGATGTTGTACTTCCAGATTCCACAGCTCCAACTCCTGCTGCACCTGCAGATTCCACAGCTTCAACTCCTGTTGTACCTGCAGCAAACACAAATGAAGGAATCCAAACTGGAGGCATCAGGACGGCAAAGCTAAGTAATACAGAGAAAAGCACTTTGGTGGAAATACTATTAGCTCATTAACATAATGGGAAACTTCAGAGGGGCATTGTGGGAAAAACAGCTACGCAATTCAACTGCTCTAGGCGCACAGTTAGCAAACTGTGGGTCCGAGCTCACCGTCAACTCAATGATGGGGTCCCAATTAATGTGCATAGCCAATGTAAGGGAAATGTGGGAAGAAAAAAGGCCATTTATGACTTGGACAAGTTAAAAGACATTCCACTTCATCAAAGAAAGAACATTCGGTCTTTGAGTTATGCCCTAGACATCTCAAAGTCTTCTGTGCACAGATTAATCAAAGGCAAGGAAATAAAGAGACATTCCAACGCCATAAAGCCATTGCTCACACATGAAGGTAAAATCAAAAGGTTACAATTCTGTCTATCTCATGTAGTGCCTAGGCCACCGCCATTAAACTCCACGTTTCATCATTTTTATGATCACATTCACATAGATGAAAAGTGGTTTTTTTATCCAAAGAAACCACAACATACTACACCCACCCAAGTGAGCCTGACCCCTACAGATCTGCTCAATCAAAAAAATTTATACCCAAAATTATGTTTTTAGCAGTTGTGGGTAGGCCTAGGTTTGGGGACAATGGGGCAGTGTTATGGGATGGAAAGATTGGTATCTTTCCATTCACATTTTAGGCAAAAGCAAAGAGGGCTAGTAAAAATAGACCAGCAGGAACTTGGGAGACAAAACCCACATTAAAGGTCAACAGAGATGTTATCAAAGAGATGATGCTGCACAAAGTCCTACCAGCAATCAAAGCAACATGGCCAGATGCAGAAAATAGAAACATCATAATTCAACAAGATAATGCCCCGCCACATGTAAATCTAGATGATGCAGACTTTCTAGAGTCAGCAAATGCTGATGGCTGGAACATAAAGCTTACTTACCAGCCATCTAACAGCCCAGACCTAAATGTATTGGACTTAGGTTTTTTTCATGCAATTGATTCACTGAAGGAACAAAAATCCCCTAGGAGTATTGTTGAGTTAATTGAAGTTGTGAGAACTGCATTTGATGAGCTCACAGCTTATACTTTGAACAAAGTGTTTTTAAGTTATCAGTGTGTGATGGACCAAATATTGATGCACAAGGGTGGAAATCACTATAAACTCAAGCATGTTGGTAAGGATACGCTTGACAGACACGGGCTGTTACCACAGAATATGGAAATCAATCTAGCAGTGGTGGATGAAGCTAAGGAGAATCTCATACACATGCAAACACAAGGGCCAGAAACACAAGAGGTGCATATGCAGGGTGAAGGGACTGAAACTCAGTTCACAACTGAAGATGATGCTCATCTTCAATGATGAACTGGGTAGGGACATCTTTCTTCATAGATGGGGAAGTGTACAACTTCTTTCAGTACACAAGTAAGGGACTGCATTTTTGTATGTAGGGAAGTGTACAATTTTTTGTATGTACACTAATAAGGGACTGCTTTTTTGTATGTAGGGAAGTGTACAATTTTTTTATGTACATTATCTTAGGGACAACTTTTTTGTATGTACACTATCAAAGGAACATAGCACATAAAATGTAGGTGAAGTGTACAATTGATGTATGTACTGCCATGATTGCCTAGCCTACAATATCAAAATGTAGGGGCAGTGTAGTATCTTTTGTTCAAATATCAGTATGTTTATTAGGAGACATGTGTGTATTTAAGTGAAATGATAACAATCTAAGCCACAGTAAGGTAAGCAGACAAGGGCAACCAGATACATAGCCTCCTACACTTACTCAAAGTGGGTGGCATATGTACTGAAGGCAATCAAAAATTTCATAAGCAGTACATGGCATTCATGTATGCATTCAAGTCAATTGACACAATCTTACTCACACATGCACATACATTGGCTTTAAAGGCTGGGCCATCATCAATTAACTCACTCAGTAACCACACAACCCCCATCATCATCAGTAGAAGCATTAAAGTAAGCAGGGCTAGTAGTGTATGTGCAGTGCCTCAGATCACTGTAATGTAAGCCCTATCATCATTAGCAAAAAGCACAAATATACTCCTAAACTTACTCAAAGTGGGTGTCATATGTACTGAAAGTCAACCAGAAATAGGATCACCAGTTCATTTACATAGCCTCCTACATTTAGAGAAAGTGGATGAAGGTAACCAAAAAACACAATGAGACTCGTGTGGCAGTAAGGTTACATAGAATCAGGTAATTTCATCATTTAAGCAACAATCAGGTCAAATTATGGCACAATAATTCATCATTTATCAGATAAAGTAGACAATAACCACAAAATGGGGACACAAATGTGCAAATTCAAACGAAATATACATATGTAAGGAATACAGAGATTTCCCTTAAGGGGTGTCCCGAAATACATCCGCGTACGGATCTGGGAAGATGGCGTCGAAGGAATTAACCTCCTCGCCTTCTTCAACCGATTCTTGAGACTCAGGACACTGGGATCCATACCACTTCCGCAGCTTCCAACCCGGATCTGTTTCCGATGATGTAGTCCAGCCACATCCAGGGTCTCCTTCTTCGTCTTCGTGCACCCAAATGGGAAGAACAACTTTAGCATGGGTGACCGATTTTTTTTTCGGAACCACAAGGGTTAGGGTTTATTACAGGTGGATGGCTGATAAGTCCGTATTTAGACACACATTTGATGCGTGTTGAGATCGGCTTTTGATGGTTTTCCTAGCTTTAAGGTGTTGCAAGTCTCAATTTTAGCTCAAGATATGTTTAACAGGCGTTGGTTCGAGTTTTGTGTCATTTGTAGTCAAAATCAGGAATTTAGAGTCCGGCACCGGCGCTTGAGGAGCAATTGGGATGATTCGAGATGCATTCGAGAGTGATTTGAAAGCTTTGGAGGTCACCGGGAGGTTCACGATGAAGATTTGATGTCAAAAGAGCTCTAGGATTGGCTTCAGGGTCAAAAGAAGATGAACGAAGCTTGAAAACGACAATCAGGATTACCTTCTGTCAATCGATGAAACATATCTCTTTGTACGAACAACCAATGGATACGATTCAAGTTTCATATGAAAGCCAACTTCAAGAGCTACAAATCATATGAAGACACCTTTGCGAGAATCTGAGAGGAAGAAGGTGAAAACAGACAATGAAGTCAGATGATCCCTGCTGCGATTTCAGAATGAGACCTTCCACCATTTTATTCATATCTCTTGATTGGGTGATCCAAATCCCATTCGGCAAGTTGTGGTGGATAGAGGACTTCATTATCTACAACTTTCATGAAGGAAGTTTTGTCAAATTCGGAAGTTTTACGCACGCCGTGCGTAGGGGAACGCACGACCGTGCGTCTGAGGCGAGAAAGCAAGGAAGATACTGCCAGCAACGCACGGACGTGCGTTGGGGGACGCACGCCGTGCGTTCCATATTTTTACGCGGCTATGCTCCGGACGCACTGGGGGACGCACGCCGTGCGTTGGCCCCGTGCGTTGCCCCTGGAATCCTAATTTCGCCCGAATTGCTCCGTTTTTCCTATTTAAACAGCCTGTAAACCCCGTTTTCGAGGGGGGAGCTTAGAGAGAGTGCCTAGCACGAATTTTAGAGGGCTTTTCAGCCTTGTTCATCAATCTTTTGGGATTCTTTGTAAGTTCCACCTTTTTAATTAATGACAATTAATTCTTTTTATTCCAATTCTATTGATTCTTCAATTATGAATTGTGAGTGGTTTTAATTAGGGATTTGGGATTGATGAAGGGGTTAATCATGATGTATGGCTAGATTCTTTTCGGTTTAATTACATGAATGTCGTTTAATTTGTGTTTGAATAATTTAATTGATATCTTTTGTAACCTAGAATCGCGACTAGAATTACAATTGCATGTAGAATAAATTAAGAGAGATCTAATTTGTTCTAGGACACATTCACACACACTTAATCGTTCGCTAAGAGATTAGTAGCGATTAAGGGGCCGTAAGCTCGCTCGTCCTGGCAATAATTTAGGATCCTGTCGCATGAGAGATCAGCCTGGTCCCCTAAATTATTGTACTCTACGCCGCGAGAGCGGTAAGAACTTAGTAATGATTAGCTAGGCCCAATTAAATTAATTTCATCTAATTAGGCCTGATCTGCCAGAAATCTGGTTACCCCGGAATCGATCCATGTTCCCTTCGTCATTAATTAGAAAGAACCCCCTAGTTTAATTGTTCGCATTAGTTTTATTTTCCAAACCAACCAATCTCGTACGACGCTTTTATTTTATTTTCTTTTTAATCGCTGAATTTAATTAATTCTTGATTCCTTTTTGTCCGTCCCTGTGGAGACGATACTCGTACTTACACCACTATATTACAATCTTTTTAAGTGCGAGAAAACTCACATCAATGGCCATCGGAAATGTTTGGCTGTTTGGAGTCTGAATTCGAAGATGACACAGAAACAGGGTGTTCATCAATGGAAGGGGTAGGGTTGGTGGAGGATTCCATGCGTGGAAACCAGAAGAAGATGAAGGCACGTTCGAGAGAGAGAGAGGAGGCGAATCGGGAATGTAAATGGGTTATCCGGATAATGATGGGGAAAGTGGGGAGAGTAATTGAGTAAATGGGGAGAGTAAATGTGAAGGGTATATTAGGTATTCCATGTTAATATTCTTTCCATTTAAGGAAATGGTAACTTCTTTCTGGGACGTCCAAAAAAGGAAACCGGGAACATCATTCCGGGACGGAGGGAGTAATTAATTTCATTAATAATTTTAGTATATCACTAATTTCACTATTAACGCTTATTTTCTATATTTCATTTGATATATAATAATTTGATATTAAATCATGATAATTTACCGATACCGTAGTTTACTGTACCGAAATTTTGGTATACCGAAACAAGGTATACCGAAATTTAGGTATGGTAACGGCATGTATTTTTGCATACCGAAAGTTTACGGTATGGTATAGATATGAGATAAAATCTTCGTTATATCGTACCCAACCACCCTTACCTCATCCGCAATCAGCGTTTTTGACGCCGTTATGCCCCCATGCGCGGAGGGGAAAATGCACATTATGATGATGATCATGATGACGATGATGGTGGTGGTGAAGAAGCACAATCATCGACTCGTGTTCATTCACGTATCCCATCCCAACCTCATGTGCCATATCACTACTCTGCACCGACAAGTGAATGACATGGGAGGACACGTCATTTCCACATGTAAAAATGACATGAGGCACATCCTAGTTTTTCACATTCACCCGTGGATTGGATGAGGAGCTTAATTATCTGGTTCGGAGGTACAAAGACACAAAGTGGATGGCGTGACAAATACATTATTTGTGACTGCGGAACTATGGGTCATTTCGAGGTGTCGTGTTGAGACTATGAGCCTATGACTATGATGAATCAGAATCATTGTACGGGGTATGAAATTAGTTTTATACGGAGTAGTTTCTTTTGTCATGTACGAGTAATAGTCATAGTGTCTGAAAAGTATTTTATTCACTATATCAATTCCATAGGATCCTTACAGTATAAATAGTACAAGAGTTACATGAATAGAAGGAAGGTAAATAATATACATAATTATACAAGGATATACAAGGGAAGAAGATATCTGCTATTTAATTATTTCCTTAACACTTTTACCCCCCGTCAAGCGATGCGTGGGATGTAGAGAAACGCAGAGCTTGGATCGCAGAAATTCAAATGCGGGGCGAGGGAGACTCTTGGTGAAGATGTCTGCAATTTGAAGATGAGATGGAACAAACTGTGTTTGCAGACGACCCGAAGAAACCAGTTCGCGCCCAAAATGACAGTCGATGTCAATATGTTTCGTTCTTTTATGTGCAATAGGATTTTGACTTAGAAAAACAGCACTTTTATTGTCACATAAAAGAAGTGGTACCGAAGTGGGAGATGCCTGGAGTTCACGAAGCAAGTTGACCACCCAAATGACTTCAGAAGCAGCATTGGCTAAAGCACGGTACTCGGATTCACAACTCGAACGAGACACTGTAGGCTGCTTTTTAGCACACCAAGAGATGAGATTGCCTCTAAGAAAAATGGAATACCCATACGTGGAATGACGAGCCTCAACACATCGTGCCCAATCAGCATTTTTCACGCACCCCACAATTGCTTAAGGAATTTATCACAAATAAGCCGAAAAGGAAACTAATATCACTGTTGGTCCCGATTAATATGGTAATCAGTCTAGAGGGGGGTGAATAGACTGATTGGTTTTTCAAATTTTCTCTAAGTCCAAAATGACTTATCAGAGAAGGTCTGATTCTGGTGACAGAGAGAGGCTGGTTCTGATATCAGAACTGGCCTTGGCAGCGGATTCTGATCTGTCCGGGTAGCCTCAGAAGCACTAAGGCAAATGCCTTTCTGATAACTCTGAAAACAAGATCTGCTGAACACAGATTCCAAGTCTTAGAGTTAAACAGTTAATATCCTAAGTGCAGAAATATAAATTGCAGTAATGTAAATGACACCGGATATTTTTATAGTGGTTCAAGGAACAACTCGTTCCTCTAGTCCACTGTTCCACTAGCTTTGAAGTAGATCGGTTACAAAGCTAATTCCTAGCACTTAAGAAGTTCTCCACGCCTTCTTCACGCCTAGCTGCCACCCAGGATGCAGTTCCACGTCCTGATGGCTGGTCCTTTCACTCAGCTTCCCGGAAGTATCACCACTTCACTACTGCAGTTACTTGGACGCCCTTCTTTTCAGAAGATCCTTCGAAAAACAAAGTTTTTCCTCCAACTTGCTTCGTCACAAATGATGTTTGATGAAGTTCTTGAAGAGTTGAAGAACAGGATGAACTTTGCTCGTTTGTTGGGGATGAGAGATTTGGAGTTTTAATCTTCCCAACGTAAGCTTATCTTGTTGAAGGTTGTAGAATTTGAATCTCAAGAGAGCTTGAATTATGATGACCAAAAGTGGTGGCAAAGTTGTTTCTCTGTTCTTCGGTGTGTAGCTTATATACTGAGGTTGTCTGCCCGTTGGAGGAGGAGACAACTGCATTAAATGCGCGTACAGTTGACTTGACCGCCGTTTTGGAAGGTTTCTATTTTTATAATATATCTTCCCGGATTCTTTGGTCAATCATTTGCAATCAGTCCTTCAGCGTATCAGGCTCATTTAATGTGCATTAAATGCTTTCCTTTCATGCACAGTCTCCTAGCCGTTGGATGTTTTTACCCGTTGAATTCATAGCTGTTGGATGTTGCTTGAAATCTTCTAAGTGTTCGTCGGGCTCTGATCAGGCTCTTCTGACGTGTTGGATTCTGATGGCTATCTGATGAGTTGAGTTCTGATGGCTTTTTGATCTCTGATAGAACTCTAACTCTGACTCTGATAGGTCCGCTGATGAGTACCTCTGATCTGTAGTTCTCATCGGCTTATCAGATGTAAACGTTTATCAGCAACTCTCATGGTGCAACTCTGATGGACTTCTGCTAAGAGAACTCTGATGGAGCAGTTCTCATAGAGCAAGTCTGGTCGAGCAATTCTGATGCACTTCTGATCTGATCCAAAGTAGAGCAACTCTGATCGTCGACTACACTAATACTTACAATTGAAAATTCTAATACATAAAATCTAATTGGGGGTACTCTAAAATTCTAATCTAATTATCCTAGCATCATCAAAATCTAATTACATTTATTCCTTACAATTTCCCCCTTTTTGATGATGCCAAAACCCTTAAACTATTTCCAGAGAAGTGCCTTTCACCATAAAGAAAATAAGTTAAAAATAAACTTTCATTTAAAATCTTGGTGGGCACTTAGCATAGGAAAATAGTAAGAGTAAGAAATAGTTAAACAAATAATCAAAATAAGAAATAGCACAAGGTATCAGAGCAGAAATAGTCAGAGTGCAAACTAGAAATAATTTGAAATTGCCATGCAAAATAGAGGCAAGCTGGTTATCTTATTAATGAAAGATATTTAAAGCAACAAGAGGATAGAGTTTAGATATCTTCCTCTTCTAGATCAGCTTCCTTTGCTTCAATTTCCTTCAGATCAGCATTGACCTTTGCTCTGATGGAGGCCAAGTTCCTTGGGTTCTGACACTCTGCCCAGGCTGGTTCAAGCTTGCAATCAAGGTAATTTCTGATGGCTTCAGAAAAGTCCTTGCCAGGGATCACTTTCATTCGCCACCAGTCTTCTGCTTCTTGCATAGAACCGCCATGATTAATGATGATTGTCCCATCTCTATCCAGAATAAGATTTTCCTGTTGGAGAAGTGTCATGTGCTTCTTCATTTCTTGAAACTGAGCAGCATCAGGTTTAGCTAGATCACTTTTAAGCCATTGAGCAAGAGTGAAAGTTGCCTTCTTTCCTTTCTTGGGCCGAGGAGGAGGAGGTCTTTGAATACCAGCAGCAATCTGCTTCTGCCTGGCTCTCTCAAAATATATAGAAGGATCAGGCTTACCAGAGACAGGGGTCAGGGCTCTGGTGCTTGTGCCTTCTGTAGCTCTGATGGTTTTGACAGGTTCTCTGCTATCTTCCCCCTTTTTGGCATCAACAAGATCACCAAGTAGGAGTCCAATTTTTGAGAATTCAGTAGCATTGCTTTCCTTGATTGCTTCGAGAGTTCCTGGAATAGTCTGAGTAACAGAAGCCAGCCCTGCGAGAGTCTCTTTCTGTTTGTCAACAGCTGATTGGATGTCTTTTGTAGTGGCTTCAAGGAGAGTCAACTTGTGATCTCTGTCCTTTCCACTGTTGATCAGCTTAAGTCCAAACTCTTTGTTTGTTTTGCAGATTTCCTCCACATCAGTCAGATGTTCTGCATTCTTGTCATGAGACCATTGTAGAGTGTCAACAGCATCAGATAATTCTTGAATGGCCTTGTCCTGTGCTGTCAGAGTCTGAGATTGTGAGAACAGGACTGTGTGAAGACTGGCAACCTCTGAAGCTATGTTATCAACCTTCTCATTGGATGTCTTCATGTAGCTAAAGAATGTAGTCGACAATTGTGAGAGGGCGTTGGAGATTTTCTCAAGTCCTGACTCAATGTTGTACTGTACCAAATCAAGATGAGCATCATGCTTCTGATTTAGTACAAGTAACCTGTTCAGTCCAGCCACCATCTGATCTCCAAAGTCCTCAGCTGATTCCACAAATTCCTGGAAGGGAATGAGGACAGCTTTGGGTGGTTCTGGCTGAGGTATCTCATTGATTTGAGGTTGAGGTTGAGGTTGAGGTTGAGGTTGAGGTTGATCAGGAGATAGAGGAGGAGTAGGGGTCTTCCTTTTGTTAGATTGGAGGTCACAAGCCAGAGAGGATGTAAGGAACCCATCATTATCTTCAGTTGAGGAAGGAATCCTTACAACTGGTTCTCTCTTTTGAGTGGAGGCTGCAGAATGCTGAGGGGAAGGACATTTAGATGTAGGCTTCTGCTGAGGTTGAGGAGGAGATGGGGGTGGAGTAGTGGTTGGTGTGACTGGTTTAGGTGAAGGGGATTTGGGAGGTGATGGTAGGGGGTTAGGGGAGTTAGGAATTACCTCAAGAACTGTTTCCTCAAACTGAGAGTCTCGCCATTCTCTGATAAGGTTCATCATTGCCAGAGATAGGTCATTGGCAGTTGATGGCTCTCCCTCTGTACCTGGAATGGGTTTCATCTTGTTCATAGACTCCCTCCTTTTCTTTTCCATCAGCCAGGCATCAAAGGCATCCCTCTCATGATCTTCTAGAGCTTTGACAGGTCGCTCTGGTGAGGTTGTAGGTACCTTCTCCTTTCCTTTGTAGATTACCTTCTTCTTTTCAAGGATAGAGTGCAGATATTGGAGGTCAAAGCACAAGGAGATATCATCAGTACCTGCCCATTTGAGGACTTCAACTTCCTCAGATTCAAAGGTGGCAGCTTGGGCAAGAATTTGCTGCAGAGGTCCCATTCTCCACTTCCTCCATGTTAGCACCCTTTGAAATTGTTTCTCAAGAGCAGAGATGGGATCTACCTCAGGAATCCCAGTTGAGGAGGTTGGGTGCTCTGGTGGAGAGATGGTGACTTGCAGTGCTGATTCAGAGATGGGCTGGATCTCTGATTCAGGTTCCCCCTGAGCATCAGAGATCACCAGTGCAGTAGCCAGCTCTGGTGCTGGTTCCCCCTGAGGTTCTGACTCCTTGGGGGTGAGAGAATCTTCTTCTTCTTCTTTGCCACTCTGATAGGAGATGTGGAGCTATCAGAATCACTCTGAATGATAGCTTTTCTTCTCTTTTTCTGGCTCAACTTCTTGACAGGAGTGATTTTGGGTGGGGCAGCAGCAGCCACAGGTTTGATAGTCTGCTTCTCCCTGTTTTGTTCAAGCTTGTTGGATTTCTTCAGTTCAGCAGCAATGGCCACGTTTACTTTGGGAGAGATGGTGAGGAAGATGGTCTTCGTGTGGTCCACAGAGGTGGCTTCTCTGAGAGCTATCTTGGAGTTAGAGATGAGCCTGGAGATCAGAAGTCCGTGACCCATCTTTGTAGAGAACACACCAGTCTTTTTGTCCTTCTTGGAGATGGATTCAGAAATGGATTGGAACAGCACTTTACCCCAGTTGATGTTCATCCCCCTGTGAACAGCATATAGGGCTTTTGAGTTGGTGTGATTCATCTGATCAGTTGAACTTGTTTTGCACCACAAGCACCGATGCATAATGCTCATCTGCCTCTCAAAGTCCTTCTTGAGAGCATTCTTTTTCATATACAGGGTTTCTACGCCTGTTGCATCCTCTCGGCAGTAGGTTGCTACGAAGTTTTGAACTGTGATGTTCACATCATCAAGCTCGATGAAGTCAGTGGTGCCCTCCTCTTGAGGCTCCAGAGTGATGCCAAAGAACTCGTTGAGAGCATCAGCATCAATTTTGAGGTTCTGACCCTGAACCTGTGAGTGGATAGTGTTGTTGGAGATATGCGCGTTGAGGTAGAATTCTGCGACATCAATGTTGCTGAAATGCTCATAGGGATGAGCAACGATCTTGTTCAACTGGGAATCACTCATTCCCTGGATCACTTCGTTCATGATCTTCTGATTTGTTGCCAGCAGTGGTAGTGAGGACATATCTACCTTCATTCCTGTGACAATGTTGCTCACTAGGGTCTTAGCTTCAGCCTCTGAGAGATCGGAAATGTTGATGAACTTCATTGTGAGATTCTTGGAAAGATTTGAGAGGTTTGAAGGTTGGAGATTCAGCGAGATAAAGGCTTGAAAACAAAGAATGAAATTGCAGTAGCGATTTAGGTTTCAGAATGAGTATATATGAATTTGGGTTAGTGGACGTTTGATATAATTTGCGGTTTCGAGGTCGCATTTAATGGAATGCGGGCGGAAAGCCGTTTTCCAAAAATGGTAATAACTACCGGGGGTAAAAAGGTAAAACACAGTTTATTTAATAGTCTCGCCCGAAATTCAGAAAATTTTTTTAAGTCCACAGCCACTCTGATAAGTATTAGCCCTTGTATCAGAGAAGGGGTATTCTGACATAGGATTCTCTGATGGATAAGCGTATCAGAGGTGGAGAGTTCTGATTGATCCACGTCTGATGCTTCTGCAACTCTGACTTTTACAAGTCTAATCCTTCTCAATTCTGATTCAAGCTTCTGATGGATAAGAACTTAGGGTATCAGAGATGGGGTATTCTGATGAATCCACATCTGAAACTTCTGCAACTCTGATTCATGTATCTCTGGGAAGATCATCCATCATTCCCAATTCTTCCCTTAGCTTGTTAAACCTTGTCTCTGAGAGAGGTTTGGTTAAGATATCTGCAAGCTGGTCTTCAGTTGGTACATGCTCAATTGAGATGTGCTTCTTCTCCACATGATCTCTGATGAAGTGATGTCTGATCTCGATATGCTTGGTTCTTGAATGCAGCACAAGATTCTGAGTGATGGCAATGGCACTTGTGTTATCACACAACAGCTTGATCTCCTTTGCTTGCACTCCATAATCCTTGAGTTGTTGCTTCATCCAGAGCAATTGAGCACAGCAGCTTCCAGCAGCAATGTACTCAGCTTCAGCAGTGCTAGTTGAGATTGAATTCTGCTTCTTGCTAAACCAGGAGACAAGTCTCCCACCTAGCAATTGGCAATGACCGGAAGTGCTTTTCCTGTCCAATCTACAACCTGCAAAATCTGAATCAGAATAACCAATTAGTTCAAAATTACCTCCCTTGGGATACCATAGGCCTGCATTTGGATTTCCCTTGATATATCTGATAATCTTCTTAGCAGCAACTAGATGGCTCTCCTTGGGCTTTGATTGGTATCTGGCACAGATTCCTACTGCAAAAGCTATGTCTGGTCTGCTTGCAGTCAGATAGAGGAGAGATCCAATGATTCCTCTATAAGTTGTTGCATCAACATCCTTCCCTTCATCATCTGGTCCAATTCCTTGAGATGTATTCATAGGAATTTTGACTGAGGTTTTTCCATCAATTCCAAATTTCTTGATAAGATCCCTGGTGTACTTTCCTTGGTTGATAAAGATGCCTTCTGGAAGTTGTTTGACTTGCAAACCAAGAAAGTAACTGAGTTCTCCCATCATGCTCATTTCAAACTTGTTCTGCATAACTTGAGAGAATTTCTTGCATAATTCTGGATTAGTGCTTCCAAATATAATGTCATCAACATAAATTTGCACTAACAGAATATGATTAGCAACAGAAATTTGAAAAAGAGTCTTGTCCACCTTTCCTTTAGTAAACCCATGGTTCACTAAGAATAGGGACAATGTGTCATACCAAGCTCTGGGAGCTTGCTTAAGACCATAGAGGGCCTTTCTGAGCTTGTAGACACAAGAAGACTGAGTAGGAATGACAAAACCTGGAGGTTGTTCAACATAGACTTCCTCTTCCAATTCTCCATTCAGGAATGCACTCTTGACATCCATCTGGTAGACTTTGATGTCATTGTAGGCAGCATAGGCTAGGAATATTCTGATTGCTTCCAGTCTTGCTACAGGTGCAAAGGTCTCATCAAAATCTATGCCTTCTTCTTGACAGTATCCCTTTGCTACAAGTCTTGCTTTATTCCTTACAATGTTGCCTTCTTCATCTGCTTTGTTCTTGAATACCCATTTGGTTCCAATGACATTCTGATGCTTTGGTCTGGGAACAAGTTTCCATACTTCATTCCTTTCAAACTGTGTCAGCTCTTCTTGCATTGCATTGATCCAATCTGAATCTTCTAGAGCTTCTTCTACACACATTGGTTCCATCTGGGATATGCAGCAGGTGAACATGGCTTCTCTTCTAGATGCAGATCTGGTTCTAACACCACTGGTGACTTGACCAATTACTTGATTAGGAGGATGATCTCTTAACCAAGTTAGATCAGGTTCTGACAGTTGCTGTCTAGGCAACTCTGATGGTTCATCTTCTGATTCTTCATCATTGTCTTTGTCTATCAGAACTGGATTAGTAATAGGAGTTGAGAGTACTGGATTAATAGTGACCTCTTCTGATTGTTCTGAAACCTTATCTTCAAGGTTGAATTTCTGCAGGGTTTCTGAAATTTCTTCAGCAGAGGTGCTATCATCAAATTTGACATGAATGGATTCTTCAACTTGTAGAGTTCTCCTGTTAAGTATTCTATAGGCTTTGCTTGAACTTGAGTAGCCTAAGAATACACCTTCATCAGCTTTTTCTTGAAATACTTTCAGGTTCTCCTTTCCATTGTTTAGAATATAGCACTTGCATCCAAACACATGGAAGTAGCTGATGTTTGGCTTTCTTCCTTTCCACAGCTCGTAGGGGGTCTTCTGATGATTCTTGTGGATCATGCTCCTATTCTGAGTGTAGCATGCAGTGTTGATAGCTTCAGCCCAGTATCTGATGGGCAAGCCTGATTCAGCAATCATTGTCCTTGCAGCTTCTTTCAGTGTTCTGTTCCTTCTTTCTGCAACACCATTTTGTTGGGGTGTTCTGGCAGCAGAAAGTTGATGGAAGGTGCCATTCTGATCACAGAAGTCCTTGATCACTTTGTTGACAAATTCAGTTCCTCTGTCAGATCTGATTGTCCTGACCTTCATGTTCTTCTCAGTCTGAAGTTGCTTTAACAGAGATGGCAACTTCTGAAGAGTTTCATTCTTCTTGGTTAGGAACACAGTCCATGTGTATCTTGAGTAGTCATCAACCATAACAAGAGTATATCTTTTTCCACCAACACTGGGAGTTTCAACTTGTAACACCCCCATTTTCCCTCCCAAAATAATACTTGAAATAATAGATTTATTGATAATAAACTTGATTTATTTTTTTCAAGACAGATAAAAAATTTTGCAGCGGAAATAACATTAAATGGGAAATGGGTGTTACCGCCACACCCGGTCATCTCTTAACCGGATGCACAGGCAAACCAAAATAAAACAATAAAAACTAATGTACTTGTAAATAAATGTTTATTCTTGACTATATTTTTCTAAGGCATCTCTAATCCGCTCTCAGGCGCATGCAATCAACAATCAACATAATCATCATCACCTGCACAAGTAAAGGGCAGAAAACAAAACAAAGAAGAGGGAGCAAAAATTAGCTTTAGAGCTAAGTAAGTACTACCCAACCCCGTAAAATAATCAGGTTTGGCTAAAAAATAGTTTTTCATATAATACTATATAAAAATGACACACTCCACCAAAATTCTTTTCTCTTTGATTTTTCTCAAAATCACTTCTTTACTAAAGTCCTCAACTTTTCTTCGAAAATACTATAGTAACTCTTCTCTTAGAACTTCTCAAAATTCACTTCTTCTCTATCTTCCTAGTAATTTAGAAGGGCGGTGCTCAACACTCTGGTTGAGCCCGGTGGTTACGTTATTATGTACGGCCACCCCGGGACTTTTGCCGGTACCACAACTGCTAATGGAAACGAAACGACTACCTTAAGTGTGCACACCCCCTAAAAGGGATTCCAAGCCCTCCGAGTAGTAAGCCGTCACGAGTAATCGGGACTCAGTCTACCAACTACCCCACCTTTAAAATTCTTGAATGATTAGGGACTACTACTACTATAACTTCTTCTTAAAAGGGATCATAGATCCAAATGTCACTTCAAACTCAAACTGTACTTCTTAGTAGTAGCAGCCTTAATCACCCTCCACATTTATCCGGATGTGGAAAACCGACACCACGGATTTCTCCCGGGTGCTCACTTCTTATGAAAACGTAAATTTTATCTTGACTTTAGATATACTTCCAAAAATATTTCTCAATCTTTCTAGATAGTCTCAAAGGTATTTAAAAATATTTATATAGTACCCCATATCTCAACTTTCTCAAATACCATAATTTCATATCACTTCAAATAATACATATTCAAAATTCACACTTTATTCACATAATAACATATAATACGAGGAAACCATTTTGGATCGGCAGAGAAACTTACCTTAAGTCCTGATGCTCCTAATTCTCTTTCTCAAATCCGGTCTCTAAATGTTCACCTTTTTAATTAAGATGATATAATTAGTCACTTATTCTATTTGTAATAACTTATCCGATTTTCACCTTTTATTGTATTTATTCAAATTTATTAATATAATTAATTAAATAATTATTCAAACTTAGCTTATCCATTCATTAATCACTTTTACTAATCCATTATTTTGTTACTATATGGATTCGGCCAATAATTTTTAATTACTAATGATCCAATATCGTGTTTTACTATCCGAATTATATTTCAATTACATATCCAAATTTCACAATTTCTTTATCAACATTAATTTACTCTACTTATAAACATCAAAATAATTAATTATATTTTAATATTATTAAGTTATACAAATTATAAACATATTCGAATTACCTTCAATTATAGTTTATTACTAATATTTTCGTACTTAATGACTATCTTAATTAAATTCAGTAATTAATTCAATAATTCTTTATTAATTTCAATCTAGTCCGATAATACAAAGGTATCAAATAATTAACTAGCTCAATTCGTCATAATCTTTTTATTATTGACACCTATATTATTAATCCAAAGATTTTGTTAATAATCTGAATTATATTTAATTAAATTATTCAAATTTCATAATTACCTTAATCAACATTATTAGTGAATCCAAATGTTCCAGCAATTAACTAATCATCATTAACTAAACCTGATTTTATTAATCTACTTAACACTTAATATTTCCGAGTCCGTAATTTAATTTTATGAATCTACTTCCATTAATCCAATAATTAGTGAAAATAATACCTATCCAACTTTGTTTAATCTGATTATGTTATTAAGTCCAAATGACTAAATATTATTTTGATATAATGTACGTTTATTAGTTTTTATTAATTACTCATCAATTCATTTTAGCATTATGTAATTAGGTTATCTAACAATTAACAAATTTATCTAAGTGATTACTATCAATCAACCAAGCCAACTTCCTCATTAATATTTCTCATCTCAAATTTGTCAATTTTGCAGATTGTTATTCCTATTATTATTATTATTATTATTATTATTATTGTTGTTATTATTATTATTATTATTATTATTTCTTTTATTATAGCCCAAGTACTTAAGGTTGTGGTTGAACATTTAAAAAATTAGGCCCAGTTATTAAATAGGCCCAAAATTTCAGCCCAACCATACAAAGAAGAATTGAATTGCAGAGGCATAGCCTCTATGTCATCTTCTTCCATGAAAAGTGTCGGTACGAAGGAAAACAAACGCAGAGAAACGAGGCTAACCTACGGTGATGATGGGAAGGGCGGTGTGTCTATGGAAGGAGAAGGACGGCAGTCGGCTGGTGTTGGCAGCAGTAGTTGCTCCGTTCTTCGACGGCAAACCAGTCCGGCGGCCACCCCGGTGAGCTCGTTCTTCCACGTTTCACGACCGTTTTTATTGATTCTTCTTCCGTTGGCTTCCTCTCACGAAGGGAAATGATTTAATGTGATTTTTGGCTTCGGTTTGGGGTTATAATGAAGGGTCGAAAATTTGACTCATATAGGCGTATATGCGTATATCAGTCTATGTATATATATGTAACTATATATATGCACGGGTGTTAAGCTCAGCTTTGGTGTAGATGAAAGTGTAGGTCGGGGCTGGTATTTATACTGATAGATAGAGGGTTATGGGTTTGACATTCGAACGCATCCCATTGGCTTTGAGCTTGTTTGGTTTTACCTGGAAGACTCCCACTCCGTATATAAATACATATATGTTGGTCTGGATACGTAAGTTATAGAGTTAGGGAGGAATAGATTGATCACTATATGACATCCCATGTGGGTGTACCTGATTTGTAAAGATATGGTTAATGTATGATGTATTTTATTTTATCTTATTTTTGGCCATATTGGTTGACATCTCCGACCACCATATGTGATTGAGTGTGCAAAGCATATGGCTACCATGTGCATATTATTGATATGGAGTATTACTTGGTTATTAGATGAATGATGATGTTATGTGTTTCGTATATCCTTGCTATTGCAGCCATATTATTGTTATTATGCATTATTATTAGTTTTTAGAAGTCAACTCTTTCAACATTGTATTCTTGTATGGATTTTTTTTTATTAACTCGTATCTTCAAATTCGTATATCACTTTTTTTATGTCAAGTCTTTTCCGGTCAACAATATCATTATAAAAATGTCACTTTTATTATTGAAACATTTTTATCTGATTAAAAATGTCACCAATGTTAAGATTTTATCTGATTCACTTGATTATTAAAAAAAATCACTTTCGTAATATTTTGCTAACTAATAAAATTTGTTTATTTTATTTTATTAAATTTTTCGAGGTGTCACACAACTGGTCCAAATAAATCCATGTGGATCAGATTTAGAGGACAAGTAGAAAGATTTCCAGCTATGGGTTTGAATGAGGTCTTCACTTGTTTGCCTTTCTGACAAGCACTGCAGAGGGTCTCCTTCTTGTAGACAATGTCAGGCAGACCATCTACAATGTGTTCCCTTGCCAGTTGGTTGATGGTTTTGAAGTTCAGGTGGCTAAGCTTCTTGTGTCAGTCCCAGCTTAGCTTTGAATTGTCCTTTGCTATCAGACAAGTTCCATCTTTTGCTGTTTGCCAGTCAACAACATAGATGTTCTTTCTTCTTTTGGCCGTAAGAACCACTTCTTTGGTTGTCTCATGCTTGACATAGCATAAGGTCTTGGTGAATTCAACTGTGTAGCCTTTGTCACAGAACTGGCTAGCACTCAGCAAGTTGAATTTCAGACCTTTGACATATGAGACATCTTCAATGATTATCTGGTTCTTGATCAGCTTCCCTCTTCCTTTTGTTTGCTCTTCCTTGTCATTTCCACCGAAAGTGACTCTGGGTCCATTGATTTTCTGGAACTCTGATAGGCAACTCTTGTCACCTGTCATGTGCCTGGAGCATCCACTATCAATATACCATTCTTGTTCTGAGATGGCTCCAGCACACAGTTCCTGCAAGATTAAAAGGAAGATTTAGGTACCCAAGCAATGTTGGGTCCTGGGGGGTAATGCAGTCTTGGTAGTTGGTACCATTTTGGTCTCATCAACTGAAACCTTGGTGGATGGTACCCATTGTCCACCTGGTAGTTGTAGTAAACAGATGTATGATTCACTTTGGGCAGATGCTTGTGAGGATCATGCTTTCTGTTTGCATACTTTTGCATAGCCTTCTTTGTTGGAAAGAAGTCCCATATGCTATCAAGATCAGAGGAGCGCTTAACTTTAGGCTTTTGAGGTTGACCAGACAACCTCTTCTGCCTATAGTTAATCTTTTCTTGATATCTGCCTTTCTGATAGCAGTTTCTGATATTGTTGTCATGAGATTGTCTGATGAAGTTAGGCCTTTGATTATTATTTTTCTGAAAACTCTTCCTTTGGTTAGAGTTTCTGCCAGATTCATTAGTTTTCAATCTTTGTTTTGGTTTGGCCTTTAGAGTTTGTTTCTCTGGTATGACCTTCTCATGAACAACTTTAGTACCAGAAGTACTAGCATGGCAATTGGGGCTCAGGGTCTGTGGCACTATGACCTTTTTAGCCTTAGCAACTTTGGTGCTAGGCCTTACAGAAGGCTCACCAGACTCTGGTTCAATATATCCAAGACCAGGGGTAGAGTTGTGAAAGTCATTGATACCCTTCATAGAAGATTGCATCTTCAGAAGGCTATTGTATCTGACTTCAAGATGTTCAATTTCTCTTATTCTCTTTAGAAGGGACTCATTTTCAGCTTTCAGCTTACTGTTCTCTTCTTTAATAAAGGAATAAGATCCTTGGATAGTCTTGAACTCTTCCCAAAATGATGACATTGGATCATCATTTAAGGCTGTGCCTACCGAAGAAGAAATAGAGTCAGAAGTAGAGCATACCTCATCATCTGATTGTGCCATGAGGCAGAGGTCTTCAGTTTCTGCATCCAAGCAGCAGAATGCTTCATCAGAGTCGGAGTCTGAGCTGGACTCTGATTCAGAGAGTGGATCTCTCTCAGCTTGCTCTGAGACGAATGCTCTTCTTCTTCTGTATTGATCATCTGGTTTCTTTTCTTCTTCATGTCCTTGCTTCTTGGACACTCTTGGATAGGGGCAGTTTGCTTTGAAGTGCCCAGGTTGTCTGCAGTTGTAGCAGAGGTACTCTCCATTGCTTTCAGAAGATTTGGTCTTCTGATGTGGTCTTCTGATGGAAGAAGGACTCCTTCCATCTTTCTTCATAAACTTCTTGAACTTCCTGGCAAAAGCAGCCATATACTCATCAGATAAAAGAGTAGAGGGGTCAAAGTCACTTACCTTTGAAGTGCTGGCAGTGAGAGCAGTGGTGGTCCTTTCATCAGGAGCTTCCTCCTTTTCTTCATGCATCTCAAACTCATAAGCCTTGAGATCAGAGATGAGTTTCTCAGTGGCATAGGTTTTGATGTCCTTGCTTTCTTGGACAGCAATAACCTTCATCTTCCAGACTGGGGGCAGTCCTCTGAGAATCTTCAGGTTGACTTCTTTAACTGTGAGCTCCTTCCCAAGCTCGGATATCTCACTGGTAAGAATCAGAAGTCTGGCATGCATCTCAGCTATGCATTCCTCAGGTAGAAGTTTGAAGTCATCAAACTTCTTCATAGCTATTGTCAGTTTGTTGTCTCTCTCTTGTTCATCACCTGCTCCTATGAGATCAAGTTTGTCCCATATTTCTTTGGCAGTTCGACACTTCTTGATTCTGTTGAAGTATCTGTTGTCAATGGCTTTGTAGAGGATATCTTTGGCAATATTGTCAAGATTGTACTGTCTCCTCTCTTCCTTTGTCCATTCTGATCTAGCTTTCTCAATCATCTCAGGCTGAGTCCTGTCAATAGTATGCTCAGTATTTACCTTCATAAATTTGGTGAAAGGTCCTTCTTCAAGGACTTCCCACATTTCATCATGAAGAGCGCAGAGGTGTGCTTTCATTCTGATCTTCCAGTCATCATACTTCTGATCTGAAAACATGAGGTGCTTTGCAAGAGAGTTATCCATAATGGTAAGTAAATAGAGGCTAAGAACAAGTGGATCTTTTGTTCAGAGAGTAACCTAAAAGATTACAAGAACAAGGAGGCTCTGATACCACTTGTTGGTCCCGATTAATATGGTAATCAGTCTAGAGGGGGGGTGAATAGACTGATTGGTTTTTCAAATTTTCTCTAAGTCCAAAATGACTTATCAGAGAAGGCCTGATTCTGGTGACAGAGAGAGGCTGGTTCTGATATCAGAACTGGCCTTGGCAGCGGATTCTGATCTGTCCGGGTAGCCTCAGAAGCACTAAGGCAAATGCCTTTCTGATAACTCTGAAAACAAGATCTGCTGAACACAGATTCCAAGTCTTAGAGTTAAACAGTTAATATCCTAAGTGCAGAAATATAAATTGCAGTAATGTAAATGACACCGGATATTTTTATAGTGGTTCAAGGAACAACTCGTTCCTCTAGTCCACTGTTCCACTAGCTTTGAAGTAGATCGGTTACAAAGCTAATTCCTAGCACTTAAGAAGTTCTCCACGCCTTCTTCAAGCCTAGCTGCCACCCAGGATGCAGTTCCACGTCCTGATGGCTGGTCCTTTCACTCAGCTTCCCGGAAGTATCACCACTTCACTACTGCAGTTACTTGGACGCCCTTCTTTTCAGAAGATCCTTCGAAAAACAAAGTTTTTCCTCCAACTTGCTTCGTCACAAATGATGTTTGATGAAGTTCTTGAAGAGTTGAAGAACAGGATGAACTTTGCTCGTTTGTTGGGGATGAGAGATTTGGAGTTTTAATCTTCCCAACGTAAGCTTATCTTGTTGAAGGTTGTAGAATTTGAATCTCAAGAGAGCTTGAATTATGATGACCAAAAGTGGTGGCAAAGTTGTTTCTCTGTTCTTCGGTGTGTAGCTTATATACTGAGGTTGTCTGCCCGTTGGAGGAGGAGACAACTGCATTAAATGCGCGTACAGTTGACTTGACCGCCGTTTTGGAAGGTTTCTATTTTTATAATATATCTTCCCGGATTCTTTGGTCAATCATTTGCAATCAGTCCTTCAGCGTATCAGGCTCATTTAATGTGCATTAAATGCTTTCCTTTCATGCACAGTCTCCTAGCCGTTGGATGTTTTTACCCGTTGAATTCATAGCTGTTGGATGTTGCTTGAAATCTTCTAAGTGTTCGTCGGGCTCTGATCAGGCTCTTCTGACGTGTTGGATTCTGATGGCTATCTGATGAGTTGAGTTCTGATGGCTTTCTGATCTCTGATAGAACTCTAACTCTGACTCTGATAGGTCCGCTGATGAGTACCTCTGATCTGTAGTTCTCATCGGCTTATCAGATGTAAACGTTTATCAGCAACTCTCATGGTGCAACTCTGATGGACTTCTGCTAAGAGAACTCTGATGGAGCAGTTCTCATAGAGCAAGTCTGGTCGAGCAATTCTGATGCACTTCTGATCTGATCCAAAGTAGAGCAACTCTGATCGTCGACTACACTAATACTTACAATTGAAAATTCTAATACATAAAATCTAATTGGGGGTACTCTAAAATTCTAATCTAATTATCCTAGCATCATCAAAATCTAATTACATTTATTCCTTACAATCACCTTTTTCAATTATAACTTTACTTTTCAAAAATAGCCTAGTTAAAGTTTACTTTTCACAAATAGACTCCCTGACCGCTGCACATGGAATCGGACAATCTACCTGCTCCGATATACTCCGTACAATAGTACTTCGTATACTCCTACTATATACAGACTACAGAGTAGTATATACATACGACTCCCATGCCCCCTCTTTGTATCCTTTGGTAAACTAGTACAAATCCAATATTTAGCCAACTTTTATTTGTAAGTCCAATTTGTTTTAAAAACAAATATTAACATATGAAAATAAATTTAAAAAACACTAAAGAATAAGAAAACAAGAAAAGAAGGATAATACTAAGTATCAAATTCGAATTAGATAATCGCTTAAAATATTAAAAATAAAAAAGGAATTAGAATATTTAAAAAATCATAAAAAGAAAAAAAGCATGTATATAAAATTTAAAAAATACGGAACTCAAAAATAAAAATTAAAAAATCTTATGACAGTTTACCTTGTGGAAAATTGTAAAAAATACGATTTTTTGTAATGTAGTTTTTTTAAAGAGTTCATATACTCCTAATTTTTATATAAAAAATCAAAAAATGTTAAATACAGAAAAAAAGTCTATAAAATTGAAAAAAATAAGGAAAGTATTTAAATAATAGACAAAGTATGTGAAATTTAATGATTTTTTATAAAAAAAGGAAATTTTTTTAAAAAGCTGGAATACATAAAAAAACTATTTTTTTAATAAATATATAATTTTGAAAAATTGAAAAACCTCACATAAAATTTATAAAATAAAAACCGAAAATAAATTATTACAATGTAAAACACAAAAAAATAAAACTTGGAAAAATTAAGGACATGGGAAAAATTTTGTAAAAAAAGAAAAGAAAATGTAAAAACAATCATATCTGTAAAATTAGAAGGAAAAATTGTGATTTTTGGAAAATTGTTTCCAATTGTTTCTTTGTATTTATTTTTGTTTATCACTTTGATTTTTTTTTCTTCATGTTTCTTGTTGTAGGTTGTATTCATAAATCTAAATTTATCATTTCAGATGATTGTATATAAATATATAATATAGCATTTTGTTGCAAAGAAGCACCAGATATGAGTAGAAATACAAATAAAAATTAAAATCAAATATAAACAACATTATTAAGCATCATGTTGCAACAAAAGGCAACACATTACAACAAAAAGCAACACGTTGCAACATTAAGCAACACATACCCTTCAACAAAAAAGCAACATATTGCAACAAAAAGCATTATTTTGCAACATAAAAAAACAAGTGCGATGCAACAAAAAGAAACAAAAACAACATAAAAATTAATATGTAATTCAATCAATTGTTTTGATTTATTACATATGTCTATTATATTATTTGGCATTGCTTTGTCATATTTTTTCTTCCTTTTATGCACCTTAATTCATGTTGAATCCATCATCTTGGTCTCTCTTGTTCTCATTTCTTCATTTATCTTCTTACTCTAATTATTATATCCATGTACTGCGCCTGCAATGAAAATGCTATCAATATAACACTAATTTGGAATCAAAAGACGATCTAATGGCATATTGGAGCATTTTGTCGTAGAAACAAATCAATTCAACTTGCTCAATTTTTCATGAATATGCTAAATGATTTATCAACGGCCAATATGAGGGGAGCAAAGCAAGGTTACCAACTACCAAGGCAAAAATGAGCTGAAGTCTGATCAGTATAAAAATCTACTGAGAATACTATTGGTGCAGAGTAGATGTCTTCTCTCAAACGACAACTCTAAATGTCGTGTACACTCAAACTGTAATTCTAAATGTCTGGTACAGAAAGAAGCAAACTTTAGATAAGGAAATCATACTGTTAATGGCCGGTACCAATGCTTTTGTATTTTACCTATTGAAGTTACTGATTAAAGCTATTAATTTGGCTTATATTAATATGAAGTAATATAGCTAATGAGTTTGCAAATCGGATTGTAGTCCATAGGGCAATCATGGATTGGAGGCTCACCTCCCATGACTAAACATGAAAGATGCAAGTCTGCATATTGGATTGTAGTCCATAGGGCAATCATGGCTATAAAGGATTTGGACATCTTGTTCTCTTCTCTAGATCCCGAGTACTATGATGTTCTTATGAAGTATCTCTAGAAAGGCTTATCCACAGGGGACCGCCCCACTTGTGATCAGTGCCTAAGAATTCATGAAAAGCTGTCTGAGAACTAGTCTGGGCTGTATACTACGGTCTCTTGCTAGTTGCTGATACTAGAAACATTGTCTAGCGTTTCTACTTTATACATTTCATAGGAAGTAGAGCAACTATTTTGCATTTAGAAACTAATAATATGCATTTGGTATTCCACAGTTTAAGGCGGTCGAGTTTAATGATGATAATAAAGTATTGTTTTTTTAGACTAAGGTGATGTCTGATGTCTGTTTTTTGGCGGATATGCACCAACCCGCTGCTAAAAGCAACAGTTTCACGTTAAAAAAATTCAGTGGTTTGAAGCATCCGCCGTTTTTCAAACAGACCCTTAGTTTAGCGCATTAGTATTTTCCTTGAATATCTTCATTAGTTCTTTGGAAGAAATTCAAGTATTAGCAACTTGTACTGGTTACTTATCCTAATTTACTATATCCGAAAAAATAGTTAATGAGTAAGTAATAAAGTTAAATTACAAATTCATAGTTTAGCTCTTAGCTGTGATGTATGATGACATAAACAAGTAATAAAAAGGCTCATTATAAATAGTACTCGTAAGGATTCCACGTATGGGGTGCGTGAAAAATTATTCATCCATACTCAGTAGTAAACATACATAACAACATCACATTTATACCAATGAATAGCGGAAATATTCAACGGTAAATCTTGAGCCACATTCGGCCAACAACATGGGCATGCAAGCCCAAAAGTAATTTATAATAAGTAAAATATCCATGAGCAATGTTTAGTAGTTTGAAAAGAAATAAGGAAGCACGAACCACGTCCTACTGAATTGACTTCCCGAGCAACGGGCAATGGTAGCAACCCTCAAGTTCTACCTGAAACTGTGAGGTGGCCTCCCCCGTGAAGGGGACACTACAATAAAATTGGTTTATAGAGGCATGACATAATTGCCTCCAAAAATAGGAAACTAGCCTCTATTGCTCTTTGGAGGAAATTTAGGGGTTGCCAACAAATAGTCGGTCGCTAAATGTTGTTTGCCTCTAAAACTCCCTTTGGAGGCAATCAAAGATATGCTTCTAAAACAACACATTTAGAAGCAACCATATCATGTTGTCTCATAATACGATTAGAGTCAATCATATTGAATGACTCAAGAAGTTTTTAGAGTCAACCGTATACAAATTTTAGTGTCGATGTGGAAGCCTTTTAGTGGCAACCATATGCTGACATTTAAACATTATATATTTAGTGACATTCATGTCATTTTGCCTCAAATAGAAGTAGCATTACATATTACTACAAATATTTTTAGACATACAATACATTAATAGGGAACATTATATAAAACACATCACTTAAGTAAATTACTCTATAGTATAAGGAAGAAAATCAACAAAGGTGTGCCATTGAGTAGCTAAATAAATTTACAATGCATTCAAACTAAATTACTAATATACTACACCTCAATAATCTCTATAGAACTAGGGAAAATGGTTGGAATGTGATCAATGATTAGGGAAAATGATCAATCGAGAACTACTTGGGCCATAAAGGCTAGGGCAACGAGGGTCTATAGGGAAACCACACATGATGGGTTTCTCCCATCTTTGGAAGTCATATTCCATGATGAGGAGGGGGTCGAAAATTCATGTGCACATTCCCGATCAGTTCATTGTCAATCTTTTTGGTCTGTTAGGGAAGGTCGAGTTTACAAGTGGCAGTGTGGCAACCAATTAAAAGGGGGAGTTTTTTGTTAACACAGATTGATATCTATTAAAAATAGGTAACAATTTGTGTATCAATGTTCTAAAAGATATGATTTCAGAATAGAAAAAAAAATTAGTCTGTACAAGTGGCAATTTGGCAGCCAATGAAAACAGGGAGCTTTTGTTTTTTGGAAACAGATTGTTATCTATTAAAAAATAGGTAACAATTTGTGTATCAATGCATTAAAATTTATGATTTCAGAATGAGAAAAAATTTGATCAGTAAAAAAAAACTAGAGTTAATTTAGTAACTATACTAGAGCATACTAATATACTGAGGTGGACCATACTACATCTAAAAGCTAAAAAGGTGCTCTGGACGGTTACTTCATCATCAATTGACATCGTCACTGCCATTGCCGTCACCATTTTTAGAAATATCTGCATATATTAATATAGTAAGATATTTGCAACTATCTGATAAACAATCTAAAACAACCTTCATACATCAACAAACAAGCTAATACACAATTTTCAACTAGTAATCTTAAACAGTCTGCAGCTAGAATATATGCGTTATTACAACAGAAAACTTGGTAAATGTTTGTTTGTAGCATATTCAATTTGCATGTATAAAAAATCGTAATATCTACAATAACCTTTGGTATATGTAACAACAAAAACTATATAGTCTACAACCACCTGATAACAACATGCATGAATGAGCATATACATTGTATGCAGCTAGAATATTCAAATATAGCCTAAGGAAGGAGAGGTTAAACGGGAAATGTCCAAATCAATCCGTAAATTATTAATTAAGATTTTTCGCTTTGGGTACAAAGGTATTCAAACGCTCAAATGATGTCCACAGAAGCTAATATACAAAATATCCTTGTGAATGTTTTATACATAGACATTATATCCAAAGAAGCTATAAGATGTACCTCTTCAGCTCTTCTACAATTGAGTCACAACCTCCGCTATAAGTCACTTCATATTCTGTGTAGTCAGACTGCAAAAGATATAACCATTGATTAATTGTATTAGTATGAGAAAATATAGATTCAAAAGTAATGCTTAGTCATATTAAACAAACATCAATTCAAAAGTAATATTTACTTGAAAATGCATTTTATGATTGTGTATATCTCTAGTTTAAATCACTGCTACTGGTTGGTTGCCTCTTAAAACAAACTAAATAGTGTGAGAGAAATATTTAAAATCATAAATTATAAAAAAAAATCCACCAAACAAGATATCATCATCCTAAGTTAATATTGTAAAAAGTTACTGAAACGTTTTTTTATAATGAAAATACAAAAGTATGAATACACATCACCTTATAATGTTTTGTTTTGCATAATTTAAAAAACATCAATTCTAAGGTAATGCTTCTACTTGATGATGTGTTATAAAAGTAATACTTGAAAATGCACTTTATAATCTTGTATATCACTAATTGAAATCACTAATAGTTGGCTGCCTCAAAGAGCAAACTTTATAGAGTGAGAGCAATATTTAAACTTCTAAATTAAAAAAATATATGTTTCCACACAAATAAGGTATTAGTCAAATCACATTATCACCTTCCTAAGTTAATATGTAACTTACACAAGCAATGCTTCACAATGACAGTATAAAAGTAAGATTACAGAGCGCTGCTTGTTAAAGTTGCAAGTAAAATTTAACCTTTCAATTATACAAATTTTAGGATTGATAAACTTGAGGATATAATAATTATATCAATAACTCCAATGAAAATAGGAACATGAGAAACAATTATCATGAGTTGTGTTTAATTTAAACACTCAACAAGATGTAAAAGGGCTTTAAGCATATATAGAAGAAATGGTTGCATTCATATTAATGAATCTTCTGAACCTAAGCAAATCAGAATAGTAACATATTCGTTAATAACAAATCAGGAAAATGGTTTTCCAGGCTGAAGCTTTGACAAGAATTTGCTTGTTCAAATAGCACAGTCAAAATCAGAAACAATAGCAGAAATAAATCCATGTGTACTCTCTCTAATGCAGAGTAAAGAGGAAGATGTATTGATGGAGAAATGCTTGCTTTCAATGACAATATTTCCCTGGGTATCCGTATCACACAAAGATCGATCTAGAATTAGCAGGAAAGAAATAAAACCCTAACCTGGTCTGATATTGTTCAACGCAAGAGCTCCCCTGCATCGTATATGGTTGATTGAGGTTGTACGGCTACTATTCGCAGCCGTGTGGAGAGTAGACTGCGCGCCCCGTCACCTGTCGGCACACTCCATCACGGTAGGCTGTTCTGCACCGTCACGAGCAACAAGCGTCGACGTTGAGGTCGTACTCCAATTACGTGGTAGTAGATTGCAGTTTCCAATCGGCGAAGAGAGTTTACCGTCGTCGCCGAGGTGGAGCCGCACATGGTTGGGGTCTGCAGGACGACGGCGATTGAGATTCCGCCACTCCTTATTAGCCGCTTGTAGTGGATTACTTGTTTCCGTTGAGATCGATGGTGTTTGCGGTTATTCAACTAATCTGGCGTGCTTCCGTAGTTCGGCGGTGCTTCATAGGTAAAAACGAGATCTGGGATCTGGATGCCATGGAGAATGAACGGCTTAAGCTTAGGTCAACTGCGTCGCTATTCACTAATACGGAGTGTTTCTAAATTAACTCTAAAATACTCCATAGGTTTTACCAAGTAGTTAAGTCCAATATGAGTTTTGGAGTTTTCCTAAAAAAGGAGAGGCCAAAATAGGTTATATGGAGTTTTTTTAAATTAATTCAGAAACTTTTCAGTTCACCTGATTTAAAATTTTGTGCTCTGAACTTTTTTAATATTTGATTGATTTTTTTTTATTTGATCTGATTTGAATCTTTCTGAATTAATCTAATTTCTCTGATATGACATGATCTAAATATTTCTAATCTAGTCTGAGCTGATCTAATCTGATATGAATCTTTCTGATCTGATATGAATCTTTTTTATCTGGTCTGATCTAATCTGAATCATTTTGATTTGATCTGAATCTTTTTTATCTCGTTTGGTTTGACCAAAATCATTTTGATCAGATCTTAATCTTACTGATCTCATTTAACATTTCTGATTTGATTGAGTTTATTATTATTTTTTGAAAAAATTGTGTTTATTATTATTAGTAATATTATTGCTATTTTTATTATTAGTAATATTATTGCTATTATTATTATTATAGTTTTGTTGTTGCTTTTGTTATTATTGATGTTGTTGTTGTTATATTATTTTTAATTACTACATATAATTATAATTGTAACTATAATCATGACTCTAATTGTAACTATAATTTTAAAAATAATTACAATTATAACTATAATTATAAAAATAATAAAAATCGTGTTAAGTACTTGGTATAAATTTTGCCTTTAAAAACGAGTTGACATTTATGAGTAAATGTTTTAAAAACAATTATATTGATATAAATATTTTTAGAGACAATCAGAAAAATGTGCCTCCAAATAGCACCTTTTAGAGGCAATAATAAAAAAGGGTCTCCAAATAGCACCTTTTAGAGGCAATAATAAAAATGGGTCTCCAAATAGCTCTTTTTAGAGACAACCATAAAAGTGTGCCTCCAAATAGGACTTTTCAGAGGCAACCATAAGAATGTGCCTCTAAATAGCACCTTTTAGAAGCAACTAAAATAAGGTTGCCTCAAATCCTCTAAATTAGAGGCAACCATGATCCATTTGATGCAAAAGTAGGTTTTTAGAGGCAATAATATGTAAGTTACCCCAACGAGGTGCCTCTAAAAATGAATTTTATTGTAGTGTTCCAATCATCATCAACATAATGTGCAGTCAAACTCAAATAATGTAAATTATGATAGGTGTCCTCCCATATGTCAGAACAAACAGTAACACGCCCATCAAAGTTTGCGAAAAAAATTTGTAAGTTTTCCTTTTCCGCCTTATAAAGCCTTATAATTTCTTTCTTAACCGTTTTTTGACTATAACTTTGAAATTTAGGATTTAAACAAGTTTGTGCATACTCTTTAAAAGAAACACTTTCAGAAAACAAATAAGGTAAATTTTCTTCAACCATAAAGTTAGCCATACCAGTCAAATTTGAATAATATATAAAGTGTATATTAAGTAGATATAAATTGTAATATAGCTAATAGAAGTAGATAATAGGTAGAGATTAAGTAGATAAGGAATATAAGTAATATAATATAAGTGTATGTAAATTTAATATAATATATGTATCAATGTATGTAAACTTGTAAAGTAGATAATTATATATCAAACTAAATATTAAGAAGATAATAAATATATATTAAGTAGATAATAAAAATTAGTAATTCAATGTGCAATTCAATTTTGGCCAAGTTTTATGGAACGAAAAGAGTATTAATTTTATAAAAAGTATCTCGAGTGTCTATGTATAAAAACTTCCCTAGAATTACTTTGACTTTAAATTAAATCAATCAACTTTTACTTTTTTGATAGATTATCTATCATTTAGGGAAGGGACAAAGGTATGTATAGGGTTAAGGGGGCCTCCCCCCAACTTTTTAAATTTTTACTACTAGTATAAAAATGAAAAAAAAACATTAGGTCAGATAGAAGCCTCTATTTGAGATGCTTTGCCTGGATTTATTGATGAAATTTTGTGACTATGTTTTTCATTAAGTAGTGTAGATTATATACACCAAATTTCACCTTCAAGGTCAATTGGGAAAAAAACTAAATAAATTATGGAAAAAATTGCATTTTTATATACATTTTGGCATAATTATTTTCAAACATTTATTTAATTGACTCCCCGATTGAATTTTAAATTAAAAAATTGTACATAATATAAACATCATTAAAAACACTACAAAAAATTAATAATATCCCAACACTTCTTGTAGAACTTGCCAATAAAAATATTTTGAACTGAGTAGTGGGGGATATTCTTTTTGAATAGGGTGGCCAATAAAAAAATCTTGAACGGCTCGTACCACATCCAATTTAGACATGAGTTTTAGAGCAGTGGGGATATTCTTTTGAGCTGAAAAATAATATTCAACACCATCACTATCTGAACCAGCAATAATATTCTTCAGGGTGGCCAATAATACCCCTCACTTGTCTAAACAATATCCCCCACTGCTCTGAAACTCATGCCAAATTTGGGTGTATAATTTGATCGGAAAAATAATTTTATCAGATGTTGGCGTAGATGTCTCACATCCCCAAATCAGGTTAGTGTAAGTTTTCCAAATATGTCAACAAATGATACCAAAAATATTAAGAGCCCGTTTGGTAGCACAAAAATCGGCTGTTTTGGCTGATTCTGCTGAAATGTATGAAGTTATGGCTGAAGTGGCTGCATTGGCTGATTCTGCTGATTTAAGAAAAAAATATTTTAAAAATATATTTTATTAATAACATAAAGAAAAAATTATATGTAAAAATAACTAAAACACTCATCTACAGTAACTTCAGCCAATACAGCCAGAAAAGTAACTCTAACCTTACTTTTTCTGCTTATTACACAATTCAGCGCGCGAAAGTAAAAGTTGCGTGTTTGGTGAAAAAACTGGCTGATAAGCCTGATAAGCCAAAAAGTTGGGTTGCCAAACGGGCTCTAAGTCTAAAGAGTAAAGATCCCTAAGACAGTTTTGCCACCTCCACCGTTCCAACCCAAACCCAGGGAATTAAGTCCTAGATCCCTAGGAAAGTAAATGCCCAATATCCCAAAGAATATTTCCAAACTTGTAAAATCTGAGGGCAGTGGAAGAAAAGATGATTTAAAGAATCATTGTTCTTTCTACAGAGAGGACAAATTGAGGGATTTAAAAACTTATTGAATCTTTTCAAAGCATCAGTTTACTGGCAGAATACCTTTGGCAATTTTCCGTAAGAGAAGTTTGATTTTCAATTCCACCTTGCTATTCCAGATATGTCACGTCCCGGATGTCCGGACCTATCCAGACACGTCAACAATCTGTCGTACAATACGAATAGTCAACCACGGTCAAACACACTCATATTATACAAGGCGTCTCGAATATCATTCACAACACATAATGATAAATAAGATGAAATAAGGATGTTTTCTTTTGGACTGAAATTTGCTGGTCTGGTCTGGTCTGGTCTGTTTAAGTCTGGTCTGGTCTGGTCTGGTCTGGTCTGGTCTGGTCTTAACTGGTCTGGTCTGGTCTGGTAAACGTCTGGTCTCTGTGTATTTTATAACTACGGAAGTCTGGTCTGGTCTGGTCTGGTCTGGTCTGGTCTGGTCTGGTCTGTTTAAGTCTGGTCTGGTCTGGTCTGTTTAAGTCTGGTCTGGTCTGGTCTGGTCTGGTCTGTTTAAGTCTGGTCTGGTCTGGTCTGGGACTGAAAACAGTCCAAAAGAAAACATAGGCTAAAGAATTCTGTATATTGAGATGTATGAATCGTATCTCACAATTGAGCTATTCGAAGGAATATGGAAGTAAAAAACGTAAAAGGAAATAAGGAATTACACAAGGAAGAAATAACAAAAGGAAGGAATAATAAATGAATGCAAAATCTCTTCTTGATTGTAACTTTGCATGTAGTCCGGAGAATCAGCGAGGGAATTATTTCCTTGTAGAATATATGTGACCTGTAATACTCCCACTCAAGTTGGAGTGTGAAGATCCCGAACACCCAACTTGCCATGAAAAAATTGGAAACGATCAACACCTAGAGCCTTGGTAAATATATCGGCTACTTGAAGTTCAGTTGAGATGGCTTGAGGTTGAATTTCCTGACTAGTAACTCGTTCGCGAACAAAGTAACAATCCATTTCAACATGTTTGGTACGCTAGTGGTAGACGGGATTGAGAGCAATATGACGGGTGGCATGATTGTCACAAAACAGTGAAGTTGGTGTAGTAAAGGAGACCCCAAAATCTCGGAAGAGCCACCGGAGCCAAAGGATTTCACTAACAGTAACGGCCATAGACCGATATTCAGCTTTTGTAGATGAGTGATAAGTTCGTATTTCAACACGCATTTGATGCATGTTGAGATTGAGTGTTGTCACTTTTCCTAAATTATTTGAGTCACAAAGTGTTTATTTTGCTCAAGTCACGGTTTATCGGGTTTGGTTTGTATTCGTTGAAGAAAAGAAAGAAATCAGGCAGGGCATCAACATTTGAGCTAAAGTCGAGAAGATTCGGGATATGATCGAGAGCTAGCGAGAGGCATCGGAGGTCCACGAGATGATTTAAAGGCATGATTTGAGGTTTGGAAGGTTGAAAATTGAAGATAGGATCGATCGGGTACGAACGGGGAAGAAAATAGCAAGAAAATGGTTCTAAAGCAGTTCGCGTGCCCCACGGGTCGGTACCGCACGCCCCGCGGGTGATTCTGAGAGCAAAAAGTTGAGGGGTCTGCACCGCACACCGCGCGGCCGAAACCGCACACCGCGCGGCCGAAACCGCACACCGCGCGGTCCAGAAATAGCCCTCAGGAGTACCCGCACGGTTGCATAGTGCGGTCGCCCGCACACCGCGCGGGAGGAGTAAAAGTCGGTGACGAAACGCTCGCCTGAACCCGCACGGTGACCCGCACGGCGTGCGGTCGACCGTGCGGTCGGTGTTTCGGTCAGATTTTGAGTTTTTCTATTAATAGGTCCCTTTTTCCCCTATTTTTGACTGATGAGCTTAAAGAGATAAACCCTATTTCGATTTTTGAGAGTTTTTCAAGCCTTGTTCTTTAAGATTAAGGGATTCTTTGTAAGTTCTATCTTTTTAATTAATGACAAGTTATTCTATTCTTTCTAATTCTATTGATTTTTCAATTATGAATTGTGAGTAGTTTAATTAGGGATTTGGGGTTGATGAAGGGGTTGATCATGATGTATGGCTAGATTCTTGTTGGATTAATTGCATGAATGCCGTTTAATTTGTGTTTGAATAATTTAACTGATATCTCTTGTAACCTAGAGTGCAGCTAGAATTACAATTGCATGTAGAACAAATTAAGAGAGATCTAATTTGTTCTAGGACACATTCACACACACTTAATCGTTTGCTAAGTGCCAATAATTTAGGATCATGTTGCATGAGAGATCAGCATGGTCCTCTAAATTATTGTACTCTACGCCGCGAGAGCGGTAAGAACTTAGTAATGATTAGCTAGACTCAATTAAATTAAATTCATGTAATTAGTCCTGATCTGCCAGAAATCTGGTTACCCCGGAATCAATCCCTGTTCCCTTTGTCGTTAATTAGAAAGAAACTAAGCTTTTAGTTTATCGTTCATTCACATTAGTTTAATTTTAATTCACCAATCAATCTCGCAAACTTGCATTTTTATTTTATTTATTTTCCTTTTAATCGTTGAATTTTGTTTACTTGTACTTTTCACCATTATTCTACAATCTTTTTAAGTGTGAGAAAACTTACATCAGTTTTTGGCGCCGTTGCCGGAGACGGTGTCGGGTTTGAGGGTTAATTAATATCAGCGACTTGTTTTAGTTTTTCGTAGGATTTTTGTCTGCTAACCTTGCAGGTCACATCTGTTTATGCATACACGTTCAAAGAATGGAGAACCGTTTGTCGTTCTTAATCCTGAGATTGAGAAGTTTGCTAGACAGAACCACAAGGCTTTTCGTGAGAAGAACGCAACCATGGAACCTACATGATCTGGAATAGCTGGGACGTCTGAGGTCCAAACCACTTCTGGTAACCTTGATTTCTATGTCAATATCTCTCCCCAGTCTTCACCGCCTATTTCACCTAGAAATTACTCAGGATTTCAGAATTTCCGCACCTCATTCTTTCCTCAAAATCAGTCCACTCCACAATTAAATCTTCCACCACTATATCAGCTTTTCCAAAATACCTCTACTGCTCCTGAAACCACTTTTCAAAACCAAACTTATGGGATGCAAAGTATAGGGCAAACCAATCCGGTCTTTCAGCCCCGACAGAACCCACCCCCAGTCACTCAAAATCCACCCCTGACCCAACCGCAAACTCAGCTTTTCCAAAACTAGTTTCAACAGTTCCACCAGCCTCAAGTGCAGCCCCAACCGTAACCAAACATCGTCTGTCCTCACCCTATTCGCCCACAACCAGTTTTTCAGCCTAGACAGCAGGCTCCTCCATTCCAGAATTATGTCCCGCATGACAACCCGCTCTATCAAGGAGAGACCATTGCAGATTTCCTCACTCCGGATATTACAGATTATGACAGCATTCAGGTGCCGGGAATTACTACACCCCGCTACGAAATCAAGCCAGCGGTGATCAATATTGTCACGCCCCGGTCTGGCCGGACACGCTAACAACCGCCGCATAATCCGATTAAGGCAACCGCAGTTCACCTTAGTCGAACCATGCAAGGCGTACATGAATATCATTCACACAAGTACATCCATAAACAGTCATAAGTAAAGAATTTCAAAATACGCAGCGGAATACAAACACTTTTTAAAGTCAAATGCCACACAGGTCGAACATGAGCGTGCAAGCTCCCAAATCATTTATAATTTAAAATAGTTCCATGAGCATTATTTTATTTATATCAAAATAGAACTGGAAGAAGCACGAACCACGTCTTCTCTCCATAGATCACCCGAAGCAACGGGAACAGGAAGAAAGCTCTAGCTACTACCTGAAAACTGTGAGGTGGCCTCCCGTGTGAAGGGGAGGTTAGTACTTTGAAGCATTTGAAAAGTACAATGACAACTATACTGAATATAATCCATGATTCAAACACAAGACCCTCAACATAGGGTGATATCATATTATGGGCATAACCTATAGCTACCCCATTTCAAGTCATGTATAATATATACACACACACACACACACACACACACACACACACACACACACATATATATATATATATATATATATACATATATATATATATATATATACACAATCTTATAAAGGTGAATGAAGGTAAGGGCAGCTTGGGTATGGAAAATGTGTTGGTAGTAATCATAAGCTAATGTAAACTTGTATTTTGAGCTAAAATTATTGTACTTTAGTTTGTCAAACAATTTAATACCGGAAGGAACATCAAACTCCGTTAGTTGAAATTGTCAATTAGTACCTCTATTTTTGCTCCCAACGCTTAACAAGGAGTACTTCGTATTCTTAATTAGTTTTTTCTTTTTGTTTTATGCTTTAACAAATACTATCATTACTATGTATACTATATTACTATGTAATAAGCTATTAGATTTATGAGTATGGATGTCTTTTTTCCTTTCTTTCTCAAGCAAAAAATAGAAATAGTAGAACTGTCAACACGATTTTTTAATAAACTTAGACCCTGTTCGATACCACTTGAAATTTGCATTGGCTTAATTAGCTGAGTATACAAAATTGATGAAATGATAACTGAAGCAGTTGAATTATGTGAAAATGTTGAATTGTAGAAAAAATATATACTACGTATAAAATACTCTCTTCGTCCCATTTAAAAGTTCTCCTGACAAAATGACACGATTATTAAGACAATAATTAAATGTGCTAATTTGAGTATATTTTGAGAAATAATTGTAATGAGTATGTAATATAATGGGTTATTGATGATTAAATTATCATTTAAATTGTTTCCTAAAACAGAAAAGTGAGAAACTTTAAATGGGACTGAGGGAGTATTTTATTAATAGATTTGAGAAAAAATTACTCCGTATATAGAAAAGGAAAGGTATACTTCTTACTTTTATCATTTGCCACTACATTTTCATAGTTCTATAATTTTTTTTTGGGGTGGGATATCTTTTTAAATCTATTATAGTATACGCTCATGATAATGTCAACATCCTTGATAAAGATGAGACTCAAACCTGCGATCACCTCTTTGGGAAATCAACAATGATGCAATTAGACCATGAAATACTTGGCCGGCCTATAGTCGCTTCTATCTTAGTATGCTCCAATTTTCTTCATAAGCATGCGTGCTTTACCCATATCAAAACATCAAATAAATGATATTTGTCAGTAGGGCCACTTATTTAATACTTTCATATTAATGTACCTGATTAGTACAACTGAATTTTGTGAGAATAATGAGCAAATGAAAAATGATTATGCCCAACTAAATTTGCATGTGATTGATATGTCTATGCTTTATATAGCAATTTAGAGGTTACATAAACCGAGTTCAGACAATGCCTATCTTTCATTATCATCTTCATTGAGCCATTTGTAAAATTATATCCAAAGTAGGTATTATTTGCTTGGTTCATTGAAGATAATTTGTATTATTTAAAGTTATATGCGGATAATTTACGCATTATAAAAATATTTACTTTGTATATTAGTGAATCTTATATTTTCCTCGATATTTATTTACGGTACCTTTCATTCCTATCTCGTAAATTATCATGTCAAGGTCTTATATTAGATCGAATGTGAATCATCTATATAAATACTTACTAGATGTTTGTCATGGTGTTAATGTGCACATTTTCAAAATCAAAATCATTGGGCATTTTATACATTCGCGCATCGCGTGTGTAGAAAACTAGTATATCTCTACAAAATTATAAGCATGAATCAAAGTAAGGGTATATTGGGTATTAAAAATTTGTTGGTGGTACATCATAGCTTAATAAACTTGTACTGTGTGCTTGAGTCGATGTACTCGATTCTCTACTTTCCTCGTAAGTAAACGTCTGAACGTCTCTCCCTCTATCTACCATCCTCTTTAGGAAAACCTTTGGGCTCAATTCAATCTCCATTCTCGGTTATTCCTTTCAATTCCACCACTCATTTCACCACATTGATTAGGTTAGGGGCTGAGGATCGACCTTCGTCCGCGGGAAGATTATCGCCGACACTACTCACCTCCTTCTTCCCCTTTCATTTTCTTCCTATTGTTTTCATCGCGTGGCAGGGGTTCCGGGTTCTCTTCCGCTGCACAACACCGTACCCTTTTCCTGGTAGGCTTCTATCCCTTACAATATGTTTGTTGTATGTATTTATTCACCCATTTTTGCTAACTAACAAAATATTGTTCAAACAAAAGTATGTGCTTACATCAAGTGTTGTGCTCTTGGAGTTAGTGGAGAAATGTATGTTCGAACAATATCAAAAAATTATTGCTTGATCAAACAGCCTCTTGATGGAAGCTTCTGCTTCGCTCAACTACACCTTCAGGTATTTGTCCATGTATCTTAAGCCTTTGTTTAGCTGGAGAATTGTAGTTGGGAGGAGAAGAAAGTTAGAGAGTTGTGTGTGTTAGCTTAGCTACAGGTTGGAAGGTCTAACTTCACAATTTGGTTAATTTGGAGCTTGCTAGCTTCATTGTTATACTTTCTAAATTTAACCAAATGTTTTTTACAACCGAATTATTTCTAATATATTTCGAGCCTGTTTGGTAGCATGAAAATCGGCTGTTTTGGCTGATTCTGCTGAAATTTATGAAGTTCTGGCTGAAGTGGCTACATTGGCTGATTCTACTCATATAATAAAAAAAAATTAAAATACATTTTATTAATAAAATAAAGAAAAAATTATATGTAAAAATAGCTAAAATTGTCATCTACAATAACTTCAGCCAATACAGCCAGAAAAGTAACTCAAACCTTACTTTTTCTGCTTATTACACAATTCAGCGCGCGAAAGCAAACTTTACGTGTTTGGTGAAAAAGTTGGCTGATAAGCCTGATAAGCCGAAAATCATGGTTGCCAAACGGCCTCTTCATTGTTTATTTTTTCCTCAAGATTTTCAGTAGAAGATAACCGGAAGAGTTTGCTGGAATATATACTCGTAAAAGTTGAATGAGTTACTAATGACGAGTAACGGTGAGTTTGGTTCAACGGAGGGGAGGAGAAATATTTAATCTTTAGTGGATGTGTGAGGAAGGATAGGAGGGATTTTATACATTGTTTTGATAGAGTGCATGAGAGGGAAGAAGAAAATATTGGAAAATAGACTATCCTTCCGTTATTTTATTATTTAATAATAGAGAACGGACTTAATCAACCAATAATAGATATATGATATACTTTAATAAGTGTTCATTACATAATTATTTATAAATTATTACTTTTATTTAAAACCCATTATTGAATATAGTTAGATATGAATTTGGTCCAAAAAAATACTATGTATATAGTTCGATATGAATATGAATGTGTTCATTTCATTGCATCTACCATCTAGCATTATTTTATGCAGAATATGTTGAAGATGTGGACCTCTTGGTTAGGAGGGCAGAAAGATGCTTAGAAGCTGGGGCAAATATGATAATGAAGACGCAGATGAACTATGCGGGGGCCCTGATTCTGTCCGGGCGGCCGTGATTGCAAGAATCATCGGTCATCTAGGATTAGCAAAAACTATGTTTGAAGCATCAACTCCTCAAATTTCAGAATGGTTTGTCAAACAATATGCCCCCCCCCCTCCCCCAGGGTATGAGTATTAATTAAAGTACTCAATTTCAATCATGTGAAAATTTCTTGAATCAGTTTGGTAATGCGGTAATGCCTATAATGGCTGAAGAGGCAGTAGCTGCTAAAATTTTGGTTTAAATGATTGATTTATCTAAACTAAGAATAGTTAAAAGTATTCGTGAAATAAACTTTAAGGAAACAATATAATAAGGAAATTCAGATTTTTTGAATGATACCAGGTTTTTGTGAATAAACCTCACTAAGATTTCTTGCAAGATTTGAGTATTGCCAGTATTAACTTAATTTGTAAGGATTACTTAAATTTCTTTGATGCCAAACTGATATTTTTAGGTAGATGGCACATTTAGCTGCTGAAATTGAAATCCTTGGCAGTGTAGTTGTGTGTTTACCAAAATTAAGCTATAATTACAAACATTAACTAATTGTATATGTAGAATTACTAGAATATTAGGTGTTTTCAGATATTTTGACATTTCTTTACATTTTTTGCATGTCCAATATAAAAATTGTTTCCTGCATTTCTTATAGATATTTAATTTCCCCAAATTGTAGCTGTTTATTCTTCCATTTTATTGGCTGATCGGATATACATCCATTAGAGATAATTTCTTCACCAGGTAATTGCTAATTTGCTACAGTTTTCTTCTACTTCTCATAACATTTTTTCATGAACATTTCATCATGGTCTTTCTCAAATTGTTCTACTTTACAGAGAAACTATTTTCATTCATTCTTTAGCAGATAAGACAAATTTTTAAACATCTAGGCAGATTATTTCTCAAAACATACTACTGCAGGTGATCCTTCCATAAGTGAATAAGTGCAAGGTATCAGATAAAGTGTGGTTTCAAATAACATAAATACATTTTTAAAGCATCATTGTAAATGTCCTTATCAGTTCAACTACATGTATGTTAGAGCTTATCCTTTGCAGGCTATTTTTAAAATCTCTAAAGCTACTGGAAGAAAAATAGCTACGATTCCTTATGAGATTTGAGTGCTGCCAGTTTTAATTTATTTGTATGAAATACTTAAACTCCTTTCAAAAAAAGGATGGGGGATTGGACATCAGCCTGGAATTTGAAGCTCCCACCGAAAGTCAAGCTCTTATTCTGGCAAGTAGCGATCGGGGTGCTTCCAACAGTTGATGTCTTGAGGAGAAAACATCTGCAAGTTCAAGCGGGCTGCCAGTTATGTAAAACAGCATAAGAGAACCCTCCTCACTTGTTTAGAAACTGCCCAAAAGTAAAAATGTTGTGGACTAAGCATGGGTTACCATCTGCAGGTGAAAGAGGGACTTTTGTAGGTTGGCCAAACATTAAGTACACATTATATGTAAAAATATTTTTGCCCAGCTGAATTTTAGGTGGTGTACAAGCTAAGACTTCTCTAAATGCATCCTAAAATGTTTAGGGTATAAATGTTTTATTCCTTAAGAAAGAAGACTAAATTGGGTATAATCTTCTGAAGTTTTCAAGCTTTTCCATTTTTTCTAAAATAATTAGTTTTGCAGAACAAAGGTTTTCTTAATTTAACATTCTAAGTTTGGGTTATCACTCTCTTCTTTTAAGCTTGACATAGTATTCTTTAAGCGTACAAGTTTTTCTTATTTTAAGCTCTTCAGCTTGGTTATTACTCTCCTTTTAAGTTTGACATAGTCTTCTTTAAGCTTAAAAGGTTTTCAATTGTCCATCATACATTGTTTCAGCATTGTTTAAGAATAAAACCTCCTCATACATAAGAAGAAATACATAGGACAATTGTCCACTTTGGTGAAATATGATAGGAGTAATAAAAAGAGGTGGAAACCAAGAGACTGCTATCAAAACTTAAAGATATTCAATTTTTGTCAGGTGGAGCAGCTTTGACTCTTTGAGTATGCAAAGCTAAACAACTAAAGTGCTAGATCACTACCTGCCCAAGTGCCTCCAATTTTCTTCGAGTAGAGCTGTGTACCCAAAATGATCTTTTCCCAGACCACTATTGGAGATAAAGTTGTATATTCTAGGTTTCTTGTATATGTACCCAAAATGATTTTTCCCAGACCATTATTTTGAAATATATATTTTTGGTATCTTGTAGTTGTAGCTCTTAATAATTATATTTTTGGTTTCTTGTAGCTGTAGCTCTTTTGGGTGTTTGTTCTAATGTAATGCTTAAATGTAATATTTTGTTTAGTTTCGTGATAAATGATGTTCAATGTTTGCAGGTCATCTAGCGGCAATCACAGAACTCCAACAATGTAGTAGAAAGCTCCAACAGTAAATTACGAAGAAGAAAACAAGGAAAGTGTAAAAACTGGTATGAGATTTAATGTGGTCTAATTGTTTTCAAGTTAATACTCCATCTAAACTATAATCGAACAAATCACAAAACAACTATTACTTCCCCCTTTCATGACCCCTCTTGAAAATTAAAATCTAAACTCAATTCTTTGTGTTGTAGTTTTTGTTGTCAAAATCCGGTCATACATATATTGTCGCAGATTGTTGACAGAGGTGTTTGAATTCTTTGATTGTTTACTCCCGTGAGTTCCCGTGTCTTGTGAAAACATTATAGCACAAAGATCATGAGGCAACCATGCATGGTTCAGGAGAGTGTTGAGTTTAGGCATGGGAGGAGAAAGCACACCTTCAAACCCTGATTCTCCTAAGTTGTTTTAATGTAATTTTTGTATGCGAAGAATTATAGCTCTCAAGCATTACGTGGTCACCAGCATGCTTGCAAGAAGGAAAGAGGTGCATTGAAAAAGTACAACTTGATGGGTATGGCATTCCATAATCCCATGTTAAGGTCTATGGGGGTATACACCATGGAATTATGCATGGTCAAGGGAGGGTTGATGGAAATGGAAGTATAATAGTGACAACGTTTGGGAAGCCTCCTAATACAAGATTGTCTATGTCAGGGCTGCCTGATCCAAGGGACAAAGTAGCAGACTCAACATGGCTAGGAAGCTTTTGGTTCAATCCTCAAGAAGCAGAGGAGCAGTCCTATCCTAATAAGCACTTTTGTTTAATCCTCAACCTACCTGTTACATGTAATCTTATACGTAGTATAACATTGTTTCAATGGAAATTGTTATATAGCCACCTAGAGACATGTAAAATGTCTATTATAATCCAATGCAAAACAATATATTGAAAATCTACATTCCAAAAATTCAATATTCAAAACTGGAGCATTTTCATCAAACAACATCCAAAGCAACAACAAAGTACCCACTAAAATAAGAATTCCATATACTTTTTAACAAAAATTGGTGCAGTCCTAAAGTTTCCTTGGGCATTCATCTTATCGCGCATCGCGCGTGTAATAACTAGTATATATATATATTAATCAAACAGCCAGCCCGTAGGCCCATTTGTATTTCAAAACACTTCCCTTTAAAAGCCCATAGCCTATACTTGCATATAGCAATCCCGAGAGGTTACCTCACCCCTAGTCTAAACCGTTGTACTTACACACCCACATTGAGAGGGTTACACATATTATCCTATGTACTCATCCACGTTGGACTTACACACCCTACGGTTGTATTCATTCATTTTGGGTTTACACCCAGTATAATATCTTTGATTCATTTAGGGCTTACACACCCTGTATAATGCTTTACTCGTGTAGCACACCCCGTATAATACTTTACTCGTTTAGGTCTTACACACCCCGCGTAATACTTTATTCGTGTAGGGCTTACACACCCCGCGTAATATCCTTTATTCGTTAGGGTTTACACACCCCGCGTAATACTTTATCCGTTAGGGCTTACACAGCCCGCGTAATACTTTATTCATGTAGGGCTTACACACCTCGTATATGTGTCATTCGTTTAGGGCTTACACACCCCGTATAATCTTAGTTCGTGTAGGGCTTACACACCCCTAATATATCCCCCAACGTTCATATCTTTATTTGACTGTGGCCTCGACCACCTCAATACTCATTGTATTCGAGAAATCATAATCTATCAACATCGGGCTAGTCTTCATCAAGACTCCCCGGGCTGCCTTCATATAGTCTAGGTAGACTCCACCATTTCCTTTGAGCGTGACCGTAGTCCATCACTCATTCTAAGTTCATGCCTATCTTATTCAATACTATAGATAGCACACACAATTAATCACTACGGATTCATATCACTTTGACCATATCAATAACTCAAGTATTTCTTACTTCACATTTAATCACTTTGCCTATCCACATAGGTATCCATATATCCCTCTTAAGATCTTATGGACTCACACATTTAGCAACATTTGTCTATATCATTCTATTCATCAATATCAATTCAATAATTAATATATTTCAAGGATTTCTCCCCTCATGCATAATACCTTTGCTTATCCACCTTTGTAATATCATGTATCAATTTATATGATCACATAGCAACACATTTATTCACATTGAAGTATATCGTTTAATTTCATCAAAATCATAATTTGATTACTTAGGTAATCTTATGCTCACGAGCTATAGACAATATAGTCAGTCATCCTCACCTTAAATATGTCCAGCAAGGTTGCCTATTGAAGCCCTGTCGTTAAACCTTCGAGAAATAATTACTTGCCGTTGTGTTTTCTCTCGACAAGTTTCGTCCTTATTTGATTTTGTCTAAGGTAGTGATATTCACCGATCATTCTGCTCTTAAATATTTGATGCAAAAAGTGGATGCTAAGTCTAGATTGATTCGGGTAATATTACTACTCCAGGAGTACTATTTCTGGGAGTAACCATATTTGTTTCGTATTTGTGCTGATCAAGTTGTTAGAAGATGTGTTCCCCTTAGTGAAGGAGCTGAAATTCTGAAACATTGTCACTCCGGACCGACTGGGCGACACTATTCTTTCAATCGAACAGTTCGCAAGGTGTTGGAATATGGTTTCTTCTGGCCCACTTTGTTTAAAGATGCTCTAACTTTTGTGCAGGAATGTGATAGGTGTCAACGCACCGGGGCGGTTACCAAGAGGGATGAGATGCCCCAGAATTTTATCTTGGCTTGTGAGGTATTTGATGTTTGGGGCATTGACTTCATGGGGCCGTTACCGGGTTCTAAAGGTAATAAATTCATTCTGGTTGCTGTGGATTATGTTTCTAAGTGGGTTGAGGCTGAAGCTCTACCCACAAATGATGCTAGAGTTGTGATTCGTTTTATGAAGAAGTTCTTTTCTATATTTGGAGTACCAAGAGTTTTGATAAGTGACAGGGGTACCCACTTTAGGAATGATCTCATGACTCGCGTTCTGGCAAAGTACAGGGTCACTCATAAAGGGGCGTCCCTTATCACCCTCAAACTAGTGGCGAAGTTGAGAATTCGAATAGGGACATTAAGACCATCCTTGAGAAGACCATTGAGACCCATAGGAAGGATTGGTCTGATAAGTTAGATGATGCGTTGTGGGCATTGCGTACAGCGTATAAGACACTCATTGGCACTACTTCGTTTCACCCAGTTTATGGGAAGGCGTGCCACCTTCCGGTAGAGATAGAGCATAAGGCCTACCGCGCCTTGAAAACGCTGAATAAGGATCTTACTTTGGCAGGTCGTGAATGGCTTTGGAAGCTTAACGAGTTGGATGAGTGGAGGCTTATGGCCTATGAGAATTCTAAGATTAGTAAGGAGCGTACCAAAGCCTATCATGACCGGCATATTAAACAAGGAAAAGAGTTTTGTAAGGGGGATCAATTTCTGCTATTCAATCCCCGAATGAAGATTTTTAAAGGTAAGTTGAAGTCTAGGGTGTCCGGTCCGTTTATAGTGAGTGAAGTTTTTCCATATGGAACTGTTGAGATAGACCATCCCGAGAAGGGCCGATTTAAAGTCAACGGCCATCACCTGAAGAAGTACTACGGAGGACCGTTAGAGCGCGAGCGTGAGGTAACCTTTGTCGCGGATTTTGAGAATTGAGCGTTTTACTTGTGTCGGGCACACGACGTTAAAAATAGTGCTTCTCGGGAGGCAACCCGAGCTTATTTTTTCTTTTTAGTGTTAGTTGTGTGTTTTGTTTTAAAAACAAATCGAAAAATACCAAAAAAATTGAGTTTTTGAGGGTCCGCGCATCCCGCGGATGAAACCGCGCGCTCCGCGGTGCAAAAAACCGAAAAACATAGCCTCAGAGGTCAGAACATCCCACACGGTTCAACCGTTCAGGTTTCGCACACCCCGCGCTTCAAAGATTTTAAAATCACGCTGCAGGTGCAACCGCACGGTTAGACCGTGCGGGTTCCGCACACGGTGCGACCTGCGTTTATTTTTCTTCACTGAGCGATAACTTCCCTCCCTACCGGCGTGCGACGAGCGAAAAGCAACCAAGGACCCCCGTTTTCTTCATCTTTTCCAGCGATAACTCTCCCCTCTTCTCCCTCAAGCAAGGTAAACGCTTCTCCTCTCTACTTTCTCCATTTACAAGCTTTTGGGTCCGAAAATTGTGAAGTGCGAAAATTAGGGATTTCATTCTTTATGCTCGAATTAAAGCTTCAATTGATGATATTTGTGTTCTATGATTGCTATTAAGTCTCTTTGATTATGAATCCCTAATTTTTTAGCTTAATTTTGCCAATGCCTAGAATTAAAGTCTTGCATGTGGCTTGAATGTTGGGGATTTCGAATTTCTTGTTCAATATGTGGCTTGAATTCATGTTTTGGATGCTCTATATGTGTTATTCAGCCCAAATTGTTGAGGTTGTTTTGGACAATTTGTGAATTTGGGAGTTCTTCCCTAAAATGTGATTACTTTGATGATTTTTTTGTGAATTCGGAAAAATGTTTTGATAATTTATTCTTACTTGTGACCTTGTTTATACTGCGTGTTATTAAAAATTTGAATTTTATTCAAAGTTTTTTCTTTGACTAAAATCTCAATTTTTTGACTATTCTGGTTAAACTTGGGTTTGCTTAGGTGATTGCTTTTGATTATGATTAGTTGAGGCTAACGGGGCTATTTCCTTGACTTTTGAATGTGTGCCTAATGTTTGGAAGCCCCGTTGGAGTGCTTTCTTTTTGTAGATGCCGAGAATCAAGAAAGTGGCCAAGAGAGCCCGGAATGATGAAGAAGCTAGCAGCAGCCGACCCCCTACAGTCACCATGTAGGTAGGTGGGAGGGGCCGGCCTCTATGAAGTGGAATTTGCTACCGATGTGCAAAGGGCGAACTTTGAGTAACTCTACACAAAATCCATGGGCATTCTTTACTACCCGAAGCCTGGGTCATTGAACGCAGCTAGAGAAGGCTTGGCGGATGAGGTATTCGACCTCATTAAGAAGGATTGGTGGAAGCATCTATTCTTTGGCATCCAAGAGCTTTTTGGGATATCACTTGTGAGGTCTTAGCCACCATGAATGCACCAAAGACCATCAAGAACCCCGATGTGAAGGAAATTTCTTTTAGAGCTTTTGGAGAGGATTTTGCTATCACTGCTACCCAGCTCCGATCCAGAGCAGACTTGGTTTCCGAGATGCCGCGATCTCAACTAAGCAGCTCCTTGATTTCCCACATAATGTTGACCGTGAGGTGTTCTGGCAGACTAACTATTTGTGGGGATGGCACTTCCTACAACCCGCAGAACTCCCGTAACACTTCATTTCGCGAGCCCCGTTTGAGAGTTGTCCATGCTTTGCTCACGTCCACCATTACCAGACGGTATGAGTCCTCGGGCATGGTTTCTACCACTGACTTGATGTGCCTTTACTGCATGCTCCGAAATTTCCCTTTATATTATTGTTATGAGATACTTTGTGTGTATGATATACATGACGCTTGTATAACTCAAAGAGGGTAGATTGCGTTCAGTGGTGGAGCCAAGGAGGGTTAGGATCATTAGCCTGAAAATTTGAGAGTATAGAGCTCTAAAATACGAGTAAAATTTATGACTTCTGGTAAATCAGCACTTATCTAAACTTAAAATGATCAAGTAAAATTTTATACATAATATTGATTATATTCCCTAATTTTAAAAGCAGTGTATAATTCTTTTATTATTTACGTGACATGACTCCAGGACTGAGCATAGATAATCTATCTTGCTCATACGAGTGCCTACTCAATAGTTGATTCTTTTCAAGTAATAAATCTTGATATTAACCCGGGTGAGAACAAAACTACTCAAGTTTAAGTAAGTGGCACCATGTAAGAAAAGGTTCAATGGAAAAAGTTTGTTTGTGTAAGGAAATCAAATTCTTAATGTACTCCTCAAAATGAGAACTTAGAGAAGAAAAATGATTTAATTAGCGAAAGTGAAACGATTCAGAATGACCACATTATTAGAGGAGTAAATTCAAGAGTTATTAGTAATAGAGTTCCGGAATGAATTTTAAATTGAAATTTTATGAGCATGATGGTGGTGGTGGTGGTGGCGGCGGCGGCCTGGTGGTGGCCAGGTGGTGGTGGTGGTAGACTGGTAGTGGTGATGATGACGATGATGATGATGACGACGATAAAAATAATAATAATAAGGAAAAATTGACACTAATAATCCAACCTTTATCTGGTCCACCAAGAATAGTCCCTATTATTGATAATTCAAAAAAATCCAACCTTTGTGGCATCTTTTCATTCTACGGTCCCAAACTAATGGTTACCGGTTATTGAAAGTTATTAAAATATAACAACCCGTTTTAACATACCCGCATATCTTCCGCCACTCTTCGCACTTCCTCTAGCCGTCAATGGCTATCCAGCCTATCCTATCCTTCACTCTTCTTCCTTCTCTAGATTTCAAATTCCGCATAATTAAGCAATCGACTTCGAACAAAACATAAGTTCAAATGCTAGTGGGTGTTGCTCGACGAAATCAAGTAAAGGGGTAAATCCAAGAATGAAGTGTCATCACAACATCGATCCCGTTCTGAGAGTTGTTAAAAATGGAATCGACGTTCAGAGGTAATTTCGTGGTTGCTCGTTAGGGTTCATCTTAAGCTATAGTTTAATAATGGATAGGGAAAAGCAGAGCAAGTACCCTACATCAACGACCAATACATAAAGAGATGAGTATTATTTAGTTATTGAGTTTTCTCTTTGCGTTCTGCAATCTTTTTAGCAGCCACAGAATTTAACTAGTTTAAACTAGAGCATATAGTATGTATTTCCCCCTACCTTGGTTATGTAAGGCTTAGTCCCTACCTCTTCTGAACATGAGGCAGTAATCCTGCTTATTTTGAGGGACAATTTTATGCCTTTTGGTGCATATAATTATTTCTGTATTTCATGTTATTAGTTGATTGGTATGACAAGGTGTCCTTTGTCAAGATGAAATCTTGGATGGGAAAATAATACTTTTATGGTTTTGTATGCATGTCAGGACGAAAATTGCCGTTTCTTAATGTGGGAAGAGCACAACATATTTCAAAAACCAGAAATCCGAACTGAGGCAGAATTTCATATTAGGTTGTTGGAAGAGAAGGTGAAGAAGTTGCAAGTGAAAAATAAAAATTTGAAAGACGAAGTGCAGCAGATGAAAGTTGAAGTTGGAGAAGTACGGATCGAAAACTTTAAGTGTTCAAGGAATGTGAAGAAATATTGCATTTGTCTACTGCTGTCATGGCTTATATTTTGTGTTGTATATTTGTTCTTCAAATAAGTATTGTTGTAGTTGGTTTTAGTACCCTCTGGTATAATTTTATGGTGCAGACTAATCAATATGTGTGTAATGTGTTTGAGTATTGGTGTAGAGTTATCAATCCATGTGTCTGAATGTTGGTTAATATATTGGTGATGTCCCAATTTGAAGTGTATATTGGTGCATATTACAAACTGGTCCATACCTTATTGCTTAGCAAGTTAATTGATATACTGCCAAGTTAATCAGTTAATCTGTTATATATTTGTTCTTCAAATCAGTTAATATACATGTGGTACTGTCCGGTTAACTGATATGCATAATGATATGCTCCTTACAAATTCATCAAGCAACAAAGATGATACTTAAAGACTTGCTGATATGACTTACAAGATGATTAACAGAGATACTGGTGTGTGCATGTATGCATACATGACTGTCAAGTTATTATATCAAATGTGAATATTAAAGAGTTAAATAAATAGAACATAGATGCTAACCACAATTGGTAAATACATAAACTGCATTACTTTGTATGCACTTGAAAATTGTAGCCAAAATGATAAATACATAAGCTGCCCAAACACATTAACTACAATTCAGAGTTAAACCACAAACAATTTTTTTTGACAAAATACATGTGGTATGTAGAACCAATTCATATTACAAACTGCATTGGTGCCCAAATTCAAAGTACATATCACAAACTAGAATGTCATGAGATTAATTACAATCTGAAATTGTTGGCTACACTAGAAGTTTGACTTAGTTGACAAATATTTGAAGCAAAAGTTGAGCCTGCTGCCAATAGTTTTGATCCTCCTGACTGGCCACGAATCTGAAACCAAGCAATGACAAGACATAAGACACATAAATTACTCATAACCCAATTCAGACCACCCAAATACCCCTGTCAAGCTAGAATATCTTATTTCTACCCCACCCCCACCCCCCACCCCTCCTCGAGATCCCCTTCCTCCTCCTCCTCCTCATCTAGATCCTCTTCCTCCTCTAATGACTCTCCCTCTCCTTCCCAATCTTCTTGAAAAATTAATAACCCCTTACTAAGCAACTAAAGCTAAACAAAACGTCACTTCACCGTTACTTATAAGTTGTATATTTTAGGATTATATACTGTCCTCTAAGATCTCTGTATAAACTATATCTTAGGTTTAGAGGACAGTTTCCTCTAAGTTTGGTCTATAAAGTATATTTACGGTTATAATATACGGAGTACAATTTTACTAACTTTATAAATCATTTCGATTTATTTTACTGACTTAAGCTTGGTCTATTAAGTATCCCAGTGATTTCTTTAAAATAGTTTCTTTATCAACAACTTTATAGTCTATTGCTCTAAGTTTGGTCTATTAAGTATATGTTAGGTTTCTATAAATTCCAAATCACATGGGTGTGGCATTTCATCAAACACCTAATATACGCTCAATAAAGTGAACATTGATAGTAACTGGTTCATCAACTTATATGATTAGGGAGCTATCTTGAGGTTTGCACTTTATGAACTTGGTGAAAATGTACACACCACACCATCATATCACCAATAATCAACAAAGATTTTTTTGTTAGCACAAAGCAGGGTTTTGAAATTTTACCTATGATAAACTTTAATGGTTGCACCGTTGTGTTCCCGGCCACCTTCTAGAACCGTGTTGTTTCACCGTCGTCAACTACGTCGTTTTCTGTTCATTTCGCATTCTAAAAAACTTTGAGAGAATTCCAAAAGTAGGAGTAAAACATATTAAAAGTGCAAAAGTAGGACTCTAACGTTTCATAGGAGTAAACAAGACTTGGACTGACTAAACTACCCTTAATGAATAACTGACTTCTTTATTAAGAATTCGATGTTATTATAAAACAAAATAAAACGGAGAGATATCGTACAACATCATAATAACTGTGCGGCAGCTGACATCACCGGCGACACCGGCAGCCCTGAGCCGGCCGCCGGCCTACGCCGACCGCCGCCACAATTGAAACCATCATCACAGCACCTGCTATCTCCGGCCGCCGCATCTGTCATCACTGTCGTCGGCCACCACATCTGAAATCCCCGTCGCAGGCCACCTCATCAGGCGTGGCCGCCTCCGGCCGCCTCATATGCCGGCGACGCCTTCACACTTGCGCCACCTCCTCACGGAGCACCAAAACAGTGTCTTCTGGCACCACCGGCTTCTCCTCCGACGAAATTGATATAGATCTTTGTCTTGCTCATACAACCTAAATGGATGGTCATCTTACCCACTTTGAGTCACATTACCTAACTTAACATTAATTGCCAAAATTTCAGTGTACAGAATGAAGAGATGGCATTATAACTGATATAATGACATTTAATGTCAAAATGACATCACCCTTGTAATGACATGAATTGCCAAAATATAATTTTTTTAAGAATGAAAACATGGCAATACGGCATTACAATTGATGTATTGTTACAAGTGATGTGCTGCCATTTCTACAAAGAATTATTTGTGTTGTAAAAAATCAGATGCCGATAGATTGAAAATTTTCAGAATGAAAAGGATAAGAAATATTTTATTTCAATTTTTCTAAACAAATGAATCCGAAAAATAAAAAAAACAAGATCTAAAATTATCAGATCTAAAATACAGATTTTTATTTTGAATCTCAAAATTAAATAAACAAAACCATACCAAAAAAATCAAGAGAGGAAAATAAAGAAGCAAGGGTGGAGGAGGAGGAGAATAATACTTACCAGGCGAAGATTGACTCAACACTGCAGATCGGAGTTATCGCACATGGCCGCCGGAGTCACGTTGCAGGAATGAAATCGTGCACCGTCGGAAGAGACTAGAAGAGGACTTCGCTGCCGGAGATGAAGAAAAATTTTCCGGCCTTCGAAATATGGGGGTAAGAAGAAGATGCAGAGATGGGAGAGAAGGGGAAGACAATGGAAGATGAAAAGTAGCGTAGGAGAGCAGGGAACGTGCGTGTCAGGAAAAGAAAAGAAAATCATTAATGTAGAGAGGGTAAAGTTGGAATATAAGCTCCTATCTTGGGAATTTAAAAGGTGCGGTCCTACTTTTGCATTCTTATTACTACCTCCGTCCCAGGAAAAGTTCCCAATTTCCTTTTTTGTCAGTCCCAACAAAAAGTTCCCATTTCCTTAAATGGAAAGTTATCCTACATAAAAACAGTGCCAAACAGTGCAAAACAGTGTCAAACAGTGTCGAAACAGTGCCAAACAGTGTCGAAACAGTGTCAAACAGTAAAATTTACCCCTCAGTAACTTTATTTCTTTAATATGTGTGAAAGTCAACCCGGGAACTTCTCCCTGGGACGGAGGGAGTATGATTTATTCCTAGACATAGGAATTTCTTAAAAACTTTCTTATTATAGTAAAAGAATTCGGTAAAAATGTTAGAGGTAAAAGGTTATGCAGAGTAGAATAAACGTTGGTAAATACTCCGTAATAGTTTGGTAGCCGGTAGCAAGTCACTCGGACTGTTGAAAGAAGAATAGATAGAAAGGTTGGATTTTTTTTTAGATTATCAATAGTAGGGACCGTTCCCGGCAGACCGGATAAAGGTTAGATTATTAATATTAATTTTTCCTAATAATAATACTAATAATAATTAATACTAATGAATCTCCTAACACCATGAATTTCTGAACACTCCTTGATTGTACAAAAAACTTGATTCAAGTAATGAACGACTGTTTATATGTTACATTATTTTTGGAACATGAAGCAGCGAAAAGTTGGGGGTGACGGGTTGCACATAATAGTTTGTAATTAGTTTGTGGGAGGACAATCTTTCTTAAGTACATTACAATTTGCATATTTATCACAATAATCTTCCCTGTCCTCTAATTCACGATATGTAAGAAATGAATTGTACGGATAAGCAAAGTGCTCATCTAGATAAGATACAAGACAAAGGTGTTTTTGGGCAGCAAGTTGGTTGGCAGCTTCATCCGGAGTAAGGGTTGGCGTTGAATCTTTTGCAAATGTTAACCAAGGAAACATCATAGCCAACACAAAGACCATGATAGTGTTGATTCTGTACGTCATACTATAATATTACAGAGTAGTATTTTTCTTCTATGTTTTTTTGTGGCTTTTATGTTATCGTGCTCGTTGGGTCATATATGACAATATGTATTTAAAGCTTTATATAGAATATATATACTACGTATATGACAAAGGTTGTTGATAATGTTCGTCTAAATGCATACTTCATATACGGAGTATACATTAATGTTGATTATTAACTACACGTATTATATATAATTAATATAATATGGATTAGGTAACCCATCTACATTATTTATGTATAATGCATTCTTTAATATTTTGCGTTTTGAACAAGTTTCAATTAAAAGCTACATTATTACGTTAGGCCATATATAAAATTTGTTTAACTTTTAGTTTAAAAGATCATGTCATTACATTTCATTGATTAATACACTATTTAGCATTAATGCGAATGTTCTTTCAATTAGAAGCTGTTCCGTTCACCTGATCTGAATGTTTCTGATCTGAATTTTTTAAGTTCTGATCTGATCTGATCTGAATTTTTCTGATCTGATCTGATCTGATCTGAATTTTTCTGATCTGATCTGATCTGAATCTTTCTGATCTGATCTAAATCTTTCTGATCTGATCTGAACGTTGCTGAACTGATCTGAATGTTGCTGATCTGATCTGATCTGATCTGAATGTTTCTGATCTGATCTGAATGTTTCTGATCTGATCTGAATTCTTCTGATCTGAATCTTTCTGATCTGATTTGAATATTTCTATAATTGTAATTATAATTATAATTATTACATTTATAATTGTAATTAAAAATATAACTTAAATAAAATTACAATTATAATCATTATTATAAAAAAATAATAATTAAAATTAAATTTAAAATTATAATAATTATACCAATTACACTAATTATAAATACAGATACAATTATAAATGTAATTATATTTTTAATTATGATTAATTTTATAATTATTTTTTTTGTAATTATAATTATAATATTTATCTCTATAATCATAATTATATCTATAATTACTAATTTAAATATATAATTACTCCGAAGTAATAATAATTACAAAAATAACAACAAGAACAACAATCATATTAATAATAATGATGATTATAATTATAATTACATTGTAAATCATAATTATAATTATAATTGTAAATATATTATATTATATTATATTATATTATATTATATTATATTATATTATATTATATTATATTATATTATATTATATTATATTATATTATATTATATTATATTATATTATATTATGTTATGTTATGTTATGTTATGTTATGTTATGTTATGTTATGTTATGTTATGTTATGTTATGTTATGTTATGTTATGTTATGTTATGTTATGTTATGTTATGTTATGTTATGGGAAGGGAAGAGAGGTGCAGCGCTATTAACTACCAATTGGGCGGCAGAATCTCAACGACCATTTGCAGGGCGGCGATGCCAACGCTCATGTACTGCTGCAACAATAGATCGTGAGTTTTTTTGCCGCAGGTGCAGCTCTAAACAGTACACAGGGAATCCTCGCTCAGATAGAGTCTTATACTCTAAACCAGACCTGAAATTCAGTTCTAATTTGGCAAAACCGTGGTCTGGCCATCATCCCAGGAACATTTCAAAGCCTCAACACATCAGGGCTTGGCAAGAGGAAGATCGGGTCTGCAAAACAAAGATGAAAGATCGGTTATTGGTAGGGCATGGTACGAAAAAAATAAATTCAAATTCTTCTGCATTTATGGCAGTTAACATCGAAAGTAAAGCTTTCAAATTTGAATTGACACCTTCCTATCTGTGTATCACTCAAATTAAGGACAATCATTGTCGATCTATTTCACTAGATGAGGAAGGAATTATTTGGTTGTGTAATGCATTCCTTCAGATTCAATCCGAAGCTTCTTGGGCTTTCACGAGGTATGAGAATTCCCGTAAAATTCATCTCACTTTTGAAGAAAATCATTTTGGAGGTTTCATGCGTTTGGTTGATATGAACAATGAGGGGAGAACAACTATAATTATTCCTGAAGGATGGAAGGGTGATGGATTTAAACGCTTTTCTGAAGCATTGTTTGACCAACAAAATAAGATGAGGGCACTTAAAATGAGACACTTGAAGATACCTCTTGAGGATTTAGGGATTTCTAATTCGATGGAATATCGTTTTGATTCGGTTGATTCTTCTTTAGAGAGCTCTATTTCATCGCTTCTTTTTAATGAGGATTTGAAGCATCTTATGGGGACTATAGGGGTCATAGGGAAAGGTGTGGGAGAGTCCTCTAATGAGGCGATTGTGGAATCGAATGGTAAAAGCGAGCAGGATATTCGCAATGAGGGGGCGGTCATAGACTATATTCCTCTCCAGGAGTCCATTCAAGGGAGTTTCGATACTACAACAGAGGGGAATGATGGTGTTTTGGACATTACTCCTATTCAAGTTTCCTTACCATCTCAAGACATTGCACCATCAATTGAAGGTGGGTTCGAGTCTTCTGAGCCTCATGAGTTGGGAGATGATCATGATGACACTCCTATATGTAGATTACTTACTGATCGGGAGCTTTTGGACCGTCTTCTTGAGCCAGAAATTCCTTTTACGGGTTTTCAAGTATTTCCTAGGAGGAGTGCTCGCATTAAGGAAAAGAGAAATCAGCAGTAAGATCTTTTACTTGGAGAAGGCAGCCATTTTGATTGGGATATCACCGACTGGAGTAGGCGGACATTTTGATTTGGAAATCACCGACCGGAATAGGCGGGCTTTCCTACTTTATTTCTTTCCTTAAGTTTTTTTCTTCTTTTCACTAGCTTTTCTTTTCAATAACTTCCTTCTTTCATTAGCGCTTGTACTCTTTATAATATTTTTAATAAAAAAATATATTTATTAAAAAAAAAAAAAAAAAAAAAAAAAAAAAAATGTTATGTTATGTTATGTTATGTTATGTTATGTTATGTTATGTTATGTTATGTTATGTTATGTTATGTTATGTTATGTTATGTTATGTTATGTTATGTTATGTTATGTTATGTTATGTTATGTTATGTTATGTTATGTTATGTTATGTTATGTTATGTTATGTTATGTTATGTTATGTTATGTTATGTTATGTTATATTATATTATATTATATTATATTATATTATATTATATTATATTATATTATATTATATTATATTATATTATATTATATTATATTATATTATATTATATTATATTATATTATATTATATTATATTATATTATATTATATTATATTATATTACATTATATTATTATAATATAATAATAATTTTATTTTATTAACATTATTATTATATTATTATTAATAATATTATTATATTAATATATTAATATTATTAACAATAACTATAATATAATAATCATAATTAATATAATAATAAAAGTGATAAATCATGTTTGAATTTTTTGATCTGATCTGAATGTTTCTGATCTGATCTGAATGTTTCTGATCTGGTCTGATCTGGTCTGAATCTTTCTGATCTGATCTGAATGTTGCTGATCTGATCTGAATCTTTCTGATCTGATCTGAATGTTTCTGATCTGATCTGATCTGAATCTTTCTGATCTGATCTGATCTGAATCTTTCTGATCTGATCTGATCTGATCTGAATCTTTCTGATCTGATCTGAATAAAATAAGATTAAGGAATAAGTAATAAGATTAAGACGAACGGAACAGCTTCTAACTTTACATCTAGTGCCTCCCTCACGACAGAGCCGTAGATAAGGGCGTGCAAGAAGTGCTACCGCACAAGGCCTCTCGATTTAGAAGGCCCAAAATTTTAAATATAGTCTACATAATATACAAAATCCTTTTTATTTGATTAAAGATTCTTATTTTAGTATTTTGTTTTTAAATACAAACATTAAATACTAATATTTATAGGTAATTAAAATGCAATTGTTAACTATAAATGTGCAACTTCTTTATTACATAAGGCCTGGATAAAGCCTAGTTATAGTAATTAGCACAAATTCCTCGTACAGTTTGGATGAACTTGGTTTTAAGGGACGGAGGGAGTAGTTTTTTCCGTAATATCCTACTCTATATTTTTTAGTTCATGATTTTAATTCATTTCTTTTTGCTTTTAGTTTTTTTTACTGATTTTGGTTGTTCAGGTTCGAAATATGATTATATCTCAATGTCACATTTGATTGTAGTCTTTTTTGGATTATTTTTTAAAGTCTGCTTTTTATATTATATTTATTTAATATAAGGCCTATTTTACGTAATTTGCACCGGGTCTCCTAATTTATAGAGCCGGCCCTGCCTCACGATATAATTGTTTATCTTATTTTCTGTATCCGTTCCACTAAGATTGTCTCATACCATTTTGGTACAGTTTGTGTGATTCTAAATCATAACTACTTTATATTTACTTTACCAATTTAATATCAAACACATAAATTCATTTTTTAATAACTATGACACCCTTATGTCCTAATGTTAGTGAGATGGAGATATAATCTTTTAAAAATCAGACCAAGCTAAACTATTTGACCTAGAACGTGGCGATCAGACTGATCTACCAGTCTGGCATGCCCACCGAATTGGAAAAGACCAAAATCCATAACAACAATCAAACACGTCACGTTCAAAAACCGGTCAAAACATGTCAAAACAAAGTCAAATTGAATCCTTCTTGGTGTACACTCTGGGTTACACCCTGGTACTGATGGACCGGGTCCGGTCTGACCGGCCCGAAACTGGCCCGTTACTGTGCGGGCCCGGACCGGACCGGACCGGCTGACCGGTACTGGGCCTGGGCCCGACCCGAGGGAAACACGGGGGGCGGTTCCGGGATGGCCAAATCATGAACCGGCACGGCCGGTCCGGGTCGATTTTTTTTTCAATTTTTTTTGTTTTCCCGGGTTAGCCTGGGTGTTTTGGGTGGGTTTGGGGGGTGGGGGGTGAAGGGGGGGGGGGGGGGGTCGGGGGTTAATTAGATAGGCTAAACAAAAAAAAAACTTTGAACCGGACCGGCCCGACCTGGCCCGGACCTGGTGGATACCCGGGCCGGTTCCGGGCCTACCCCAAAAACCCGGTTGGACCTGGACCGGTACCGGTCCATGACTACACCCTGGGTTACACCCCATTTATTTGCCATTCACACAGACAAAAAAACGTAAAAACACAGACATTTTCGATTAAATTGTCGGTGTGAGTTTGCAGATCTGCCAGGCTGGTTGCACGAAAACCAATGTCGGTGTGTGAGGAGGAGGAGGAGGAGGACTTCGTATGGTGCAAAATGGGGAGAAGGTGAGAGAAGAGAGTGGGGAGAGAGAAAAGTGGGAAAGGAGGATATAAAAAATGGGGGGGGGGTTATATGGCGTACCCCTGGGTGTAATCCAGGGTGTACGTAAAAAATTTTTCAGTTAAATTAGATCACGTCAGATCCGTTTTTGTCTTCATGTATACACCTCTATTCATCCTACCTTGACCGAGTTTGTATATCATAAGTCCAACTGTACGGTGAGCACCTTACAGTCAACCCAATTTTAATATTTACGATTGACTTAAGTGGAACCACATGCCTAAGAGACCAATATTTTAAATTAGCCGGTAGAATGTAATAGCTAGAATGAATAATTTTAAAAATGAAAACTTCTCCTCTCTCAAAAACTTAAATATCTTCTCAACAGACAAAACTGTTGGAAAACTACACATATTAGTTGTATTTAAGAAAGAAAATTGAGAAACATAAGCAACTCCAAATAAATGGTGAGCTGTAATTCATCATTGTCGCAATTAAATCAAGAACAACAATTTGTAAAACAGAGCAAAAGGTTTGAATTTTGAAGTGCTAGGGTTTGACATAGTAGTCGAATGGACATAGTAGTCAAATGGAACATGATTTCAAATGCAAATGAAGAGGACGAACGTGTTGCAGCAAATAATCCGTTCTACACACTTGTATTTTATTTGTTACTCGTAGTTCTCATAATTTTCATGGTGCGTACTTCGGTACCCTGATAAAATTATGGGTACCATACCCATCCACTAAGGTTAAGACATGTGTCAATTTTTTACAGCAAGGATCTATTTTTGAGTGCTCTCGGTTCTCCTCCTAATTTGCTAATATGTCCCTATATTATTTGATATCTAATTTGTATTGGTCTTAGTTAAACCTCCGTTAGTCCTTCCGTCAAACTCTATCGTTTTCCCATTTCTCATTCCCATTTCTCAACTATGTTGTTTCATCGTTTCTCTCTATCGCATTTTGGTCTGTTTTGTGTATTGCGATTATGGCGCCGGACAATGAATAATCAGTTGGATATGCTATTGGCGATCTTGACGACGGTGAAGAGGTTTGGTGTCGATAGCAATAGCTGTTTTTCCAGTTTTTCGGTCTCCTATTCGCCAGAGGACCTGATGTTCGAGGGAGAGCGGTTGAATTCCGAGTACACATCATTGGCTTACTTGACGATCGGGGAGACTCCAAAGTCACGTAAATACTCCTTGCCCTTCGAATTGGTGATCAAAATGGGAAGCTTCATGTCAAAGATAGGTAGATGAGTTTGGGTAATTGCTATATCCTCCAAAAATTATTATATGCCCTATTTTGATTGTTGTTTGCCCTATTATTATTTTTGTTCTGTATGCTTTTCCATTGTTAGTGTGAGCTTGAAAAGTTGCTAAAAAAAATGAGCTTGAAAAGTTGCTAAAAAAATGAGCTTGAAAAACTATGGCTCTGTTTAAAAAATGAGCTTCAAAATAGTTGCTCTTCAACTCCAATTTAAGAATCACCCTTGTTTTTTTTCAGCCTTAGTGGTCACAAGAAGAAGCATAGTAATGCCACCTGCTGCACTTTCTGGGACAGTAGATGTTGATGACTTGATTCAGAAACTATTTTACTCTTTTCAAGTATCTTTCCATTACCAATGAGCTTCACATCCTTTATTGTCTTTGGCCCATTTTATTTTTATGTTGATTTCACAGTAATAATCATCACTTCTCAAATCAACTTCAAAGTAAGACACTTTCCAGCAACAAAATTAAAACATACCTAAAAGATAACATTATTGTCAAAAAGCTTGTGATAGTGTAAGAACTACACACCTGAAACAATATTTTTCTGTTTCACTTGTTCGTTTACTAGTTAGGGAAAATATATCTTACTCTGAATTACTCCGTATATTCTAAGCTTAGTAAGAGTGTGATGTGGTGTTTTACTCACAACTATATTATAAACTTATCAATGTTTTGAAATTAAGAAAGAGTGTGTTCTGGAACAAACTATTAAAAGAGTAGCTTATAGCAGCCATTCTCGGTGTTTTCAACCATGGTTATACTCTCCAATTCTTCATTTCTCTGTTTTTTATTCTCTGTGAATACAGCTTCACTCCAGCATTCATTGACTGAGTGGATGTTTACGAAAAAACTGAGTTTTAATTCCTTTAAATGCATCTTTTTTGTTTTGTTTTGCACAACCATTTTTCCTGCCATTTTTATCCATGTCAATAATGTTTAAACTTATTAACAAGAATCTGAATAGATGCAAATAAGATGAGGCTTATTACGATGTCGATGTTCTACTTATAAGATGCAAATAAAGAAGGCAGATAAAATATCAAGCCAGTTTGAGTAAAGAAAACTCACTCCCAAGTCCCAACTATATTCTAAGCTTATTAAGAATGTGTTATGGTGCTTGACTAATTATTAATATCACCATTTCTGCAATCTAATTTGGTTCTTGTTGGTTGGATGCAGACACCAGTGCATACAATTGCCTCTAATGCCAGAGTAGAGGGTGGTGTTGTGGTTGTCATGTTGCTGTAGAAAGATAACCCTGATCTTGGATATGCTGCTAAAGGTATATAACTATATACTACGTATGTCTATATGTATTTGTGACTTTGTGTGTATAAATATATTCTCTTGAATCCCACCCACCATCAATTTACAAATGATTTAGATAAATGAATAATGATTCCTAATCCACCCTATAGAAGTCCATTGATTCAGTCAGTTTAGAGTTCTTCTATTTGAAATTGATGAGGTTCAAACTTAGAGTCCACCACATGATAGACATTTTTCAGTTAGTCCTTATGGTTGAGACTTAGTATGTCATTTATGACTTTCATTTTTGTCATTCTCATGGCTTGTAATGTTTATGATTCTGAATTGGTCACTGTGAGTGTGAACTGTGAAGGCTGTACACTAAATCACCATGGTAGTGATTTTTTCAGACATATGAATAAACTATTGTAATGGACTTATATATATTTAAAACTTAAAGTGACATTATTGAGAGTGACCTCATTTAAGCTTGCATCCACATATCTGTTATATATAACATCTTTGCATTACCAATATATTTTATTTAGTTTTTTTATGCAGCCTTTGAAGTGGCAGCTTCTATGAGATTGCAATTGATACATACATATAGTATCCTAATTATTCTGTTTTTTTTTTTGTTCTAATGACTTTAGTGCACACGTAAATGACTCCCAAAGCAGGTCTAGGACATCTACCTATCTTCATGGGTGATGTAGAAGTAGAAGGTCTGAAGGTGTTATATTTAGTGGAGAGCCATCTAAAAATAAAAACCAAACTGTAAAAGATGCAGCCATGGCAGCTTGGAAGTCCCTAAAAATCATAAAATAATTCACCGGCAGGTAGATATCTACATTCTTATGTATCTTTTCGAAGGTGGTGAGACAAGAGTGTAAATATAGGCACATTTTTCCACGCCTATTATATTATATATTTTTCTGCTTCTAAATTCAAGAAATATGCCTTCATGTTGAAGAGACCTCAGACATTGTGGTGGGGACGGTATGCATATGTTCGCCTAACCAAGAACGATAGATTGAGGATGTAGTCGTATTCTGGATTCCAGCCAACTTTTAAAAAGAAAAAATTAAAAGAACTCAAAGACTTCACAAATACTAAGTCTGGGGTCTTTGATTATAATCAAGTGACTGAGAAAAAATACCATTTACTATTTTTTGGATTTAATACTCAAAGTCTTCAAAATATTTACTTTTTGAGAGTCATGTATTATTTCTGTGTTTATCAAAAACAACAACTTTTGTTGAAAATGTTAAAACGTCCTACGACTTTATTTACCGCAGCAGCACAGGAAATTTATGGTGTGAGATGTCTGCATTATGTGTCACATAATGAAAGTAAAACGACCTTTCATTCTTTTATAAATATTTTTATAAAGCATGGTAAGAAGAGGGGCCTAACTTATCAGCTTGTACTAATAATTGATAGTCTGATAAAGTTATGAATGTAGATGTTAAGCATATGTTTTTTATTTGTTGTCTGATAGTTGACATAATCACTTTGTTATTTTTCTTTATTGGGCTTTCTTTTGTTTCATCTACAGTATCTTTTATTTTTTAATACCTTAATGTATGGGTGGTATGTTCTGCACTGCAGGAATGAGATTTCTCAGGAGGCCACTATCTATCGTTGTTGCACTTTTGACAGCTCTAAGCATTGCTTTTCTGAATGACAGGCATTATAATGTCTAAGGCACACTTTTCTTGTAAGTGTATCAGAGCTTTTGGTTGTAGGTGAAGCTGTTTACTTTGAGTTGAATTGAATATTAAAGTGGAGGTAGTAATAATATTTGAAGTGCTCATTGATGTTTTCTGCATAGAGTATGTTAACCAAACTGTGGTTAACCGAAAGTCTACTAATAGGGGTCAATTGGTTTAAGACAGATAATTTGCTAATCATCAATCACATGAAATCTTACAGTAGTGGTTAAAAACCTAGTTATTTGCTAAACAAATCCTTGGTGTTTCTATAAGCAGGTCTGATTGCTTCTCTTCTATATGCCTTGATGAAGTTAACAATGATGCCTCTTACTCAATGTATGCAGGTCTGATAATATATTGTCGAAGCACTCTTTTCTCTTTGAGCTGTGCGTACTCTAGAGACTAGAATAAGCAGACCAGTTTTGGGCAATGAGAAGCAAAACATTAGAGTCAAAGAAAACAGTTGTTGGGACTGGTAATGGTTAGTTTGATACCTATTTTAGGAACATGTTATGGCCTTGGTGAATAAAAATGATGCCTTTATGCATTCATTAGATTAAAAAGTTAAAGCCTCCATGGAATAGTCAATACAAAAACATGCTTCTATGTATACTCACAGTCCTATCAAGCAAAAATAAAACCAAAGGAAAACCCCAGCTGCCAAAACAGATACTCAGAAAACCCAGAAGCGTAAAAAAATAATAATAATACTCACACTTAATGAATACAAAAACTGAATTATAAGAATACATGAATTTAAGAATATAAAATTGTAACTAATTAGGTCTAAAATATCCGTAGAGTAATCACGAAATTGTAACTAACTTAATTCAAAATAACTATGAAAAGTATCTCTAATAGTCTAATTTATCTCTCTATTGGTTTCATCAATAGTAAAATCAAACATGTGATCGAGAGATCTCTTCAACACCGCTTCATGCAAAATGTTGAATTTATCCAAGACCAGATCTAATGCCATCTTAAGCCTTGTACCATCATCGACCTGTAAATTATAAAAAAAATCATCACATAATTAATCTCTATATGTTTTCGTTTTCTAGATTAAAATATGTCAATGATATTGAGGTACCTCAATCTTGTATCCATCACTACTTATTGATGCCATCCACTTGTAAACCCACACGCCACAATCATTTCTGTTATAATGTACAAAAATTAGAGTAGCTTTGAGATGTGGATTAGTAAATTTTAGGTATGATAAAACTCACGATCCAGACTGTTGACAGTTTAATCCATTTGGGGTGACATGAGTGAATTCTGAAACCACGTGTTTGCTTGTTCGTTTAAACTCGTAGAAAGAATAATCTTGCAGTAGATATTCCATAAATGATGCCTGAGAATAAATGATTAAATAACATTTAAGCATTATGGTGCATACTTAAAAATATGAAGCATTTTGATATTTATTATACCACTATTTTGATGCTTTTACTTCTCAGTGACATTCGTGACGGATCAGGACACGAATCAAGGTATACCAACTGCTGCTTCTCAAAGTCAATAGCAAGTAGAAACCAGTGAAAGTTTCCATCATTGATTGGGACAAATACCTACGGTAAATTAAGTTAATAACTTATAAAACATTATGTGATTTCCTTTTCATAGTGAAATTCAAGAACGTGGAAGAGTTTTATATGTAGTTTTATATATAAACATGTGTACCTTGCGGAGCATATCAACCTTGCCCATGAATCTATCCTTGTACTGTGAAATAATTTTCTCTTTGGGAGCATTAAAAGATATAATTGATTGCTGTAAAAATGAAAACAATGAATACATTCATAATGGCTAATTAGGTGTTAAAATAAACATTCGTAAGTTGTATTAATATCCTTACCGAAAATGTAGTGGGCAAAAACCAATGCCCAGTGTGCTTAGAAGTCAACCTTTCATTCATGGTGAGCATACACACACATAAGTTAATAACCTGTAGTGACGAACGTAACCATTAGTTTTTAAGTAGTAATCAACAAAAAACTAGAGCAATTTTTATGCAGATAACAAAAGTCGACCAATTAAGTTTCTCTAAAACAATCGAATCTCAAAACTGTAACAAAAACAAAAGCTATTTCTCTAACTTCAAGTTGAACAAATATTCAACCCCTAGCTTTTTACGAGTACTCTTATTGTTTAATGTTCTTTTGTACACTGTAATTAATGTGTAATTAATGTGTAACTGACATTATAATGAATTGACTTGGAATTTAAAAAATAATGATTCAAGTCTAAAGACACTTTGACAAAAAAGGTTAGAGACTTACATCTTGGTCGATCATTCTGCCAGGAACTAAATCTAGAAGTAAATTCCTACTTCCGTCGCAAATATCCATATCAGTTTTGACCAAAGTCTCTGAGCTGAAAGAAGGGACACATCAATATTACAATATATTTTGTTATGTGATGGAAAAATATAAAAGAAAAATATTAAAAACAGTAAATATTTTATTACCCATCATCTTTCTTGCAAAAGATATATGTTGCCACTGCCACTTCTTCATCAGTCATGAATGAACTTTGTTTTGGTTGGAACATTCTTGATAAAGACTGCATAATGATGCAGAACTAGATGAGATCATATAATGCATTTGTAAAATTAAGCTACAAGAGTGAATGTTATTATACATACTTGTGGTATGTTGGTTCTATTAACGTTGCATTGAATTGGGAGTTGATGTAGTAACCTGTTGGTGAACAGGTTGTTGTTAATACCACGTCACACACATTTTTTCCTGAGTTTTTGGAAAACAGTTTCCTTTCCACTCTTTTGCTTGATTCTCCACGATGAAATTTAGGTGGTGTGTGGTGTTGATTAGGGGTGAATGGTAGGATTTGAGGTGGTGTTTGCCATGGGCTTGATTTTTTGTTTTGATCCAGAAAGCTCTCCTTTAAGCCATCCATTGATTCAAGGATGCTGGCAATAGCAGATTCCAATTTGCTTACACGTTCAGCGAGAACCTGCTATCCACAAAAGAATTTCAAAAAAGAAACGAAACCAGAATGTCAAATAGATTTACAAGCTGGAAACAATTAACAGACAACTTTGAACTCTACTAATTTGGAACTCAACATGCAGCAGATACGTGAATATTAACCCGGTAAGGCGGTAATCAATTTATATGAATACAATCACATCACCTAAACCTCAGATAACAAAATACTAATTCTGGTTTAAGAGAATAAGATAACAGTTTAGCTTGAACTTCAGTAGCTTAACAAAAATAAACAACCTGCCTATTGAAATTTAGGGTTAAAGGGTCATGAAGTCCGTGCACCAAATCAAGTTATTCAATTAAGTGAATAAAATTGCTATATAGCCCATTAAGATGGTTTAGACCTGTTGTTTGCTATTCATTGTATTGTTGAACTACTATAGTTACATAGTACTTATATGTTTAAGCTATGTATTGTGGAACTACTATGCTTACAAATCTGTTTAAAAAGCCAATTATTAAAAATCAAAAAATATTTAGCAATATCAGGAACATTCTTAGCAGTTGGCAGTTGTTTTATATGTATGTGATATATTACCTTTTGATCATCTATCAATAGGAAAAAAACAATAAACTACTTGTCCACTGAAGTTTATTCATATTTTATTAATACAGTTTTAGAATAAACTGATCACTTAGTAATATAACACTGCCATTCAATCTACATATTAAAGCTTCAGTACCTAACTGATGTTATATTAAACTCAGT